>JAAIXI010000237.1:11790589-12291110 GCA_013403645.1 Heliconius nattereri | reverse complement strand
CCTATTTGTGTAGGGTACGGGGTAAGATCTCGTTGGATGACATATATATATATATAAATATATATATATATATATATATATATATATATATATATATATATATATATATATATAATTTCGATAAATTAACATTTAATTGCACGTGTTAATTAATTATTTTTTTTTACTTAATTTATACAGATTAATTAAGTTAGACGTTCTGACGTCAAAAAATCAGCAAATGCATATAAGCTAGCAAAAAGTACGTGCAAAATAAATCAATAATATGTTTTTTTTAGAACTTTACGTAGCACTAATTAATTATCGTATGTTAGGATTCAATTCCGGACTAATACAAAATTCGAAACTAAAACTTACTCATAAACAAAAGGGCCTATATCTTCCACATGTAATTTCTTCTCCGCACCCATTTTTACTCGTTCCCAATTAGTATAATTGAAAACGTGAACTTTCATCAACGGATGGACAGTAGGTCTTCTCCACATGGAGAATGCGAGTGAGTTGTTCCTTATCACCATACTCTGGAATGAAGAAATTGTGCTGTAATATTGTTATTTTAGTAAAAAATGTAGCCTTTTTTAACTTCACGCTGTATCCTGTACATAGCAAGGTAGGCAGAGGGAACCTGATGTTTAGGAACTTCGTTTTTCCACTTTTTACTAAATTCTTGAAGTATTGCGTTTTGAGTGGAGGAAGCCAAAGCGAGGAAATGAAAATATGAGTTGCCTCTGCCTACCCTTAAAAAAATAATAAACAGATATAGACAGTATAGGCCTATACTACCAACAATTTATAATTTTTAGTTAGGTACTTACCGACAATATAGCATCGTTGAGGATATCAGTGAAGCAGAAGAATATAGTTCCTATAAGACTTAGAGCGAATGTTGTTGACAAGACTATGAGTGCTGTAACAAGCAGACATTAGAATTAATTATGTTATTATAAAAGTTTACTTTCACAATTTTTATTAGAGACCTTAGTGATGCCACGGAACAAAGTATTTAAGACACTCCGTCCTTCCCTTACCTCCTAAATCGTCCTAGAGCAGTGGTATAGAGTCTGACTGTAAACGCGATCGTTATAGGTTTGATCACGACTCCCTGAGAATTGAAACATTTTTAATTCCCGCGGTAATCTGCCTATAATAATAATGCCTCCAGAATTCGGCGGAATGTTTTGATAAGAGGTTCCTGAGTTCCCTCTGCCCTATACAGCAGTAAAATGAAAAAAAAAAACCAAATTAAAAAAAAAAACAACTATAATTAATAAAAAAAATGATTTCATCCTTATTTTTCTGTACACGATAAGAAAAAATATCGCAATATGTGACGAAATTTGTTTATATTTTTTCGTAGAAAGGTTATCTATAGGTACATACAGTATCTATTATTAAAAGACAAAATTTGCTAACTTTTAATAGAAACGCAGGATTATGATTCCTTTGCCCAGTCGCTTAATTTTTATTTAGAGTTATATATTGTTTTTTTTTTAAATTAAACACATTGTCAAATTTTGTTGAGCACTACGCTATATAGATGATCCGGATTTAATCTGGTTATTTCTGAATTTTAATTGTTTTCTGTTATTTAACAATTAAAATTATTAATTTTATAGTCAGTAAACTGTTACTTTTTAGAAAACATAAAAAAAATTGAACGTAGTGGGATTCGAACCCGCGCCTCTTGAAAACCGTCCAAGCGCTCTGACCAACTAAGCCATAGCTTCTCATCGGGCTATACCGATGATCTTATATGCTTATGTCTATAGGAAGATTTATACAAATTTCCACTACCCAAAGATAATTGCTTAGAATTATTAGATAGAAAGCTATTTTTTAATTATTTCTAAAGAGTGGAATAAAAAAAAATTAAATGTTAAATAGATAGTTAAATTATTACTAGATTACGTTCTTTGATTTTATTATAAATTATACAATTTTTTTTTGTCAAAATTCATAAAGATCCCAGCTGAGATTATTTATAATTAGTATTTTTTTCACAGTTACAAAAAAACTATGTATACAAGTTGCGGATGTATTCGTTATAGCAATTGCTTAGTTGGCCAGCGTATAAGCGACTTATTGTTTTTTTAGCGTTATGCTGTGGATATTTTCTGGGGGGCCTGGACTTTAGCTTTAAACAGATATGTTCGTGTATTTTTTTCTCATTTTTCAAGGTAATTTTTGTATAATTAAAATATCTGCGGTGGGCATAAGGCTATAATGGGGTGGACACGGCCGACTCGTCTCCCCCCCTGGATAGGTAGAGGAAACCTGAGAACCTACAGTTGAGACACGCCGTTCCCATAAGGACACGATCTCAGCTTGTCGCCATATTCTAGAAGCATATGGCGACAAGTAATTCATTCCCCCGAATGAGCATCGAACTCACAACCGTCGCGTTAACGTTCAGCCGCCGCACTGTGCGCTTACAGCCTCAATATGAATTATAAGAAAAATATATTAACACGTAAGTAAAATTAAAATAACCCTAGTACAATATACATAATGTATTTAAAATTATAGTTTAATAGATAACGTTGTCATTTCTATTAATAATAATTACTTATTTCGAGCTAAATATATAAAGTAATTTAAATATGATATTATATAATGTTATACAGCGACATAACGACGCGTTATATATATACTCGTACAATAAGTTAATAATTTTGGAAATTAAATATATCCCTCTGAAATTGAATTGAATACAGAAAGCGTCGCAAGTCGCAGTCGTGCTGCTGGTCCACGATATCCACAAAATAAAAAAAAACCTTTGTCATTTGAAAATAGTACAAAAACAATACCACAAGAGAATGTTAATTATTATTATCTTTTAGCTTCACGCTGTAGGTATGCAGAGGGAACAGTGTTAAGACACTCCGTCTCCCGATTTCTGCAGACATTACGTATTGAGTTACCGAACAACTTTTCATTTCCCCCTAACGGGAATCGAGCCCACGACCTATCTCGCGTCTCTAGTCGCAATATCAGACCATGTTTATTGTTTATATTAAACAAAACGATCGCACCACTCTTGTTTTAGTAACTTTAAGACATTATTATTGATTGATAAGGTTTTTTGTTCAAACAAGCAACGTTTTATATAAAATGTATTTTTAAAAAGGTTCTTAATGCTTATCTATAGTATTTATGTTTATATCAAATATACTAGTATTATAGAGCTGAGTAATTTATTTTATTGTACGTAGTAATCTCAGGTACCATTCAACAAGCAATGCCTCGAGAGTTAGCCGGAAAGAGGGGAAAGGATGTGTCTTAATGAGGACAGCGTGTCTTAACACTAGGTTCCCAGGTTCCCTCTGTATATCTTGCTAAATGCTGGATACAGGTGAAGTAAAAAAAAGTGGTAGGTACGTGTGTAAAATAAGTACTTACTTTTAAATAACTAACTTACGGTAAATTAGTTACAATTGTCGATTAGTATGTATTATATAAAAAATAGTACTAACAATTATTCTTGATTCCTATTATAATTTATAATAATGATGTATTTTAAATTTACTTTGTACACAGATATAAATATTAGATTGAATGTTAAGGTATTATTATTAAATATTATTTCATGCGTGTTAGATTTTTTTATCGTCACGCTGTATTCCGCATCCCGCATATAGCAGGGTTAGGAAGGGAGAAAGAGATTTTGATCTCTTTCTCCCTTTCTTTTGATACACCGTACCTCATTTTCCGCTCAATTTTGTACAAATGGAACATGGAAACAAATTATTTAAGCTGAAGCTTACAGTCAGTTCTGTACTCGACTGTGGTGGCTTCGGCATACACCCCAGAAAAGTTGAAAAACACAACGAACATGTCTGTTAAAAGCTACCGCCTCCCCCTTCCTGACTTCCTCCTCCCCTACTTATTAATAATCATTGGCAGAATCATATAAGCGAACGAGGCCAAGAGTGGTAAAAACTAAAAAGTAATAAATTTTATAAAATAAGATATCAGGAAACAAAATGGCAACTAGCACGTGTAATTAAGTTTTTTACATGGAATATTATATTTTATTTGTGGTAGGTATATTTTATACAAAATGAATAAATGATTAAGGAGTTTGTATTTCATTACTTTTTTGTGAGAATTATTCATTTATTCATCCTATATATATGCATGTATTTAAAGCTATACTTATATACTAAGTCTTCGTTTGTTTGGACGCACTGATCTCCTGAACTATTGGATTGTATCGAAAATTATTTTTCTATTGGATAGTCGATTTGTAGAGGAAAGTAATATTACATTACGTTAATTGTTCATAATTAGGCAGAAAGTGGGGAACGGAGTGTCTTAACACTAGCTTCCCTCTAGGCAGAGGGCCTGCTGTGTGCGGGATACAGCGTGAAGCTAATAAAAATAGTCATAAATGTTGGGTTTGCTGTGTGTAGGTTCGATTTTCATTCGGGAGAATGGGTTTTAGTCATTCCCTCGCTTTGGTAACAAGATAAAACTGTGATTTTTTCAAAATTTGGGCAGTGCGTGGTCGGTGAGATGGACTCTCTTTTAACACTTAAAGCGTCCTGTAGTTTTACTAGTTTGATTAAACAATTTTTTTCAAGACAGGGTGACTAATCTCTAGCTTTTCAGGTTTATTGCATGAAAAGAAGATATATGGGAAAGCAAAAAATATAGTGATACCTTATATGTATATGTTACATGTGTAAGGCGTAGAATTAAGTGACTTAGCGAATTCAATATTTTTTCCAAGGTTCTCTCAACAGTAATTATACTTACGGCATGTTTAAAAAAATAGACCTGTTGTATGTTGTCTAAGTGAAATAGATATTAATAGGTTCCGGTCGATGTTATCTTTTTTAACTTTATCTTTTTCTGTTTAATTCTATATATTTCGCCTGAATATGTACGTTTTTTTCCCTTTCAGACAAAAATTACACCAAAATAACACATAGGCTACAATTTATGTAAATATTTTGTATAACTTGGCTATAGTATAACAAAATAAGCGGGCCTAAAAAGCTAGTTCATTATTCATTCATACATTAAATTTGATGCAACAATGACATATTTACAAACCTTGAGTGTTTTAAGTTTTTCAAGTTCAAGTTTTAAATGTCTGAGTGGCGGCACTTAACGCCGCGCTTTGCCTCGACACCAGAGCGAAAAAATGGAAATATAAATTTTAATAAATATATCATTTCCTCATGTGGGGGTCGTGAATTCACAACCTGTCGATTTTACAGTCACACTTCGTCGCCCCTGCGCCATGGCTTGTCTGACAATTTTATTATATAGAAAGATAATTTTTGAATCCACGACCATCTCATACAGTCGTCAATACTAATTCTGTGCCACAAAAGCTTCCATTCACACCTTTTTCTAGGAACTAATTACTTTTAGATGATGTACAGATAACTTATTTTTTTTATATAAATAACAGACATAATAAATGCTTAGATAAAATTTATTTTTTAACGCCACTTAGATATTAATTGTTTCAGTTTAAAAAAATGAACCTAATATGAACTGTAGATAGTAGCTTCCTGTCACGATATAAAACAATAAAAAATAATGAAGGGCTAACAACGTGTCTCAGTGGTTATCTACGATATTTTTTCTAGCTTTGCATGTTCAGTTGGGGCATCGAACCCACGACCATTGCATTTTTAATAATTTAGTTCAGTGGAAGGCGAAAAGGCGTTTCAGGAGAAAATGTTGAAATTAAATACCATTTTGGGTATTGAAAGAAATGAAGAAATGACTGAGTGAACAAGAACAGTGTAAATGGAATTATATTATAACAAATTAATTAAATTGCTTGGGAATTTATAAGTTAAGAAAAAACTGATAGTATGAAATGGATGTGAAAAGGTGCCAAACAGAAACTTTATGATCGAATACCCATAGGAAATAGTGTTCAAAATAAGTACAATTTCTAGATCTACTTAATAATTTGCCTCTTTATATAACCTTACTAGCAGACCGGCTTCGCCCGCTCGAACTATATGATATTTTCGCTGTTCTGGATACAACGAGATGGTGATAAACCACCTAGTGTTAATACAATTCGTTCCTCACTTTCCGCCGAACATTTTCAGCGACGCGCTTTCCGTCGACACCAGAGGGAAGAAATCCTATATCTTATAAAACAAAGTCCTTTTCGTGTCTGTCTGAACTTTCTAACTCTTCTTCTTCTAAATCACCCAACGGATTTTGATGCGATTTTCACCATTAGGTCGAGTATTTCTCAGGGAAGGTTTATATATAGTTTATTATTTGTTCATTCTTATATAAATTAACATAAATAAGATAAATGTGTATAAAGTCCTACCCGTTGATACACTTTCGCGCATGCGCTGCTTTAATGGTAAGTACTACATGAAAATAATGTACTGGAGTATTATTTCTCTTAATAAGATCTACAAAAAAGTCCGCGACAGCATATTCGTATCTTTTAAGGATAACGTGTAGTGATCATATTTCTGTCTAAAAAATAATAATTTCAATATATTTTTTAATGTGAGGGATATTTTTCCATAATGGTATTAATCTTTATCCTTTAAAATACTTTATTATTTTTTAACGTTAAACGAAGATACAATTTGCTTTTTACACTATTTCGAAGCTGCGAATAGTTTTAGAGAAATGCTCTCAGCATATAAATAAGTATATTAGTTACGTTGGCCATTTAATGTAGATCAAAACTGTCTTTTACTGTTTTTCATTTTAATAAGTACTTTAGAAGTTGTTACAATATCAAAAAATCCTTGCTGCGAAACGGCTCGCCACTCGCCATTCGTCCCTCCGCCCCCCGCGACGTTTTGCGTCCGCCGCGCCCGCCTACCTTACACGCATCGGTGGTTCAGTGGTAAAATGCTCGGCCGCCACACGGCCGGCCCAGGTTCGATTTCCGGNAAAAAAAAACCCGCCTGCCTCTATAGCAACGAAGATTTAAATGAGTTTGCACGTATTGGATAATTGGAGTTGAATGTATTATTTCAGCGCGATATATTTGGTTTCATATTTTTTGTAGTAGTTATTAGTAGATAGGCTTTTGTTTATAATTTCTTCCGTTTAAAAATAGTCATTTAACTATCTAAAACTAGTCATTTACCGCTACGAAAATGCAGGTTGCATTAGGGTTTAATTAATTTTCATATTATCTTAAGTGCTTTGCAAACATACATTATATGAATAATCCAGTAGTAAAAGCGGGCGAAGCCGCGAGGGGGTCGCTAGTGTAAATATAAATTTAAATAAATATTAAAATTACCTTGAGTGGGGATCGACTGGCCTTTAAGTTTAATAATAATATTAATATTCTTGATTGTACTCCACAAAAAATACGGATAAATTAAGTAAACATATTAAGAAACTTAACTTATCACTACAAGCGATCTTCCAGCTGTAGGTATGTATATTTAAAAAAAAAACTATAAAATGCAGTGTTTGTTATTAATGTATATAGAAATATCTATATAATAAGTATGTTTATAATTTGTCTTTCCTAAATGGGCTTTTCCTAGTTTGGTGTAAGATAGGCCGTACTGGTATTTTTAAAGATAATTATACCTAGACTTTATTTATTTTATTTCTATTTTATTTACCCGTTGCAAATGAATGTGTTTTTATTAAGTTAAATGCAGTGCCTTTTAAAATTATAAGTTCAAAGTTAAATTAAATGCGATTTTATTTAAAAATAACGCCTTCTTGGTGGGTTGTAAAAAAATTTCATTTCCGTGTTTTTTTTCGTGTCGAGCTCCGCCACTCAACACATAATTTTCGAAAGTCTGTGAAATGTGTGTGAAATTTTCATTAGGGTTCCGTATTCAAAGGGTGAAACCTGCTACTAAGACCCCGCTGTGTGTCTGTCTGTCTGTCACGAAGCTGTATCTCATGAACCGTGAGAGTCAGACAGCTGAAAATGTCGCGGAAGACGTAGTTGCCGCTATAAGAGCAAATATCAAAAAACAAAATAAAATAAATATTAAAGGGGGCTCCCATTCAATAAATCAATTTTTTTTTGCTGGAACAGAACCCTTTGTAAGCAAATCCGACTTGTACTTGACTTGTTATTATTTATTATATTTTTTTTATACATTGGAAGAAATAATAAAAGCGTGTTTATTTGGTTTTATACTGACCAATGTAATAGTTTTAATCAGCTCCACGCTATATCCCGCGTGTAGCAGATTACGCAGAGGGAATCACGGAACTCAACGCCGCGCTTTCCCTCGAGATCAAAGCGAAGGCACGAAAAAATTAACTATTTCTTTTTCTCGAGTAGGAATCAAACCCACTTCGTCGCGTTTTTAGTAACATATTTGTGCCCCTGCGCAACGTATCGGATAAATGTTAAAGTTTATATGCTTTTAAACAACCATATTAGTTAAAGTACTTTTTTAATAATTAATTTCTTAAACTAACAGACATTTTCTGAAATGAACCACAAACAATAATTTTAATTGATTTGTCTAGAAATACAATATAGTATTATTTTCACGTGCGGGGTAGGCAGAATGTCTTAACACTAGCTTCCTGCTAGGTTCATGGGGACCGCCTTTTTCGAGACATTGGCGTGTTGAGCGGCGGAACTTAACGCTTTGTGTTTACATTTTACTTTGTACATTTTTGGTGCAAACTAAAAATGTTAATATTACAACAAGCAAAGCGAAAGGACTAAGCTTAATCTAATAGAAAGCTGTTGGTATATAATATTAGAAAAGAGGAGTCAAAAATATAGAAAACAAACATTTATGTGGCATTGATAATGTAAACAAAATTATAATAATCTTTATTCAATTGGGCCTATACTATAGCAAGCAGTTTTGAAACTGTTTAACATAGGCGCAACAAGAGGTCAGCTGTCAGTATGACACCAAATTATTAGATTGTATGCATTTTTCGTTCATAACAGGGTAAGCAGAGGGAATCTGGGAACCTAGTGTTGGAATTCACCATCGTTCACCATCATTCACCATCATTCACCATCATTCACCATCATTCACCATCGTTCTTTCTATTGCATATTGAGTGGCGCAATTTAATGCCGCGCCTATTACCGCCTATTACCTCGTAGAGGAAATGAAAACATTAAAATTTAATTTCCTCTTGTGGGAATCGAATCCACAATCTGTCGCCCTTACAGTTGCACGCTTGTGCCATGCGCCACGACTGGCCTCCATATGGCGTAGCATTACGTATCGAAGGATATTTAGTAGTATGGCGGAACTTAACGCTGCATTTCGTATAATCATTCTTTCGAGTGTATATCTATTAAGCACTTAGTTGAAAAGCAAGTACTAAAACAATACGTATACTAGCTAGGAGATTATTACGATAGATTATAGAGTAAAATATAGTGCAACATGTTTTTTTTCTTTGGTTAGCGTTGCAATATATTACATTATATATATTTCATTCCCCCGAATGGAAATCGAACTCTCAACCATCGCGGTTATGTTCGGACACTCGCGCCCCTAGGCCACGACGATCTCTCGACATATGATCTAACTAACACAAAAAGATTTTTTTCAACTCGTAGCATTTGTTCCTGAGATTACGCACTTAAACTAACAAACTCTTCAACCTTGTAATATTTAGTATAGATAACGATATTTATATTAAAATTATACAATTGAGGCTAAATGAATACGGTGACAGGTTTGAATCCTGTATTTAAAATTTGAAAAATATTTATATTTGTATTTATATAAAGTTCATTTAACAAAGACAAGAAACTGTCTGTCTTCACAACAAAAGAAATTAAAAACATCTTTTACTGATATATTCTTTCTTAACTATGAATTACTACGCGAAAACACAAAAACTATAAACATAAACTAAAGCAATTTCTTCAAAATTTTCAAAATTTTTGCCATTCATTGAAAATATAGAGCGATTTACACAAAATTAACAAACCAAAAAACGGTATTTGAACCTGTACTTACAACAATAATACTTCTTGTCTGACTGTTTCCCCCAGCACAGCGCTGACCATTGCTTCTTGACTCCAGCACAGGCAAACTGTCTTCTACCACAGCCAGCACAACCCTGTAAATTCGCTAAAATCGTATCTTCCCTAATCAAAATCTTGCCGGCACTGCTAGGAGCCAGGATAACCACTTTCTCCTCTTCCTTAGGCAGCATCAGTGATGATGAGGTGGTTTTCCCCAAGTCCTGGTGATCCATGATGGACAGACGTCCGTCCGTCGCGACGGTTCGAAACAAACTGATATTTAGTATACTTATTGAAGTAATTATTGTTAATAGTAAAACTTCTTATCATGATGAATAGTAGTGTGGAATTAATATTGTTCTAGTGTTATGGTTTTAATTTTTTATTCTTAAAAGTGTTTAATAGTTGAATAGTGGGTGTAGGTTCGATTCACATTGAAAGGATTTTCTTTATAATTTGACATTTTACCTCGCATCGCAGCAGAGTAAATTTTTTAGGCATGGGGATAACGTACAACCCAATTTCAGAGACTGCGTGTTCAATGGTGCAGCTCAACACCGTGCTTTATTTTGTAACGAGAACGAGGAAACTATAAGGAAAAGAAGGAAGGAAAGATAGATTTATTATAAATATTGCTGAAATTCCTAAAAACTGAATACACATACTATAAATAGCTGTCATTTCATGGCCAAGCTGAAACCTTGACAGTGTTTAGTGTGCAAATAGATTTTTTTCTGGTAACATGTCATATATGACATAGGATATAATGATCCAATGTTTGTTTTTTATATTAGTTCGAAGATTTACTGGATATAGGACAGTAGTTATCCCAAAAATATTATAAGCATCAAAATGAAAATATTAAATTTTTTATATACTTGAGTAGTAATGGAACCCCCAACCACGCGTTTGCAGTTCACGCTTGTGCCTTTGCTCAAAGACGGCTCAAACTTGACTTTAAATATCTGTAAAACATTTTTTTGACTAAAACAACATGTCCTTAGTGGCGCAGAGGAAGCGTGTGACGCTTGTGCGTTCGATCCCGTCTCGAGGGAATCAATTATGAAATAACTCATTACCCCGCACGGGAAACGAACCCACAGCCGTCGCGCTGAAGGAAATGGCTATAAATTTATATTAATCTTCATATGTTGATATTAGTATATATTTGGTTTATATTGAAAGCACTATCATTATTATGCGTAGTTAAAATTGACCTTTCAAAACCTTTCGTCAGTTTAAGGCAAGTGTCAACTCGAATTGTGATAAAAATGTAATCTGATGATCGTCAGACGATGTTATCTCGTCATAGGTCGTGGGTTCATTCCCGGTTGGTGTAAATCTCATTTTTAATTGTAGTTGACTTTACAAGTTGACTTGACAAGACTGCAATAGGCGGTATGGCGGTCATGGCGTATTGGCACAATGGTGCTTCTGTTAGCGCGACGGCTTGTGGGTTCAATTCTCTCTCAAGAGATGAAAATGTTTAATATTTGCCAAAAAAAAATAATTTTCATTCCCCTGCTCCGGTAACGAGGCATTCGTTGGGCTCCACTAAACATATAAGTAAGTGTGAATTACCACTAGGTAGGTGAGAAAATAAAAAAATATTTTATTTTATGACTTTCTAAAATTTTAAGTATTCACTCTGAATCTAAGGACCAGTGAACTAGTTTGCTTAACGAGTTTTTTTTACACAATATCTTTAAATCAGGTATTTTGTGACACTTTAGTGACCGATGTCTAAGTCGGTTGAAAAAATGATTTCTTCCATGTCGCAAAATTAATTACGTACGAAAACGAATTCAAAGAAATAAAAATATTGCAAAAGATTTTTTTGGAGGTAGAACTTTAAATAAGTAATAATTATATAAGGAATATTCAATTTTAAAAAGTATGAAATTGTGAAGAAACAATATAGTTTAAGTTAGGAAATAATATCAATCGCTCCTATTTGGGGATTGAACCTACAACCGTGGTGCTTACAGTCGGACGTTTCCCACTGTACCACCGTGGTCGTAAAAGTTGTAAAGTTGGAGAGCTCTTTTTAAATTTTATTTTATCTTTTATATTTCGTGCAAAGTAGTCCACTCCTGTTCAGATAGACTTACAGGGAAGTCGTACTGAACTGGAGGAATCTATTTTTTAAAATATATGTATTTATATTATAAATTAAAATATTTTTTTTTATTGATAGCGGAATTTCCGTAAGCTATAACTTAATTGGTACAGTTCACATATCAAATTTTTATTAATGTTATTAGATTTGTAACTGCTTTCATTTTTTATTAATTTGTTTTTACTTTGTGAATTAATTATTTTTTTATAACACCTAGTTTGATTATGTATTATGATGACGTAGACTTTTTTTATTTCATATAAAAATCATCAAAATCGATACATGCAAAAGCTCGTATCTTTTACTTATTATCTATATCGCTTATATCTTTTGCTTTTGCTTATTGCTTTGACTTAGAAACTTGATTTTTCTACGCTTCAAGGAACTAACTAGACTTAAATATTTGGTATTAATTTGAACTTGAAACGTCCACGCGATCCCTAGATAAATAGTGTTGACAGACGGACGGACAACAAAATGTTAATATAAGGGTTCCGTTTTTTCCGAACCCTAAAAAAACAATTTAAAACGAACGTGTAAACGGAGTACAATCTTTGTCTTAATAAATAGCATCCTGTAATTACATTACTCACGTATATTGTAAGAAATATGTATTCTCACTAAGTTAAATAAGTTGAAGGCGTCGAGGCGCGGAGGGACGAGGGTGTGAATGTAACGCGACCGTTGTAGGTTCGATTCGATTCGGTCAATTTTCAATATCTGACACGCATTTTTTTCAAATTTGGATGGAAATTGGAGAGTAAAGTATCAGAGCACTAGGTTCTCTCTGTGTACATAGAGTATATTTTTTATATTGAAAAGATGAGGCAGATGAGTGTATGAGTAAGCTCATGGTAACTGCTCACGTAGTCAGTGTAGTACCAGAGCAGCTAGGTTCCTTTCCTGGCCTTCCAAGACTGGAAATAGACGCTTAATAGGCATTCCTAAAATACCCGTACAATATCGACCTGGAAACAGGAAGGAAAGCGCACAGTAGTATTTGCGCGTAGCGTCAACGCGAGCGAAGTCGCGGGTCAAAAAAAATAAACACACGAATTAAGGTCCCAAAGACAAGGTATCAGGTACAAAATCTGACTAAATCTAGACAGAAATTGAAAGGAAGTTACAATTTAGTTCGTTTGTGAATTGTGTCTTCATTTGTAGGGATGTCAAAATGTAGTTTGAACTAAAATATTACTCAAATATGTACATATGTATATTTTGTATATGTATCTTGGGGCGAGTCGTAGTCGTGACGTAGAGGCGCAAGCCAGGCTATGGGGTCGATTCTCATTCGGGGAATGATTTTTTTTTCATTTGCTCGCTCTGGTAACAGTAACAAGGCAAAGTGCAGCGTTGAATTCTGCCATCGTGGACGTGGAAAACTGAAGTGTCTAAGTTGAGCTGTGAGCATGAATGTACACCTGAATAATATCTGACGTTTTTGCGGTTTGATTATTTGAAATGACGCCTTACGTATAATATAAGACATAATTATGACAACTATGAAAATTTATTTTCTCTTTTTTACCTTAAGCCTCTATCTCTAGCGGTGTAGCCAGAGGGACGGTCTCTTTCACCTTATCCACTGTCATAAGTTTTTTAAATATATTTTTAATTATTATTTTCCCTCTTGCACACCCCTATAAATGACATGTCGGACTGAAGTCAACGTCCGTTGTTTCTATTAACATATTTTACGAGTTACGATTGAATTGACCCTTTTGTTCAAACTTGTATCAATATTTAGTACGTATAAGCAAAATGGACGCCATTCTATATGTACGCCCGATTGTAGTGAATTCGAAAACACTTGACGAATAATAATTTTTAAAATATAATAATTTAATCTAGTTTTTTAATCGCAATTAACACGGTAGATAGAGGGAACCCAGTGTTAAGATACTCCTTACCCTATTTTCCCTCGAATTTTCGTAATATTGTGAGGTGAGTGGTAGAATTCAACTTATTGTAAAGACACTCCGTTCAACACTTACTTACTGATTTTTTCGAGGCAATACGTGTTGAGTTGCGGAACTCTACGCAAGGGTTTAGGCCTTGTACCAGAGCAAAGAAATGAAAATATTAATAAATAATAATTCCCCTGAGTGGGGATCGAGTCACACCGTTGTGCCCCTGAGCCATATGGGCCTCACTTCACACTTGACTCGATTAACCTCTTATAAACGAGAGAGATATAAAAGCTGTTAATATTTACGACAGTTCGAAACAAATTATAGTTCACTATCTCAGGTTAAATAGTCAATGAAACAAAAAATGCTTATCTTTTATAACCATGGATGGATTTGATATGCAAATTCTAATTAACCCATTAATGTATTTAAATAAGAAAAAGTTATTTTATTAAGAGAACACATTTTAAGTTCTCCTTTCAGAAGATAAAATTTCAGTTTTTTTTTATTTTAGTAAAATAGACGTTATTTATTATGTTTTAAACCAGGATCAGGAAAAATAAGTCATTAGTATATATGTTGACACAAGTTTATTATACATCAAATTTAATTTAATAAATAAATAAATTAAGTATATCAAACTTATTTTTTTCTTAATAATATTGTTTCATTTGTTCCTAATTTGTTACGGACTAGGTTTAACGAGAACACTTTTAAACAACTTGGACCCCTAATATAAGAGTAGGTACTGTTAGAAAAAAAAAATTTGTTACTTGTTTTGTATTTAAGAACTATTTTAAAAAGCAACCGTCCGGCCCACCTCGTTTCGCTTTTTGAACTAGTAGTAAAAAAGTCAAGGAAAGCGATTAAATGTATTATTAAGTCACTTACAATATATACTCGTATATATATATACTTGTATGTATATATATTTGATTTTATACTTCTATATCAAACATAGGTATTACTCAGAGAACTTTAACATACAATAGGAATATAAAAAAAACATTTTAAAAATAAGCTTTCTAGATTTTAAAATAATTTATTTTCTAACAGTACCCTTCCTTAATATACTTATAATAATGTCATTTTATAAATAAATTACACTCATATAAATTACAATTAATATTTAATAGCTGCCTTATGTCTATTATAAACTATAATCACACGATTCTCGACAACAAACACGTAAAACATAAGTATCTATAGAATTTTAATGATTAATCTAACTTAAGTACACGTAATTTACATGATATAAAAATAATTCACACTAAAACTTACTTATTAAAAAAATATATAGGTACACATTGCCCCTGCCTCCCCTTTATTTAATTTTTTCCATTAAGCTAATATAATAAAGAAAACTGTATATTTTATTCGTTTAACTCGGTAGCACGAGGCTGTGACTATAAATGCGATGGTTGTGGGATTGATTCCTGCTCATGAAAATGATATTTTTTATGTTTTCGGTATTTTTGCTCCGGTAACGGGACAAAGCGCGGCATTAAGTTCCTCCACTCAAAACGTAATGCACGCAGCATTTGACTAAATGGAAATTTTAATATTTATATTACAGATAAATTATTACAAACTTATAACTGTAGTTCATTTTATATAAACTCAGTGCACAGCTAGTCATTAGTGCAAGTTTCCCGTCCGCAAACTTTTGTTTGTTAAGTGTTAGTCCTGAAATTATTACGGAAACTTCGGTGTGAAAGTCCGACTCGCACTTGACAAGCGTTTCTTTATTACATAATTTTATAATTATCACACTTTGTTTCTAATGTTTAAATAATTAAGTATAATCCTGTGCTTAAACGTTTTCTTTCAATATTCACGATTTTCATTTTTCATCTAAAAGTAAAAAAAATAATATAATTTTTAACTTACCAATTTAAACTTGAAGGAAAATTAATATTTTTTAAGATTCACGCTGTATTTTGCGCTCCCTGCTGCAACTGGGCTCAACAATGTTTATAATAATATGTAGTCATATTAAATTATTCATAAATATGGAATTGAACTGGAGAAGGTGGTCCTGCGTTTCTCCAGTGGGTTACATACAATCGCAATACAGAATTGTCTAATTAAAAAAAATTTTTTTGAGTAGCATTTTCATTATTTTATTTACCTTTGATATTATTATTATTATAACTTATAGATCCTCTCTTAGAATTTGCCGTTTTGGTCCCAACTGTTTTTCCGATCAGTCCTATAATAAAACAAAATATACATATATATTATATACAAATATCATAGAGGCCTTCGTGGCTCAGGGGCCCCAGTAACGCGACAGTTGTGGAGTTTGATTTCCACTCAGCACAATTAAATATTTGATATTTTAATTTGCTCCATCTTGTAACGAGGTAAAGCCCTTGGGCTGTAACGGCCTTATCTTATTTTGGCAATTTGTTTTTAGACATTGCGCCAAAGTCACTAATTCATTAAAACTATTACCATAATTTATAATTATTAAGACACTACAGGTTAACCTTCATATTTTCATTCCGGCTATTGCGTTTTTATTTTTTAATAATATGCCTAATAATTAGGCTTGAAAAAAATGTATAATAACAGACATGTCTGTCTGTTCTTAACTGTCGTTAAGAAATTAAAAAAATATTTGTTATTCTAAATATTTACATGGGATTACAAAGTTATTTATGCATTTGCCCCGGTGCCCCCAGGTTACCCCGCTACATGTGAGATATAAGATGAAGCTTAAAAGATCAGGTAATACTAATAAGACAATTTATTCTCACCATTCTCACTACATTGGCTCATAAGTTGACGGTATTCCGTTGAAAGTCTCCGCCTTCCGTGCTCATATTTGGCCTCTTTTGCTAACAAAGTCTCCCTTTGCATTTGTGTCTTTAATTCTGTTGGTACATCCGGTATGAATAGCTGCATGAGTCCCGTCAGACCGAAAACTACGTGCTGGAAAATATTTTGTATTATACATTTTTAAAAGATTATCTACAGATTATAGTATAATTATCTACAGAATACTTACCTCAAAAACAACAACAAAAGCCAACCTAGCAGCAAACACATGCCAGTAATGGGGGGACAGGCCGTAGGAGTCCTCGTGGTGTGGGGGGTTCCTGTACCCCCTGTACGCACATACCGGGGGGTCCACTTCGTTCTCATCGGCACCCCAATCTTCTTTATAGTCGGATGTGTTGAATACTGTACATACATACATGATATATACATATACATACATGGTATGATTTATATATAAAATTTAGAATCGGATAATAGTGAGAATGTAACTGCGCGATGGTGGTCGCTTAATATTAAGCATTTTTTTACTTCTGAGACAATATAAGGCAAAGCACGAGGTTATGTTCCTTTCCGAATAAGAAAGTGGAAAACGGAATTATTTGACACTAAGTTGTCTCTTCTTCAACTGCTATGCGAAAAATTGCAAAGATATGAATATATATAATAAGAAATTATCGGTACATGTCATGGGACTGTCTTTTAATATATTTCTTTGGTAGATAGAAAACTTTATAAGGCTGTATCATATTTTATATCATAAAGGTGATCGAAACATGAACCCACCCATAGCCTAGAGGCACAAGCGTGCGACAGTAAACGTAACAGGTTGTGGGTTCAATTCCCACTCGAGGAAATGAAATATTAAATATTTTAATTTTGTTGCTCAGGTAACGAGACAAAGCGCGGTGTTGAGTGTGCACTTTGAGTACTTACTCATATATTCTAAATACTCTTCTTAAAAAAAATAACGTTTTGTCTTAAAAAAAATAAGACAAAAGCAAAATAATTTAATTGTACAGAATACTGTATTTTATTTTATATATTTCAACGTAAGTTTAAAAGTATATTTTTCAACAAAATGTACATATAATAAAAATAATACTCAGTAATCAGTAATAATAAGCTATAACCACGACTATAATCACTCTCCACACTATGATCATAACCATAACTATAATGATAATTATAACTATATTCTTACTATACTTACATGATAAAGAATGATCTATATAACCGGCTAAAGTGTTATCCGGGGAATACACATACTTGTACACCATACGTGGTATGAAGTCGCTTGTGTATGCTATTACGAATGCCTGAAAAGAATAATATAAGCATATTGAAAATAAAAAATAAATATATCAGCTTCCCGCAGTACCGTACACAAAGAAGCGTAGGTAGAGGGAACCAGAGGAAATATAAATTTAAATATTTTCATTTCCTCGAGTGGAGATTGAATTTTCTCTTTCGTCTTTATTTCGTGGATAAAGTTTATTCAAAATCTGTGAATTTATTTGAATTGATAATATTTTCATCATTAATCATTACAGAAAATCCAGCTTTTTTTATTGCCAACCCCAAACACTGATTGTAAAAGTAGAGCTTCTTGTTCGTGAATGTTGGTGGGAAACAATTAGCAATCAATTTTAGCCAGAGCTTTAGAATTTTATTTTATACATATGACTACACAAAACAGGATAAGTAGAGGGAGCTAGATGTTGAGACACTCCGTTCTCCACCTTACACCGAATTATTGAGGCATTGTATGTTGAGTGGCGGAACTCAACGCCGTGTTTCGCCACGTTACCAGAGCGACGAAAAGAAAATATTTAATAAATTTCCCCGAAGTGGGAATCCAACCCACAACTGATGCGTTTACCATCATACGCCCATGCCCCTGCGTGGTGACAGATTCAAATAAATTTAAATAATTATTTATAGGCATAAAGATTAACAAAAACACTTACGTTAGACACAACCGCGGCGTAAGTTATACCTTTCAAAATTCCGTACCTAAAAACATATAAAAAACCCAATTTAATTAACTAATTAATTCATAGATGTCGGACCTGCAAGCGTCACGATTATAGTCAAACGCTGTGCCCAGTGCGCTACGTCACCCGTTATTAAATAATAATTATAGAATATCTTAGCAATCATGGTAATCTGTGCCAATGCTATAGTATGAGAAAAAGATTAAAATAAAATAAATGAAATCAAAGCTTCCTGCTGTATCCAACACATAGCAGGGTAGGCAGAGGGAACATTGTGTTGACGTACTCCGTTCCCCAAGTTCTGCCGTTTCTTTCGAAGCATTGAGTAGTCAAACTGAACGCCGGGCTTCTCTTTGATGCCAGAACGAAGTGATAAAAATATTAATAAATAATAATTCATTTTAAGAATGAAGTTAAAAAAAAATATATATATATTAAATCATTTACCAAGCCCCAATATCTTCAACCCTCTCAGCCAAAGGTCTCCTCGCTTGCGTGACCATTTTGTAAGCATCTAAGCGAATTTCCGCTATGTTATTTAGTAACGCGAATAACGGCGCTAGTGGGAACGCCGCCACGAATAGCGTTACGAAACCGTATTGTAGAACTGAAATTGTAATATGTGGAAGAAATTATTATTTATTATGTTACTAGCGACCCAAACACGGCTTCGCCCGCACGAAAATATTGTTGTATTATATCCAAATTATCCAAAAATATTACATGAATTGTAATTATTCTGATAAAGTAATTCTGATGATTAAATAAACAATAAAAGTTGCGTAATATTTTATGAAATAATCTGAGAGATTTGATCTTAAATGCAAAAGTCACAAAGTCCTAATTACTTACACCACCTAATTTCTAAAAAAAAAATTTCATTCGCTTGAATATTGATGATATAATACATTATTCTTTATTTGTGAAAAAATACTGTATGGATTTTGTGAATGAAATAATTAAATAATTAATATTACTCACTCATTTCCAAATATTCGTCAAACAGCGCAAGTCTTCCAGGGTCTTGGAGATGGTAATCCTGTTCCCAAGCCATGTGGGGTTTGCTTGGATCTCTGGTGACAGCTCTATGGGACCTTTGACGCCACCAGTTATGGAGCTTACTAGAAATTAAAAGATATATGTATTAAAATGGATGGAATGTCGAGAATGTTGAAGTGAATTTGAGAATGGTCTTAATACCAGCGTACTCTTTGTCAAGAAAAATGTACGTATAGGGGTATGAAGTTCATTTGACGTAAGCAGTTGTGGTGTTATCTAGAAATTTTAGATTTTCTCATAGTGTTAAAATATCCTTTCCTCCACCTTCCTTGCTTCCTTACAGTTATCAGTATGCTTCTTCCTAGATTTGTAATAATTTATAAATAAGCTAGTCAGATTATCTTTATCATCAAAAAATTGTATTTATATTGTAAGGTATTTTGATGCCGCCAGTTTTGGAGCTTACGTGAAATTTGAGGGAGGTTTTATTATTTCTAAGAATTACTCTTCAGGATGTTTTATTTAGGGCTAGATACTTTTGCTTTTCTAACAAAAATCATAGATATTTACGAATGTAAAGATATGTAAAAACATTGTCAACATACTTTTCTAAATGCCAAAACCTTGGCTTGCCAAAATCTATCAATATTGCTTAAAACATTAAGCAGGCAAAAAATCAAGCATATATAACAATTTTAATCCACACGAAAATTTTACATAAAGCAGAAATTATTGTTATTAAAAGTATATCAATCTAAATATATTCTTCTCGTCCATAACATTCAAATAATAATTTAACTAAATATTCATAATTGAAAATTCAAAATCTTAAAAAGCTCCGAAAAGTAAACAACTAGAAAAAAGCTGTTAAAGTTCAAAAGGCTGAACATATAACTCGAATTAAGGTCAAGAAAACTCTCGATTGTTATCTTTCAAATGAAACGTACAAAATCTAAATTCATTGGACTTATTCGTTTGGGAGTTACGCTGTTACAGATACACATACACACGAACACGTCAAACTTTTAACACTACTTTTTTCAAATCCCTTTTCAAGGGTGAAAATAAAAAAAGTACTTACGGAAATCCCAACTCAACGAAATTATTAAAACACTGTTTCCCAATCATTATAATAGCTAATTGTATACACAACTCTGAGAGGCATCCCGCGGGATCACAAATATCACCTTTTAGTTTGAAAAATTCAGATTTCCTGGCTTGATCGTCTCCGGGATAGTCATAGAAACGACCCTGGAATTAAAAAGAGATTTTTTTCTCCACCTAGCAGGGTAGCAAGAGGGAAGCTAGTATTAAGATACTCTATTCCCATTTAAAAACTTCCGTCTCTAACTTTCCTCTAAATTCTCGAGGCATTGCCTATTAAGCGGTGGAATTCAATGCCACGTTTGTCTTCTTACCAGGGGAAAAAAAAAAATAATTCATGCCCCCGACTGGGAATCGAATCCATTGCCGTCGCATTTACAGTGAGACGCTACAACATTTCAAAAATAAACTTAAGCTTACCTTAAAGAATGCAATATAAATGAGCGAGGAATAAAAATTGATGAATTCAAAGAAGAATATTTTAAATGTATAAGAGTCTTCATATTCAGTTTGAGTTCTAGGATTCTCCACGTTTGTCAAAAACACAGCTACTTTGCCGTATATCTGTAAAACAAATAAAAATATATAAATAGAGTGTGGGTTTGTTCAAGTTGTTTAGTTACTGAATAATAATTTAAAACTACCCTACTAGACTCACCCTAGTAAGAATCATAATCATGATTAAATTAATCAACGCAGCAGTCATGGAGGTAAATATCTTTGCGTGCCTCTTCAAAAAGAACCCGCTACCGCCGTAAATGACTGACACCATCGATATTCTATAGATAATTGTGCCCAATACCGCCGCCATTACTATAGTTATCTGAAATGTATGCAAAACATTTTTTTATGCGTTGTCTATAAATATTTTCTACCCTTAGTGTTGTTTTGATCCACTTCTTGTCATTAGATTTGTTTGAACATTTATATACGAGTAAGTGTTCAGAAATAAGTTTGCATTAAAGTTAGTTTTAAGACACTCCGCTCAACGAAAACAAGTAAATGATATCTTAAATAGCGCGATATTTTTTCTGGTTAGCTTGCTATGAAAAAAAATCTTAGATTTTGAAGTTCTGTAGTCACTACCTATTTAACTTACCATAAACAAAACAGCAGAACTAGTGGCGACGTAACGCATGGTCTTCTGAAATCCAGGTAAATATGGCTCTTTTTCTCTAGTAACAGGGTTCATTCGGAATGTCTTAACTGAAGTTTCAAATTCTGGTCGAAGGTCCTCGTCCTGGAATAAAAGAATTATATGTTTTGAGATTCTTCAAGAATTCTACGGAAAGTGGGGAACGGAAGTATGTAACAATAATGTATGTATCTAAATATTCGGACCTAGCCCATGAGATTACCGCCATGTGGGATGTCAATGCGACTATCATTGTGCCGATAGTGGTTTCGGTTAACGGTTTAATAGCGAAAAGCCTCGACCAACACCTTAAGAGGCTATCGCTTAGCTGTTGGATCAAGAACCGGATACAGAAGGCACTGGTACTTGAGACGGCGCGTATTGTGCGGAGGTTCCTCTCTCTGGAGCCCTAGCCACCGATAGCTTGGATCCTTGTTCCGCCCTCGGAAGAGTGGTTTTTTTTATATTTTTAAATGTATCTTTTCTATAATAATTTATATTTAAAAATGTAAAATTAATTAACTAATTTAATGTGCAAGTATGTATGTAACACACAAACATACAGATTGCAGACAAGCATTGTTGTATAGTAATATAGTAAGTTAGTACAGGACTCACTTGATCAACACCACCCAAATCCCACTCCCACCTCAAAACCGACTGTTTTCGTTTCCACAGTTCTAAGAAGGTAGTTGCTGCAAAATGTAATTAAATGAATTGTTTTATTTTAAGTTGCAAAGAAAATATATTAAAAACAAAGTAAAAAAAAATTCAATTGGGTCAGTACATTTTTTTTCCATTCTTTATTTATCCCTAATTTAGATATGTTATACTAAAATAATGTATTCATTTAACGAAAAAACATAATTATGTAAAAACAATATTGTATTGTGTGTAAAACATGAATATTTTTCTATAATTATAAAAATATTCTCTACTATTTAGTAATATTTACAACAATTAATATGACTAGGGTAAGTTTTACCCAAGTATAAATATAACTTACCCCAAAAAGACATAAATATAGCGAAGAACACAGTAGCGGGGTTGTCAAACAGGTAAGTAAGTTTAGCGAATAAACAAGAATCTGATAAGGATTGATATTGACATGCCTTATCACAGAGTGGGCATAGGGTTATGTTGCCTGGTCCTGTGGAATCGCATATTTCCTTACTGAAATTCAGTAGAAAATATTTATATATATATTTTTAATAGCAGGGCAGGCAAAAAGAATCTGCGAACCTAGTTCTAAGACACTCCGTTCCCATTAAGACATTTCCGTTCTATACTATCCACTGAATTCTCGAGGCATTGCGTGTTGAGTGGCGGAAATCAACGCCACGCTATCTCTTTAATAGATGGATGAAATGAAAATATTAAATATTTCACTCAATCTAATCAGATAAACACTCACAGCCACCATTATACAGTGGCAACTGACAGAGAGTAGGCAGAGAGAACCTAGTATTAAGCTTTGCTTCTCATTTTCCGCCGAATTCTGAAAGCATTGCATGTTGAGTGGCGGAACTGAACGCGTAAAATACATACTTAATACAAATAATTCACCTAGGTATATTATCCTTAGACTCCATACTAGCTAAACCATATAAAAAACACAAAGTGCCCACGATGGCGGGCGCGTAAAGCATTTTCGTGTAAAAACCCAACCAACTGAAATATAATGCTATTTTCTCTCCGAAATATCTCCTAACTAACCATAGAGGTTGTTTTTTAAACCATTTAGATGGCCGAGCCCATTCTAGGTATAAGAGCTGTAAGTAAATTTAGTACAAATTAGTTAAAAAAACAAATTGTTAAAAAACATAAACCTCGTTTGGCCGCAATCACGAAAAAAAAAATATATGAAAAAATATAAATATCAAGGTGTACATACTATTCAATATGTATATCACCCGTTTAATTATCTTTTATCAATATAAAATGATTTTTTTTATAATTAGGAAAACTATTTATTAAATTAATATGAACATGAAGTAAGCTATTGTATTTGTAAATATATATTTTTTTCTTAAGCTTCACGCTGTATCTCACATATTACAGGATAGAGAATTATAAAAACATTTATAATTCTTTAAGAGCGGCGGAACATAAGGCCGCGCAATGGCTTGTTACTAGAGCGATAAAATGAAAATATTAAATATTTCATTCCCTCAAACGGCTACACCTAAGCCAGTTTAAATATTTTTCAATTTAATAACTAACTATACACTATATGACAATACAAATATATAAAAAAATAAATAATACCCGTCTATCCGACTGTGTCTTATCCTCCATGTCAACATCGTATCGACCTTCATGTAAGGGAAAACAAGCTAAATACGTTCCATCATTCAATAATCTACGAATTCCCATCTACAAATACATAAAAAATAATACTAACAGAGAAACAGAGAATTGGGCTTGCACTCAAGGGCTGTGTCCATACACCACTGCGGCCTTAATAATTAATTTTTTTAATATAAATTTACTATAAGTAACTCTAATTATAATTACTCAATATGTGCTGGTATATATAAAATTTACCCTTTATTTAAACTACCTAATATTTATTTATGCAAAACTTACCTATAACTAAGTTAAAAAACTTACCTTAGTGTCAATATTGTCATATTTGGCTCTAAGCAATATTTGCATAACTAATAAACTTCTTTGTGCAGGTGAAAATTGTGTATATCTATCTTTTACTAAAAATCTGAAAAACAAATTAAAACATACTAGGATTTGTTAAATATTAAAAGTTACCGTAGGTAGGTAGTTTTGCATCTTTTTTTTCAGATTTACGCTGTAATCCGTATGTAGCAGGGTTTCAGATTCACGCTGTATCCCTTAAGTAGCAGTGTATGCCGATGCAGAGGGAATCTACTGTTAAGATACTTCGTTCTCCAATTTTCGAAACATTGCGTATTGAGTGGCGAAATTCAAGGCCGCGCAAATTGACTTTGTCTCTATTATATATTGAAAGTAACTTACTGTTCCTCCCTCCTAATCCCCGGTTTCTCAGTAGCAATATAATAAGAGGGTTCAGGTTCAATTCTCGAATGATCATATTCGTAAAACTCAAGCCATTTCCGCCGCCATTTGGTGTACCAATTTTGTTCCATTTCAGTTCGTGGTTCTTCACTCTGTTTAAAAAAATGTGTTTTACCCGAAAATTATATATTTTTTTCAATAACATTGGTGATAAACTATAAAAAAATAGTAAAAAATAGGTCGTTATTTTTAATACAAAGCTGTCGACTCGTGGCCGATCTAAAGTGAACTTTCACAGCTTCGATCGAAGTTGCACAGTCATCTTACTTCAGGGCGGTCCAATACCGTACTGTACTATTATTAATTAATAGTTGTAATAATTACTATTTAAATAATCAATAAAATAAACTTCGCCTTACTTCATTTCATTCCAAAAATGTTAACTTGAATGAACATACAGATAAGGAAACTTATCTGGACACTAGGTTTCCGCCTACTGTACTATTTGCAGGATACAGAATGAAGGTGGAAAAAAATCAACAAATATGCCCCACGAGATTCGAACCCGCGTCGGTCCTTATACTAATTCACGATACAAATTACCAAGTTCTAACAGATATAGTTATAAACTTCTTAGTAGGCAGCTTCATTCCGATAACTTCTGCCAGTCTCATTTCCGTTTTCCACGGAATATGGATTTTCAGAAACCACGTTTTACCATCGAATGATAGACATTTGTTTTCTAGTTCAAGTTCTAAGCCTTCTTTTATTAAATTTTCCTGAAAAAATATAAGTGTAAAATAAAAATAGGTATAATTAAAATGCGGAGTTTATGTAAAGCATTGAATGCAAGATCAGGGTAAATGGTAAGATATTAGAACAGGTGAATGAAGTGAGCGTGTTTAGCGTTTGGTACTTTCTAACCAACTCACTAGGGTGGAGTTCCTAGTACAGACACCCCACAATATAGTACAAAATAATTAAATTCAAATTTTAAAGTCAAAATTTAAATTTAAAAACTTAAATTTTGACATAACGAAGTGTACCTATTCTGAGAAAATTTTCTGTTATTGTTTAACAATTAGGTAGGTACCTCTCGTATTTAAGTAAGTACTAAAATTAAGTAATACCCAGTTTAAATGATTGTTCTCAATTGACAACTATAAAAAATACCTGAAAGGTTCGTCTGTAATCTCTTTTCTTCGCTTCAGCTTCAGTCATTACACCAAAGTCTTCTTCTTCGTACGCTAGCACCATGTCTATACGACGTCTTCCGTCGCGAAACATTAAAGAACTTGGATCTAGACCCTAGAGTAAAAAATAAAGGTAAAAATTAAGTTCGAGAAGTAAGGCTGCCAATACACAGTTTGCGGCGGTTGCAGATTCTTTTCTCTGAAGGGAATAGATTTTTCCCGACTGCTAAGGGGAGCTTATTTTTAAGCTTCTGTCTGGCTTCCCTTTCTTTCATGCATACGACAGCGGCAGTCTTCTTTTTCCCTACAATTTTTCTTAACTTACCTCATAACTGGTCTCCCCTCTATTATCTTCTTTTTCGTTATTATGCACATAAGAGCAATTCGGCGTTGCTTGCGAAACCGAATGTTTTCTATCGTCTCTATAAAATGAGTTTTGACTTGTTGTTTGTGGCTAAAATCATTAAAAAAATATATTTTATATTATTGAAATTCCGTAAATACATTTTGGGTGTAATTGGATTTGGAGTGGCGTTTTTAAGATAATATTTCAGAGGCATATGAGTGAATAAAGGAACCGATCATATCAAATGTTTAAAAAAATATTATTATAAGTTTCGTTTTAACATTCTTTTTAAGTTCTATAATTGGGGTATTTTATAAAAGTATAAATGATATATATACATTTATTTATATTTATAATATGATTAATTCATCTACAGCCCTTTTTTGTGGTTTTAAACCTGATTTGGCTTATGTAACCACTGCACATCCATACAACGTATATAAAGTTCGAACCATGTATTGTGTATTGAAATACTACTCAGCCTTATTTTTAAAAAAAATATATTAAAAAATAAAAAAATATATATAATAAATTTACAATACTTTTGAATAGGTGGAAAATATACAAAACAGAGGCCGTCGCGGCATAGTGACTCAAACGCGTGACTGTACACATGACGATTGTGAGTTCGATTCTCACTCGAGGGAATGAATTATTTGATATGTCCCTTTCCTCGCTCTGGTAACACGGCAAGCCATGGTGTTAAGTTTCGCCACTCAGCTCAAGGAAACGTCTCAAGAATTCAAATTTTACCTAAGATTATTTTAAAACGTATATAACTTACCTCAAAATTAGGTAACGGCGTGCCAGGTAAGTTGTGCTTACTGAACGCTACGGCCGCGTGTGTTATGTTTTTGACTAAGCGCCAATTGTGTGTCGCTCTTCTTTCTTCTGAACTGTCTCTTGATGATTTAATATCGTCTCTAAGACGAATCTTAAATAAACGAAATAAGAATTATTAATAAATTTCCTATATGTTGTAAGCCTAACGATGTATCACGTACATAGCAGGATTGGCAGATCGTGACAACGTTATCACGTTTTGCACTAAAGGGAACGTAAGGTTAAAACATTTTGTCTACACTTTCCGCCGAGGCGTGTTGAGTGGCGAGACTCAACGCCGCACTTTGCCTAGATTAGTTTTCCAGAATTCATTATTTAATCAATAATAAGACAAAGTTCAAGTTTTATCAACTTTTGACAAGCAATGTCTCAAAACAGTGTGGGGAGTGGGAAACATACATTCCATTGATAACGGTTGGTAAACAGATAGGCAACTATTCTGCTATACGGGTAAAAGCGTGAATCTGTAAAACACAAATTGATGCTTTACAGCTTTAACAGTCTATCTATAATATCAATTTTTTTTTTCACTTTCTTGCTGTATTCGGATATAGCGGAGTATACAGAGAGAGCCTAGTGTTAACCCACTTAATTTCACTTACTAAACAAAAAGTTCTATTGTAAATCATGATTAACTAGAAAAACTACTGTTATCAAAATTACCTTATTACTAGGGCTCTCCATGATATCAGCAAGAGAAGTTCCGAAAGCCGAGTCCGGTGCAAGACTGTCGGCGGAACGCCACACCGATTTGTGTATTGGAGTGGCGGGTAATGCTGAATCGTGACTTCGACGACGAATTAAAATCTTTAATGAAGATTAATTATGTTATAAAATTGTTCAAGTATTCAAGCAATTATTGAAAAACACTCAACACGCGATGCCTCGGCGGAAAGTGGGGATAAAATGTTTTACTGTAAAATGATCGAAACTTCGGGTTTCCTAAAATCCATAAAATGTGTAGTAATAGCGAAAATCTTAAGAACTGATTAAATAGTAATGCTGATGTAAAAAAATGGTTAAATACGAGTCGGAATCCGCCACGGACGGTTCAGAACCTATTAACGGGAAGTACCTACAACTTATAAAGTAGGCAGACTTAAGTTTGCATTTGCATTTTATATGAAATACACTCCAAATGTAAGTTACCAATATTTTTTTTTATTTTTCGGATTTTTTTCTTTACATTCTTACTTCGTGCCAAATTTCATAACTGTAGGTCCGGTTTATTGCCTTTTAAGCCTAACCCTAAAAATATAATAATTTGATTTTAAAAGAATCAAATTTTATTTTACCTTTTACAATTTGGTGTTATTTTTTTATTTGAAAATGTTTGGGTCTTTGTTAGGGAATTTGGCCATTCAGAACTAATCAATAAATTTAATACCAATCAGATTTTTTGGGTAAACTTACCTCATCATCAACATGTCCATCAGAAATACTGAGTTCAGTTCGCGTGGTCGACCTTGAGCTAGCTAGATCGTTCCAGGCGTTGTAGTTAGTTACACCGGCTGTCGGTGGTTCTGAGCTGGTTCCATCTAAAATTGTCATTATTTACCAAATTTTATCTTCTATATTCTATAGTGGCGTAAAAATCTTGACGATGAAAATACAAAAATAAATTGAACAAATACAAAATGGATTCGAATAGAATTACCATCTCGAAATTCCTTCTTAGCTCTTCCACCATCATCGCTATGTCGTCTTGAAGAAGAACCACTTATATCTCTCAGCTTTTCACTTTCAAAAGTAATTCGATCTAAAATACCTGGCTCTAAAGTTGGTACTATTTGACTAACTCTGTCCAAACTTCGGCCGAAATGCTGAGGTTTTGGAACTCTTTGAGTTTTGGAGACGATTTTCTTGATTGCGATTTCTTCGAGCGGTTGATGGTCATTTTCCATTGTATACTGAAAATATATATTTTTCTTCTAGCTTCGTTTCCGCTAGACTCGACTAAGACAGACTGAGGAAGTCCAGTGTTAAGACACTACGCTATTTATCACCGCCCTATATTTAAGGCATTGTAATTTGAGTAGTGAACGTGAAGTTTTGACGCCGCACTTTTTCTATAAGACTTTGCCCCGTATGAGTTCAAACAGACAACCATCGACAGTCAGACGCTGTCCCACTGCGCCACAAGAATACAGGCAATTTCTGGACTGATGGGCGGATAGTGGGGTTCGGAGTAACTTAACACTGGGTTCTCTCTGCCTATCCCTAAATGCGGGATACAGCGTGGTGATACAAAAAATATTTAGAACTGACTTGAAAAAGAAGGATATTCGTACAATAAACATATTCTAAATTAGGTTGGACAAAGATTAACAATATATTTTGCCAAAAATTACCTATGATTAATATATATCCATATTATGTATATGGAAATGATTATAAAGAAAAGGCGGAATCGAAATTTTTCACAGATTTTTTTTATTTATATTGTCAACCAACAGCCATACATATATGCGTATAAATTCAAAATCAAATTATTAATTTGTTTTAGGGTTCCATACCTCAAAAGAGAAACGTTTTTGGGAACCGATAAAATGTGATTTTCTCTTTTAAATCTTAAGTCCACGTAAACAAAGATGCGGGCGACGACTAGTTTAATATAAAATTAGATTGGAAGAAAACCGTGATGTAGTAAAATCGATACACCATCAATAATAAAGTGACCAACCGCGTGCCACCAGCCTGGTAATTTCCCATGGACAATTAAATATTCTATACATATGTTATATTTATTAAATAAAAAATATTATTAATATATGGATATTTATTATATTTTTTTAATATTTTTTTTATAAAGGAAGTGTTTGAGTGTAATGGTTGCGAGTTCAATTTCCGCTCGGGATAAGTTTTATTTATTTTAAAGCTACCTACGACTTCGCCAGAGAAGTCAAACGAAAATCCTTCTCCTCGTATATGAGGAGGTTAGGGGAGGTAACTCTGACCGCAGGTACAGTAGGTTCAATATTGTATTGTCTATAGGCCCTTCTATAGCTTCCTCGATATATGCTCTATGTAACGTTAAAATTGTTTTTCCTATCCAAGCAGTATTTCTTAAGATTAGTCAGTTCAACTAAATAGTTAAATGTGTAATCTTATTTTCTACAGAAAAAGTGTAGCCTAACCAATGCTAGCATGTGGTCATCTTATAGAGAGACCTTTATGTCACCTATAAATATTTATTTCACACACACACAATAGTGGGGAAATGAAGCGCATAATTAGGTTCCCTATTTAGAATCATATTACTGAAACTATAAATAGACGCAGGTAAATTATAACCAATTCTAAAATTACGATGGAAGTGAGAAGAGTAAATAAATATGCTAAAAACTACATTTATGTGCTGATAGATAACTAGAGGCTATATAAAAATAAATGAGACCTCCGGTGTAGGGAGAAAAGCGTGCAACTATATACGCGAAGGTTGTGGGGTCGATTCCCACGCAGGGCAATAAAATATTCAATATTTTCATCTCGATTTCATAACGAGGCACTCAACACGCAGTCTCAAAAATTAGGCAATGCGTGGGCGAAAGAGCCTCTTAAATAAGTCCCATTTGCCCATACGGTAAGAACGTAAAGCCGAGATAGTATATTAGTGCATAAAAAATAAAAATAAAAGAACCCACGACGGACTTTGACCTATCCACAGATTAGTATTGAAAATCCACATGAGCATAATTTCCAAAGATAACCTTAACTAGGGTATTGGGTAATTAGAAACAAAAGTAATCGGAAGCATAGTTGTTAGTCACGCAACGCTATTTATTCTGTAAATGTTGGAAGGCCGTCCATACAAAATATGAAAACTAACATTATAAAATGAACAATGAAATATCTGACTGTAAGTACGACGGATATGGTTTCGATTTCCATTTAGAGGAATGAATTCAGCTCCACATTGTATCCTAAACAAGATAGGCAGACGGAACCTTTAAACCTAGGGTTGACTCTCCGTTACTATTAAGATACTTCCGTCCCCACGTTCGAAGGAACGAATTATTTTCATTTATAAGACAAAAATGCGCATTGAAAATTAGGTGAAAAGTGGGAAACCCAGACTTACTCAACACAAGAAATGAAGCTGCCTCTAAATCACATTAGACACACATAAATAGTGTATCGGAAAAATACTGATAAAATTTTTATGGTAGAAGCAGTATATCACTTTAGATTGACAGCGACGAGAAGCATATGGAAGAATGTTTACGTTTAAAAGTTATTCCTCTTTTCTGAAAAGCATTGATGGGTATAATAAAATGTTTCTTGATTATTCAATGTATGGCCGTCTCTACCAGCTTGATCTGGTAACTAGGTTAAGCGCGGCTTTAAGCTCCGACACTCGACACACTCTTGGAAAACTCGGAAAGTGTCAGTGTCTTTTTTTGTGAACGTGGGAACCTGATATTAAGATATTTGATTTCCTTTTTCAGACACTTCTGTTCCCCATTTTCTGCCGAATTCTGAAGGAATTGCTTGTTGAGTGTCTGAACTCAACGCTGTGCTATGCCTCGTTACCAGAGAGAGGATTTCTCTCTCTTCCATGTTAAGTATTTCATTAAGAGCTGTCGCGTATGTTAACACTACGATGAGCCTCAAATATAATATAACATTTCTTAATGGACAATAATCACTAAATTTAAATTCCAGCTCATCGTATTGTCTTTTAAGAACAAAAGATATGTGTGAAAGAATTATTTTGATACGTCTATTAGTTTTTGAGATATTGTCCTTTAAATATCTCAAAAACGTAAGCGTGCGACGCGAGATTCCGTCGGTCCGTAACCGACCCGCGTGACGTCACTGGTCTGACAAAACTAGCTCGCTCAGTTCGTCTTCGTTCATGCGCAGTTCGCACTCTTCTGTAGCTGGCGTTTCACTACGAATTTAGTTTCGTTTAATAAATAATATATATCTTTTTTTTTTCACATACATACTATAATAATAGCGAGCATTGTATTTTAAGATATTGAAGTTTTGATATTACTTTGTCAAAAAAACAGTTCTATCCTGGTCGGTTTCATGGCGTGTTGTACCAAAATCATTAGCTTTGATTATTTTTATTGTAGTATCAATACCAGTAAGCTTGAATTTTTTCCAACAACACTTGGTTTGGCTTGGGCGATACCACAAACTTAATCAGTACTTTAATGGAGAGGCTACTCAGAACTTTGATGGAGGCATACAGGAAAAAAAAAGGAGAGCTATACATTAGATTTGCGGCCTTTTTAGATTTTCAGAAGGCCTTTTACTGTGTGCCTCGTCAATGTATTTGGAGGCCATTGCGATCCAAAGGGATCCCTGAGGCCTATATTGAGATTATCAGAGATATGTACCACGATCCCGCTTTGCGATTCGCGATGGTTAGAACTGCTGTTGGCGACACCAAACCCTTTAGATCACAGTAGGGGGTACACCAAGGCTCGGCTCTTAGTTCGTTCTTCGATCCTAGTTCGATCAGCCTCCATGGCTGATGATGTATGCCGATGACATTACACTCATTGAAGAGAATCAGCTGATGCTGGAGCGTAAAGTGAACCTCTGGAAGGGTGCGCTTGAGAATGTCTTAAACAAAATGTGTCGAAGACCGAATACATAGCCTGAGAGAGCCCGGACTCGAGCACTGTCCTTATAGGTCCTGAGCCAGCCGTTAAGTTGGAAAAGTTTCAAGTACTTTGGATCCGTCATGCTTGAGTCTGGAAGCATCGATCGCGATGTCCATGGCTGTATAAGCGTGGCCTAAGGTAGTATGGCAACGTTGCGCGCCGGCGTCTGAACTATATTAGATGCAAGTTCCTTGCTATGTCTGTCCTGTCCCTGGAGCTAGACTTTCGAACGCCCAAGGATGCGGTGTTTGGATGTCGTAATGTAGGACATTAGTGCCAATGGTCGAACCACTCAGGACGTTACAGATCGTGTAAAGTGGAATAGGTTAAGCAGGAAGGCAGATCCTGGCAACATACGCCGGGATTAATGCCAAGACAAAGGAGACTTGGTCGCAGTTGTAGAAGACTCGTCGCTTCGATGATGTAGCCCATTATAAATGCTATAGTAAGTTTACAATCACCTCTGCTGGCGGCACTATATTCGCAGATTACGTATAAACTTATTGGTTCTTTTCACTGCATTCTAAACTGCAATAATAAATTTTAATACGTGCGCGGTGTTCTGCTGTAATCTACATTTAGCAATACATACATAACCTACTCTTTTAACTTATACGTACGCAATAGCATCATGACCATGACTCTCTCTTCCCGATCTACAGTAATCACAATAAAAATATTATTCAGATATACATATATAAAAGGATTAAAAATTTACATTAAAAAAAATTATGCATGCTCAACTTACTGCATGTATTTAGTTACATTATTGTCACTTATAAAACAATGTTCCTACTTTGAACTTCAATAAAAGGTTTGGTACTTTTAACGTAAATAGCGTTACCTACAATATGAAACTAGTAAGGTTTCATTACAGTTTTAAATAAATAATTTCAAATAAAATAACATAAGATAGTTATTATATCATGTCCAGAGGGTGTCAAGACTAATATTTGTCCGATATTGGTTTGTGGGCATACGGGTACGCGACCCCGGATCCTCGAGCCGCCACTCTTATATCCAGTCCGTAAGAATGGTGTAATCCCCCCCTCCCCTTCCCTCCTCCTATCCTTAGCTCCCTTATTATTTTACCTATCCTACGCCTTCTATTTTCCTCTCCCCCCCGGTTTTTCCCCACAAAGGGGTTTTGGTGGTCAGACGGCAGTCGCTCCATGTAAAAAACCGCCATCCGCCGCTAGGGCAAGGGCTACCGTGTCAAGTACGGGCACGGTTAAAGACGCGAGTACCCAGACGGAAACTCCGCTTTGCAACGTGGAATATTGGCTCTCTAACCGGACGATGCAGGGAACTCGCAGATGTACTAATGAGACGTCGGGTCCAGTGCGCTTTCCTCCAGGAAACTCGCTGGAAGGGCAATAAGTCCCGTAACATCGGACAGGGTTACCGGCTTATAGGGTTACTGGGTCACCTTCAGGTAGAAACGGTGTGGCGGTAGTACTTTCTGAAGAGCTTCAGAATGGGCTCTTTGAAGTTGACCGTCGCTCCGACCGCTTGATGCGGGTGAGGGTACTGATTGAGGGCGTTACCACAAACTTAATCAGTGCCTATGCTCCTCAGGCGGGATGTAGCGCGGCCGAAAAGGAGACATTTTGGAAGCAGTATGAAGGGGTTTTACTTGCTGTACCGTCTACCGAAGTGGTCTTAGTTGGGGGGACTTGAACGGTCACGTCGGTAAGGCTGCTGAGCCGTATGAACGTGTTCACGGGGGTTTTGGGCACGGTCTTCGCAATGCAGAGGGAGAAAATATTCTGAGAACCTGTATTGCGTCTGATCTGGCCGTCGTGAATACGTTCTTCCAAAAGAATCCTCAGCACCTTATTACGTATAAGAGCGGGTTCCACTCAACTCAAATTGACTACTTATTGACCAGACGAGTTCTTGCAGGCAGGCGAGTTCTTGGCCTTTCTAGGGGAAGACGTGTCATCGACAAGGAGACATGGTGGTGGAATGACGAGGTGCAGGAGGTGACTCGTGAAAAGAAGGCTGCCTTTAAGAAGTGGCAGGAATCCAACTCTCCTGAAGACAGACTGGAGTACACAGTAGCTAAACGTGCCTGTAAAAGAGCTGTAGCCAGAGCCCGCAGTGAAAGTTTGTCACCATTGTATGATAAACTTGAAACTGTGGAGGGGCAGAAGCTCATTTACAAACTGGCACGTTCCCGGGATAAAGTGACGCAAGATATCGCAAAATGTCTTTGCGTCAAAGATTCCCAGGGCACGCTGCTCTGTAGTCATGCCTCTGTGAAGGAGAGGTGGAGAAGCTACTTCCAGGAGTTGCTGAATACTCAGCACCCATGCAGTCTTCATCACGACCCACCGCCTAACCTCGGACTTATTGCCCCAATAACCCTTGACGAAACACGTAATTGCCTTCGACGCATGAAGAACGGAAAAGCGGTGGGACCTGACGACATTCCGATCGAAGCGTGGAAATCGTTGGGCTCTCTTGGTGTGCTCATGCTTACTGACCTTTTTAACCATATCTTGAACACTGGTAAGATGCCGCATCAGTGGCGGCTTAGCTTTATTACCCCTATTTACAAAGGAAGGGGCAGTGTTCAAGATTGTGGTAGTTATAGGGGCATTAAGCTTATGAGTCATACCATGAAGCTCTTCGAGCGCATGATCGACCTCAGGCTCTGCCGAGAGTGTACTATCTCTGAGTCTCAATATGGATTTCAGCCAGGATCGGGCACCATGGACGCCGTTTTCGCCCTCAGAACCTTGATGGAGGCATACAGGGAAAAAAGGAGAACTCTGCATGTGGCCTTTTTAGATCTGCAGAATGCCTTTGACTGTGTGCCTCGTCAGTGTATCTGGTGGGCATAGCGATCCAAAAGGTTCCCTGAGGCCTATATTGAGATTATCAGAGACATGTACCACGATTCCGCTTCTATGTTTAGGACTGCTGTTGGCGACACTAGACCCTTCCCGATTACAGTGGGGGCTCACCAGGGCTCGGCTCTTAGTCCGTTCTTATTCAGTGTAGTGCTCGATACTGTCTCGGCTCACATCCAGGACCAGCCTCTTTGGCTGATGATGTATGCCGACGACATAGCACTCATTGCCGAGAACCGACTGACGCTGGAGCGTAAAGTGAACCTCTGGAAGGGTACGCTTGAGAACGGCGGTCTTAAACTAAATGTGTCGAAGACAGAGTACATGGCCTGCGGGAGCCGGGACTCGAGCACCATCCTTATAGGTCCTGAGCCAGCCGTTAAGTCGGAGAAGTTCAGGTACCTTGGATCCGTTATGCACGAGTCTGGAGGCATCGATCACGATGTCCATGGCCGGATAAGCGCTGCCTGGGCCAAATGGCGGGAGGTCACTGGTGTGGTCTGCGACCACAGAATACCCCCCAAGCTCAAGGGACTGATATACAAGAGCATCATTCGACCGGTTCTTGTATACGGCAGCGAATGTTGGCCGGCACTATCTCGGCACACTCAGGAGCTTCACGTCACGGGTCCGTGACGTAGCGGATAAGCTCCAAGAGCGTCGCCTGAGATGGTTTGGCCACGTCACGCGCCGGCCTAAGAACTATTTCGGATGCAAGTTCCTTGATATATCAGTTCCTGGAGCGAGACCTTCCGGACGCCCAAGGAAGCGCTGGTTGGATGTCGTGATGCAGGACATGAGAGCCAATGGTCTAACCACCGAGGACGCAAAAGACCGTGCAAAGTGGAGTAGGTTGAGTAGGAGGACAGACCCTGGCAATAGCCGGGATTAATGCCAGGGGGAAGTAAGTTATTATCTATACCCCAAATTGACATAATATTACTAGTTAGACAACAAAACTTATCTTCACCTTTTTACTCCTTGCATTTCTGCGGCGATGAAATCGCTATTATTCGATAAATAATCGACAATCATAAATCCATCTATTAGGTGTAGGTTATCCGATTGGCCTTTTTCTAATCCCTCATCCATTTTAATAAATAAGATAGACACTTTAGCACAGGCAAGTAACAAACAAACAAAGTACTGCGCGAGATCTCCTAACTATCACCGGCGACTAGCGAGTTGTAAGACCAGTGACGTCACCGCCGACCGCGGGACTGTTAGCGGCATTTAAAATTTTTGCAAACTTCAAATGCCTCTAAAATCGTAACTACTTGGTTGTTTTTAATGAAACAAAAACTAGTGTATTTATATACGTTAAAACTTTACTGTAACGAACTTTGAAGCATTATTTCAAACCTATTACCATTCCTCATTATTTAATATATGGTCAACAGAGTTTTTTCAGAGTAGGTTCCCTCCCGTTATCTACCATCGCGCTCAACCGTGTTAGACAATAGTGCCTACAATGTTTTTTATATAACCTATTTTATACTTTAACATTGCTACGTTACTGCTACACTAACACGCAATAGCACTTTACTACTAGGTACTACTAGTGGGTACATCAATTTCATCGGTTTCTATAAACGACCTAATCGATTCATATCAAGGATATATCAAAGTTCAATTTTATTCGCCCTTGTGGTACAATAGTTGTTAGTCTTACCACAAGTACCTATGTAGTGATTTTTGATTTAAATCCCATTTGAGGACTATTCTTCTATTTATACTCTACTTTCCACTTTCCGTCCATTATAGAGATATTGCAAGCTAGTTGGGAAAATTATTAATGGAAAAGAATATTTAACATATAAACTTCTATTATATATATTATATATAATATGCTTAGCTGTCTGCAAGAAACCAAATGTTATTATAATACTGTCTTTTGTTAGTTTTTTTTTTACTTCACGCTGTATCCGCCATACAGCAGCACCTTGTGAAGAGGTACGCTAGTGTAAGACACTATGTTCCCAATAAAACCATACCCTTCTTTGTTTTTCGTGTTGAGTGGCGGAAGTCTACGTCGCGTTTATACAGTGCGTCACGACCGGCCTAGTGTTTATAATGCAATAGGTAACTTCTTGGAATTATGAGATACTAGCGGACGCGCGCAGCTTCGCCTGCTTATTTGCACCCTTAGGGGTGAATTCTAATGAAACATGTATCATTGAAATATTTTTAACACTCTCAATTTCAAATTTTATAAAAATCAGTGGCGTTTTAAAGATTTGTCCATACAAATTTTCAACCCCTTATTTGCACCCCTAGGGGATGAATTAAAATAGACCACGAAACATGTTTTCCATTAAATATTTTTAAGAGTCTAAATTTCAAATTTTATAAAAATTGGTGCCGATTTAAAAAATTTTTCATACAAACTTTCAACCCTTATTTCACCCCTTTAGGGTTAAAATTTTTCAAAATCTCTTCTTAGTGGATGTCCAGATTACGAAAGTAAACATCTGTCCAAATTTCACGTTTCTACGCACAGCGGTTACGGCTGTGCGTGCTTCTTACCTCAGTCAGTGAGGACAAGTCCTTTTATATATATAGATTACCACTGTGGTAGGACAGAATCGCACTGTAAATTCTAATACAGCGTGAAATTGTTTGCTTAATTGTGTAACAGAGAAAAGAAAGTTACAAGATAGTGATCTCATATATGCGGTAGATTAGTAAAAATAAAAACAAATATTATAAAAACTTATCTTAGTTAATTTAATAAATTAACGCTATCTAATATTTACTTGCAGATTGCTTTCAACGAATCTAAATTTGGATACACTTGTTAAATTCTGAGAAGCCATTACTTCTTCAATATCTATATAAATGTATTGTAAACTGCATCAAAACTCGGCGGAAGGTAGATAACGGAGTGTCTTAACACTAGATTAACTTCTGCCTACCTTGCTGCTACCGGGATGTGTGTGAAGCTGATTTAATGAAATATATATTTCTATTTTTTGCTACTTCCGAAAAATTACCTATATTATTCATAAATTCCATTTACTCTGGTAACAAAACAAAGCGCGGCGTTGAGTTCCGCCAATCGACACACAGTGTCTCATTGTCATGTCTCATTTCGAGTTACGCAACACTGGCTTCCCTCTGGCTACTTGTTTCATGCGGAGAAGCTATTTCATTTATTTACTAATTATATAAACAGTTTTTATTATACACGAGGAAAGCACATAAATTCAGTATAAAATTAAATTTTTAATTCAATGTAATAATCGATAGAAAAATCGATTAACTGCGTGCTATAAAATTATTTGATAAAGATTGTGACGATCCACACCGTTATTAGTTGAACAATAGTTTAAAGTTCCCACGTATTATAAATGTAGTTTTAGTTTTTATAACATTTTAGTGCCATTTTTCTATTTAAATACATGTTTTATATCGGCAGGAAATCTAAGGATACATTATGTGTTGAATAGCGCAACTTAACGCCACGCCGTACTTATAAATTATTTTTTATAAACATATATATTCTGTAAATATAAAAATGTTTCAAAAAATATGTGGTATATAAGATTAGTAATACACTATAATATTTTACATTTAATGAAAAATAAAACATTTAAATCTAAAATTTTTATTGTAATAAAAAAAACGTAAAATGGAGAACGGAAGTGTCTTAACACTAGGTTCGTAGGTTCCCACTGCCTATCATGTGCGAGATACAGCGTGTGCTAAAAAAATGTATTGAAGCCGTCGTAGTTAGTTAGTGGGCCTGTAAACACTGATTGTGGGTACGATCCCCACTGCAGGGAAAGATTATTTATTATTTAAATATAATTAAATTATTTCCATGTCCACTTTCTGCTAGACAAAATGCGACGTTGTGTTCCGCCACTCAACACGCAATGTCTGCAGGATGTATGCGGAGTTGCTTCGCTATGCTATAAATCAAAAATAATTACACATTGTCAATATGTGCCGTTATAGCACAGTCGGGACGTGTCTGTCAGTTTCTCAAGGTTCAAATTCCGCTAAGAATAACTTTTATTTTTTACGTTTAAAATGTATTAGAAAATTGTAAGCCGAAGAAATATAATAAACTCGGTATTATATGAACTTAATGTAACCACAAAATATAAAAGTTCATATCTCAAAAACTACAAAATCTATTTTAGTAAAACTGAGTCTATTCTTTAACGTGAAATAGGCCTTATTTCAATTAAAAAGAATCATTTCTGTATGACTTAGCGTTTCCGAGAAGTTTGTGGACAACAATCAGACTTACCAAAATTCGCCACACATTCTTGAAAGCCTAAACAGAACATCATACTTAAATATTATACATATTCAACAATATCACACACATACATGTCAAACTCTGTCTTTTTTATTCTATGATAACCACGTTTTTTTTAAAGTCGGTTAAATATACTGTAGGTACAAATAAATATTTTAAAAAGCCTTACAAAAAATAATACAAACTTATACTTACTTATACACAAAGTTTTTCGGGAAAATTATGTTGTTAGCTTTCCCTACTTTAGCACTGAATTAACAATTGTTATTATCTTACACTCAAGTATTCTATAAACTTTATACACATTTAACTAGAAAAATAAACAATTATAAACAAACAAGCTTCTTGATGTATCCCATACAGCACAGTAGGCAGTCTAACCACCAGAACGAGGAAATGAAATTAATTTCTCCGAGTGAGAATTGAACTCACAACCCTTCGCTTTGACAGTCAGACACTGTGCCGCTGTGTCCAAACAGATATAATTATAATTTAACAGACGCACTTACCTATTTCCCGTCAAGCTATTTATTATTTTGTCAATTTTGAATGAAACATTGTAATTATTTTCAATATGAAATTATTTTAATTATGAAATTGTATTAATTCACGCGCGTTTCCGCCGACATCCGCTTTTCAAATAAACTCGCCAAGATGGCCGCCTAACTGACACTTAGTGGTGTACGTAATAGTGCAAAATCGATATTTTTTATCGATTTTTGGTGTTGATGATGAGATGTAGTAGTATATAGTTATTTATATATGTAGATTTTTTTAATTCTAGAAAAATGATTGACAATAATAGAATGATCTAATTATATTGTAATAGACCAATATTTAATTATAGATTTGATTTGAACATTTGGAAGAATGTATTTCTCGTGTATCTCATAAGCTTTATAATCCAGAAATTCTTAAAGAAGCATTTAAAAGACTATCATTTAAAACTTTTTCATAATGAATTGATTTTGCTAGGTTATATTAAATGACGGTAACATTAAATCAATTATACTTTAAATCGTATAAATAATTGTTGTAAGTTAAAATAAATTTTAATGATTAATAATTATATAATATAATTTAAAAATTATCACCAAAACAATAAGTATATAACTTAAACACTAAATTTCATAATGATATCAATATTAGTATGTAAAATGTTTAAATCATTTTCTTGTTACATATAACTCTGTTTGCATCGTGTTCAACTATTTAAGTGAATGCATGTCATATTTTAAGATAACATATTCAAATAACAGTTGTATTATTTATGAAGTTTTTTAGTAAATATGTTTTGACGCAGTTTTAATACACATATCTAATAGAGATACACATCTCAGATGTTTTGGCTTGTTAAGTCTGATAAAAGTGTTATATTTTACGATTAGCTTTTACCTGAGACGTCGCACGCATGTTCAAGTGGAAATAATTCAGAAATTTTATATTACACATGACATACTAAGGTAACGGACCACCAGCAAAGTTGGTCACATCGAAACGATTAATGTGATGTCCTATGCCTTAATAAATTTATTAAAGATATTTTAAATTCGAACTAGTCTTTCGTGAAAATAGGTGTTGAACCTAACAAAATTCTTTTTTTTTATAATATTCATATAAAATCTAGATATAAATGTACAGCAGGTTGTCATTTGCTTTCTATAGTCACATCGATGTTAAAACGCAACAACACTATTACCAAGGGTATAATTTAGTGGCACTATATAAGAATACCCCATATTCATATCACAAAAGTATGTATGTATAATAGTTTGATCAATTTTATGATTAAATAATATAAAAAATATTATTTAAAATCATCAAATATACAAAAAAAACATAATGACTATTGTATAACTGTGGGGCAATTTGACTGTAAGCGAAACGGTTGTAGGTTTTATCACCACTCGTAGAAATTAATAATTTTCATTTTTCCGTTTTCTATTGGCAAACACAGTGTCTTAAATTTGGTAGCCTTTTTGGGCTCTTACCTCCCCTGCTGTTACAAGCTGCATACGTTAAAAAAATCGTAGGAAAACCCTTTCAAAACAAAACTAACGATCGTCAACTATTTTTAGTCTTTTTAAAAAGAAGTCCAAATAGAAATGACCTTAATCAATCTATCCATATTAATAAAGCGTACGACATTATGTCGTTAGGGAAACAAATCGATCGACTGTAACTACTTTGAGTAATCTAAATCTATCACATATGTCGACATGTTTGAGAGCTCACGTTGAGTTTTTTTTTATTCTATACTCTACTTATATCTATAAGTTTAAGTAAGTATCGTAGGTACGGAATTTAACGCCGTTTCTTATCTTTCTACTACTTGTTACTAATATTTAACTAAAACTACTAATAATATTTGTAAAAAGAGTGATATGTGAAATAAAAGGCTTATTATTTATTATTATTTATTGAGAGAAAGAAATAATTTAGAGTATGAAAATCAAAATAATTAATTTCTCCAAGGCTGAATCAAATTTAAAACCACTAAACTTTTACAATTATATCGAAATGTGGATGAATATTTAATTATTTTATTATATGCATTTAAATTTAAACTACATTTAATACTTATAATTTAAACTATTATGGAAACGGAATCTTAAGGAAACGCATACCTTACTTAATAGTTTGCCTGACAACATACGGAACGGGAATCGGTTCATGAAAAGATGTAAAATGATACTTAAAGATATTTATTGTCTACTACCTAATTATCTGTAATAAGTCTAATAACCTGGCAGCGTGATTCTCACACCATGTTTTGGAAGATGTATAAAACATATACATCAAGCTACGTTGAAATTCTTATACGCTTATTACAAATTATTTGTATTGTTAGCCTCTCTATAGGCGCGGGGGAGAACGCCCGCCCCAGAAGCCTCACTGTCCACTGGTCCGGGCATGTTGTGTAGGGAGGTGGTCACCAACGCCGCAATCCTCGTCACCTATCTCCAGCAAAGGCACTTCGCCAATCGCTAGGAATAAAGCTTGAAAAAAAGCAACCATCGTATGTAGTCTAGTGCTAGACATTCTACATTACGTCATGACGGCGTCAGTCTGACGCTTGCAATACTTTCAGCAAAAAATCTAAGAACAGCCGTAGGATATTTTTAGTATTAACAACGCGATCGGCGTAGAAAGTACGCCTCAAATGACCTCATGTTTGCCATAAATAATTCAGAATAGAGCGACGTCTTCACCCGTCACCGGCAAAAAATAATATGTACTTAAAATAAAAACGGAAATAGATATAAAATATTTAGTGAATAATAGTTGGATATTTTAGATCGTAGAGATATAATAGCTATGTGTTAAATATTTCATATCATATTTATTGATTTATTCTTACATTGCTAGGCTCTATTATAATCCTATGTATATTATAGTTTTTTTCACTAGAAATTAATAAAAATACAAATCAGACAGAAGATCATAATCTTAGTCCCTAATTAGTTCTAAAAGAACGCCTCCATACTTAAGCTTAAATATAGATTACAAACGTAAGAAGTAAATTTCTTTTATACATACTTGATTAAGACTACGAGAATAGATATCACTTCAAAAGAACACCTGTTTCGATTGTGGGTCAGGTCAAGTTTTACGTACGATGTGACGTGCCGTGACGTAAATTTATAAAATTTATAAATTTATAGCAGAATATGAAATATTTAAATAGTAGCTCAATTATTTTGACATAATACGTTTTTGACTGTAAACGGGATTGCTGTTGATTCAAGGAAATAATGTGGGAAGAAAATGATGATTGAAGTCGGAGATCGACAGGGGTTTGTGGATTCGATTCCCACTTGACGAAATGAAATACTTTAAATTTTAAGCTCTGGTATTGATGCAAAGCGCAGCGTTGAGTAACGCCACTCAAATCGCAATGTCTCCAAAATGCGACAGAAAGTGGGGAGGGCAGTGTGGTATACAGAGAAATATTTAAAGAATTTTCATAAAATCAGAAACAATATCATAATAATGCTAATGATATATAAGACAGATTCTATAAAAAAGTATGTTGTTCGTTTCCGTGAAAACAGAGGTTACTGAACTTTTATTCCTAGTCGAAGACAACTAAAGTGATTTTTATTAATCAATATGTCTTAATTTAAAATTAAATAAATCACCTTCACGCTATATCTCACTTACAGCAGTAGGTAGGCAGAAGAACGAGAGAAAAAGATGTTAAAACACGTCGTTCCCACTTCCCGCGCTTTGCCTCGACACTAGAGCGAAGAAATGCAATTATAAATTTACGTAAATATTTCATTTCCTCGAGTAGGTCATTTTGTGCCACAGCGCAACGACTGGCCTCGTTAAATAAATTTGTCATAGTCATTAATACCACAATATAAGTGTGTATTAATTAGAAAAATCGATTTTACTCATTACAAGTTTTTTAACATCTCTACTACACGTCAACCTGACAGTTTTGACATTAGACTGACAGCTAACACGTTTGTTTACAAAATATTACGTATAACATTTTTTTTAATATGACTGAAAAAGTAGCGAAAATGCCATTAAAATATAAAAGAGTAAAAGGACTGTCACGTGAAGAATTATTAATTATGGATAAAAACGTAAATATTTGACTATTTCCATTTTTTATAGAATAACCTTAAAATATAAAAGTTTATTTCTTATTTAACATTTGTACTGAAGAAATGGCACTTTTTCATTTATTGCTTCATGTTTTATTCAGAATAGTCTAAGAAAAGCTATTAGCGTGACATTAGTCATGTCAAGACATTATTACTGAAACAACTTAAAAGCTGCAGAATTTATATAGTTTTAAATTGAAATATGTATATAGATAGGCTAAACATTTAGTCATTTATTTAAATAAATTATATGAAATGTAGGAATTTTTATTTGTATATCTTTTCAGGAGCTGGTTGAAAAAATTATGCAGTTAGAAGCTCATAATGTACAATTGAAGAATATAATAAATAAAAACGTATCCGAAAGTAATGATAATGAAAATGTGAAACACAATAAAAAGTTTGATTTTGCTAAGTAAGTGTTTGTTTAAATAATCTATACTAGTACTAGAGCTAAAGAGGTTGTTGCACTAATCAATATAGAAATGCACTAATATCTGAGACTACTGGTGGTAATTAGAAATAATTTCTGTATTGTTGATTAGTTTATCTTATAAATTTGATTAATTATATTGAATATTTAAGGCCTCTGATTATAATGCATTAATATTAGCCACAATTCTAAAAATTTTTTTTAATGTTTTAATTTTTTTTGGTTGCTTCATAGTTCACATAGGCAGATGGAACTGGAAGTATTAAATCATTATTTTCCATACACCACTCAACCTTCACATAGTGGGATTTTATGATAGGCTTTGTCTACTAATCAGAGCGAGGAATGAAAATAAATTGTTCCTCTGTATGGAAATCAAACTCAGGACCATTCATTTTTTTTTATAAAACTGTTTCCACTGGCTTAAGCCAGTAAGGCTGTGCCTGTGCCTTTCTTAACATTTCTATTTAAAAAATTGGCATTTACAGTTAATTTGTACCAAGTAAAGATATTTCTAACATTGCTTATAAATTAAAGTGTTTCCTACTAGATGTCACTACCGTCATATTCTTCTCCACATTCTTTATTTTGGCTGGGATTATCAAGGCCTCGCAGTACAAGAGGACTCGAATCAAACTATAGAACACTATTTGTTTCATGCTTTAACAAAATCCTGTTTAATAGAAAAAAGGGAATCTTCTCAGTATCATAGATGTGGTAGAACCGATAAAGGCGTTAGTGCTTTTGGGCAGGTACTTATTATTTTCATATATATAAAAAATAAGGCTGTAATGGTGCAGTAGCACAAGTGTAATGTGATTGTTGTGTGTTTGATTCCCACTTGGGGCGAATCGCTTAAAATGATTTGTTACTTCGTATCATCTGGAGGCATTGCATATTGAGTGGTGGAACTTAGTTCTGCGCTTTGCCTTGATACCAGAGCGAGGAAAATAAAATAGCAATGTTTGTAAGAATACCGAATATTATTGACATTATAGCTTTTTAATTTTCAGGTCATATCCATCACAGTAAGAAGTAAATATCCACAAGAAGAGCAAAATGAAAATATTAAAAATGAATTGTTATATTGTAAAATATTAAATAGATTGCTACCGAAAGATATAAGAGTAGTATCCTGGTTACCTATACCTGATGATAAGCCTGAGTTTAGTGCAAGGTAATAAAATTACAGAATGGTTAAAGAGTTATGTCCACCCTGAAGTTAGGTTTTCTGACCTTTTGCGCATAGTTCACACACAACAGGTAACTTCATACCGGCCACAACTCAATGCACTTTCTGCGAATTCTGGAGGCATTGCGTGTTAAGTGGAAGAACTCAACGCCGCGCTTTGCCTCGACACCAGAGCGAAGGAATGGAAATATAAACGTAAATAAATATTTAACTTCCTCAAGTGAGGATGGAACCCACAATCGTCGCGTTACAGTCACACCCTTGTGCCGCTGGGGCCTTATTTGTTGACTTTATTTTTTTTTTACAGATTTGATTGTAAAAAACGTCAGTACAAATATTATTTCCCCCGTTCCAACCTCGACATAGACGCCATGAAACATGCGTGTACACATCTTGTCGGTTCACATGACTTCCGCCATCTTTGCAAGATGGACGTGGGTAATGGCGTCGTTGAGTTTACACGTGAAATTTTAATGGCGGATATTCGGCCGGTAGACAAGAAGGATTTAGATGAACGTGAGATTTAAGCTTTTTCTATATGCGCTATTTTTATTTAAACAAGAAAAATTGTACGGTAAACTTTAATTGCAAGAAGAAACAGAAAGAATTATTACATGATTAGGCGAATATTTCTCAAATCGCTTTCATTATTGCTAATAAGAATTATATGTTATCTATACCAATAGTAATCAATTAGTACCTATGAAACAGGTAGAATTGAATTAAATAGATGGAGTTATGGACGCGTCAGTACTCGTAGTAAAAAGTAACGTAAGTAACAATGCGACGAGTCGTGGCCGCAATGTAGATAGCTATGGATGGACTACTCAAAGACATCTTTTCCTTTTTCATCTCTTACTTTTTTTTTACCTTTATGTTTACACAACACAATATTTTATTTACAGCAACATCGATGTATATATTATTTATAGAAGGCAACGCTTTCCTCTGGCACCAGATACGATGCATAATGGGAGTGTTGTTATTAATAGGCAGTAAGAAGGAATCCCCGGATGTTATTAAGGATTTGTTGGATATAGAAAAGTATCCCAGGTTAGTTTCTTTTTGTCAAGATTAAATAAACATATAATGTATTGCCTTAAAAATACACAAGATATATTGCATGTTACGAACTTAAAATTATCAAAAAGTCTCACTGGGCTGATGATGGATAAGGCTAGAATCTCCACCACTATCGATTAAATAACTCTCCGTTGTGAGGATTGACTATCTTCCACCACTATCGATTAAATAACTCTCCGTTGTAGTTCTCATTGTGGGAATGATATAATTTAATATTTTCATATCTCTGTTATGGTAACAGAGATATGAAAATATTGAGTGCAAAGTGCGGCGTTGAGTTTCGCCACTCAAGAAGCAATGCCTCAAGAATTCACCGGAATTGTCTTAATGGGAGCGAACACGTAAACTTAGCGTTAAGATATGACGCTAGGATTCCGTGTTCAATCTGTCTACCCAGTTATATGCAGAATTTAGAAAACTTTATTACCTTTTAAAATATGAAAATGCGTGAATATTATTTTTAAATTGTTTTTTTAGAAAACCCCAATATAATTTAGCATTGGATGTACCTTTAAATCTCTTCCACTGTACCTACGTATTAGACCATAAGTGGATACACGAGGAAGACGAACTGAAAAATACAATTGAACATTTACAAAACGAATGGACTTCTTATGGCATAAAGTAAGTTTTGTATTATCTGTGGTCAAATGTCTATTTGCATTAATAAAATCTCAAATTAAATTAAATATATTTGTTTTGAGTTGATATTGAAGATTATATCATATTTATAGATCTATTATTTTGTTAGTATCGCTTATTAAGGAATAACTAAGTTAAAACAGCTAATGAATAAGTAACATATATATATATATATATATATATATATATATATATAAGTAACATATATGTATAAGCCAGCCCAGCTGGGTAGCCAGATAAAGTATAAATACTTTATCTGGCTACCTAGCCAGAGATAAAGCGTGAGATAATATTTTACGAGAAAGTGTCAATAATATACTTGTCAGTCAATAGGAATCGTAATAGAAAATAGAAAATAAGCATTGAAAGATTTTTAAATAAATGTATAACTTTTAAAGATTTTATATCCCTTTATTTCGTTTTATATCCTTTTATATCCCTTTTTTATATCCCTTTATTTCAGAGCAACTATGATTAAGGACTGCATTAATAATTTAGAAGGGATTTATAAAAACATACCAACAGATGTTAACAATATGAGTGAAAGAGACAACATAATGGCGTACACAGATTGTTTATTACAGGGAATTAAGCCTAGAGTATATAAACCTTTATTGAAAAGAGAAACTTGTTGTAAGTTAAAAATTATAAATAAATAGCGACCCACTCGCGGCTTCGCCCGCTTATACTTATTGCTATATAATAGCCAAATTATAAAAATGGTTTACATAAATAGTAGCGTATGTGTTTTTCGGATGGAACAGAAATTCGTCTTTACCAACTTTCACAATTATAATATTAGTAGGAAAACAGCATCAAACTTTATGCCACATAGTTGGGTAGACAGGGTAAATTTAGTTTACAGAACAGACAGTTCATTTTCTGTTGAAATTATAAATATGAGGAAAATTTGTATTATAATGAAACATAGCTGTTCTTTACTAACGATATCAAAATTTGTTAAAATAAATAAGTTCCAAGAGTCCTTTGTTTCTTGTTTTAGCCACATTAGAAGAGAGAATCGAACACTACAGCAAAAGAAGGAAAATAGTGAAAGTTGAAGCAAATAATGAAACAAAATAAAATATTTTGTCTAATTTTATTATAAATTAAAATTTATTACATACATTGGTCTTAATTATTACTTATATTTCGTACTTATGTTTCGTATAGTAAGACCAGTCGTAACACAAGCAGCCGATTGTAAATGCGACTGGCCGAATTCTGGAGACATTGCATGTTGCCATAAGAGACACTCATACGATAGGAACGAGAAATAAAGATAAGATTGTTACTCCAAGTTTTCGCCTCCAAAATGTTAATAAATCTTTTAACGGTCTGAGCATACGTGTATATAATAAAATTCCGCAGTGTTTTCTAGGTTTGCCACTTCCAAAATTTAAAATATCAGTAAAAAAAATTCTGACAAGTAAAGCTTATTACACTGTTCAAGAATATTTAGAGGACAAACATGTATGGAATTAATGTCTATTGAATATAATGCAGGATAGCTGCCAACTAATGTAATAGATTGTACCATTGATTTTCAAAAGAGCAACTGTTGAGTTTCTTGCCGGCTCTTCGCAGCAGAACTGCCTTCCGAACCGGTGGTAGCTTTTTGTTCATATGGTCGATACAATTTTACAATTCGACGATACAAAAGTGTTTATAATAAGTTTATTTCAATAAAGAATATTTTGAATTTGTTGACTGCTAAACTCAACGCCGCGTTTTGAGTCGTTACCAGAGCCAGAAAATGTAAATATTAAATATTTCAGTTCCTCCTCGAGTGGGGATCGAACCCACAACCAGTCGGTTTTAGCCACATTTCTAGTCACACTTTGTGCCACGACTGGCCTAATAAAGCATATCACTTCCATAAAAAGCGTCAAGTTGATTTATCAGGGCTTCATCTACAATTAGGCCTTTTTTAAATCCTTTTACACGTTTTTTTAATTCCTCAATTCTCTAACCAGTTAGTATTAGTAGGTTAGTATCTACTTAGTTTTTACGAAATTCTCCATACGTACCGACGGCTTCTCCGTAAGTTCATTGACGACCAGTGGACCCACTGTAACCTAGGTACCTACTACCCTTCCCATCTACGATAATGTGGATTTTGGGGTCTTATCGAAGCTTTTAAACTTCTCAAGCATCACGTGTGCACTTGGCCATAATTACGATGGAGTCATTACTCAGTTTTTTGAACTTGAGAGAGAGACACACACAACATGAGTGAATAATATTCACTGTATACGTTTTCTTTGTAAAGACATAATAATAAAGCGACATTAACCATCTTGTGGGACAGCGTTTAACTGTAGGTACACAATAATAGTTGTGGGTTTTTAGGTACTTATACCCCCAGTGACTGAAAATAATTATATTTAAAATATTAATTTCAATTAGGTACTTTCACGCACATATAATTTTATTAATATACGGTATAATATAGGAAAATGATAAATATTTTCCTAACTAGGATTTGACTACAAATTACAATCACTGCGGTCAGTCAAGCATATCCCATGCTTCTGCGTCAAATCATAATGGCGTACGATGACGGAATAATAAAAAAATCTGTTAAGTGCGAGTAGGACGCGCCCACCGAGGTTTCCGTATCAATTTCAGTATTGTATTCAACTGAAAGTACAACTTATAAAAGTTGACAAACTTACGTTTACACCCTTTTTGTATAACATTAACTACACAGCATAAGTTTGTAATGAATCAAGATAAATGGTCTTGACTGACGGACAACAAAGTGATTTTTGCCTATTGAAGTACGGAACCCTAAAAAAGGGGAAGTTAATGAGCAAAGTTGTTAAAGCGACATAAATGCATACAATGTCCAAATAAAAAAAATAAAATTGATTTTATATAAAAAAAACTTGCAATTACTGAAATAACACGATAGAATGTAAAAGTTAATATACCTTACAGAGATGCTACAATATAAATAAGTAGTAATCGCGCCTATAAGAATTTGACCGTTACTTGATGAGAGCGTATGGCTTAGTGGTTTGAGCACTTGGGTAGCTTTCAAGAGACGCCTATTCAAACCCCTCTAAGTTTAATTTCTTTTTACGTTTTCTAAAAAAAGATTGTTGTTTCTATGTGTGGAATAACACCTTAAATTTTTTTAAAATATTTAGAGAGAACTGTACTATTAGAGGGTTGAAAATTATATGATATCATCTATATAAATATAATTTACAATATAAATTTTAATAAATAAAAATCATTTTAATTAATACTAAGGCAACATCGCGGCGTCGAGCCCCACCGCTCATCACACAAAGCCTCGAAAATTCGACGGAAAGTGGGCAAACACAGTGTCTTAACAGTAGATTCCCACGTCTTACCATACCTACTATATGCGGAATACAGCAGAACAAACAAAAATTAAATGAGACAACTCTACCTACAAAGCAAATACCTATAATAAATAACATTTTACAATATAAATGTAGTATGTTCAAATACCATGAAAGTTTTAAGTTAATTTCAATGTACAGTAAGGCCGAGATTCACGAAAATAAAATTTTATTGGCCATGTACTACATCAACATGTACACATTAGTACAAAAAGATAAAGCTGAAGTAGGAGAGTTGGTTTGGTGGAACGCACTAATCTCAGGAACAGTTCTGCTAATCATGTTAACCAATTCGATGTAATCCACTGGACCTAAGGTCGAAAGTGTCATAGACATCTCAAATTCTTAGTATAGTTATTTTCATTTGGCCAAGGCGGATGAAGTCGCAGAAAAAGCTAGTATTAAGTATATTGATAATACCTAACTAACAAAAGCCGGTTAACAAAAGGTAGGTCAAACAAAAAGCGAATTGAATGCGACCTCTAACAGGAGTGCATATTGTATCCGTAATTATCCCTATAATGATTATGGCATTGTAAGTAAACCGGCCGCGGTAGGCGGACGTAATATTTCACTAAACATTACTTATGCAGTGCTAGACTGCCACGGGCGTGTTGTGTCGCGTTATACTTTACTAAAATAAACTGTTTCTTACCACCAACGTTTTCTCGCATATTTCTCGAGTTTCGCTGAATAACAGTGTTTATTTAATTCGGTTTTTTGTTATAATATTCAACTAGTTGGAAAAAAGCGGGAATGCTTTATGCTAATTAGCTGCTGTCACTTATTTTTTCTTAAAAAATTGACTTAGAAATAGTTCATAATTCCAAACGAAAAAAAATTAAAAAATCTATGATTAGCATTGCTATACGGCCAGATTATAAAGTTCTATAAACATGTGACATTTATCCAAATTTTTTTGACCCATCAAAAGGGACGGTGTTATCATGACTTTGACAGTTCGATAAAAATATTTACATAGCAGTGAAAATACTTTTTGTTTAGCGTTTTTCTTTCGTTTTATATTTTAAGTGGAAAATTAAATTGTATTTTCGTGTGTTTTGTGAAATTAGGACGAGTTGTATATAACGTTTCGTATTACATTGCTGTATACAGGTTTGTAATACTTCCTTTTTATAATTATTTCATAACGTGCGAATAGGAAATATGCACCTATATGATAAAAAAAACTATCTTTATAAAATATTTATGTACATATAATTGTTATAGCTGAAGTTAGAACTAATTTATTCTATTGCAATTTTATTACAAAATTATACTTAAATTTGTTAATTATTAATACAATATACAATGATTTGTTTTATTTACATTGTATATTACATAGTGTAAGTAATTTATTATTAGAAATATGTTATTAAAATAACTAGAAAAACTCATTCTATAATTTTTTACAAGGTACATTTTTACATTACTACAAGATTTTTTACAGACTTTGCTTTCTTTTACTGTAACTTCATTTAAAAATATTTTTATACAGTATTCCTCATATTGCCCACCAATTACATTTTGATTATATGAATACGACCAGCAGAATAAATATCTATTTATTACATTAAATAATTGTATTCTAATTTCTAGCTCTGTAATTAAGCTAAAGAAACCTAAGAAAACTAAAGAAAAATAGTAACATATAGTATAATAACATAATTTTGAAATTGGTAACTTTAATTCTACACAAGGCAATGTTCCAGACCAGAGAAAAATATAATAATGACTTGTCATTATTATGTTTTCTTTTATTAAACAAATTTATGATGAATAATATGAATGAATGATTTGGAAAATTGTGCAGAAAGTGAGGAAAGGAAAGTTATAGCACTAAGATCCCTCTGCCAACCACATAGGATATCATGTAAAATTAAAAAGGAATAAAAAAAAATTAAACACATACCTTAAATCATTTTTTTTGTTACAGATACAGAAAACAGCAGATCAAAATTAACTTAAACCAAAATGCAAGAAGAAAAATAAAAAATGTGATATAAAGTAGTGTCTTTGCTTATTTTTTAAAATAAACAAATAAATAAAAAAAACATCCAATGTAAACTACATTTAGTCTATCAGCTATGGCCAGTATTAGCTTTTAAGTTAGGATTATGAATTTACTTTATAATATTTTCTATATTGTTCTAGAAAATAATGGATATATTTTATTGGTAAGTATTTATTTTTATAAATTATTACATTATGTTGTTACAATATATATTTTACAAAATAGTAATGTAACTAATAAATACTGTAGCAGTTGCGGCATAATGGGTAAAGTCTGAATATTACCAACATAGTTTTGGAATGACTTTATTTTTATTTTATCCACTCTGTTATATTACTAAATAGAAAGGAATGTTGGACAGGGCTTCTAAAATGAAATTATTTATTAAATTTTTAAATTTAAGATAAAAAGTGAAACTGAAAAAAGCTATTAAAACAAATGAATAACAAAAAATTTTATAGTTGAATTTATTTGATCCCATTTAATATCAAATAATTAAAACCAGTATTATATGCACTGATTAAATGTGTTATTAATATTATTAACATGATTTTATGATCAATTTTCTTTTCTTTCTTTTATATCCAATTATTTCAAATTTATTTTATCCAAATATTTATTATATTAATAATAATTTATATTTTTTATAGAAAAGTGCTATAGAACAACTAGGGACAAAAGGCACTTAATGGTGTACATGGTGAGTTACATATTTTTTATTATTATTTGCTGTAAGTATAGGTACTATTCTGTAGTAATGTAATAATAATTTATTTAATTAAAATCAAATCTGTATGAGTTATGTTTTATTTTTATAATTATTTCTCTTTACAACCATTACAGACAATCATTTTCTTTTATTGTATACAACAAAGATTTAAAGCAGATTGCTATACAAGTAAATCTATACTTTACAGAAACTACTACAAAATATTATGTCAATGAGTAAAAAGTCTTTATTAGTAATATTTATTAGTAAATATTTATTAGTCATTTAAATAATATTTTAGACTTGTGTAAATTTATTGAGAAAAGCTATAGGCTATATATTATTACAGTTATTGTTAAGAAAATCAGTAGTGGTTGTATCTATTAGACCGAATGGGTACAGGTCATCCTGCCAGGATCCTGATCTGGATACCTGTCCAGCCAGGCATGTATATTAAAAAGAAAACATATGTATGTTGTATAAGCGCAAAAAGATAAAGATGTTATCTTTGGATTTTCATATACATGACAGAGTCATGCCAAGTTTTCTGATGATCATTGAAATACTAGAATCACTTGAAAATGCCTTCTATTTTTTCCGTATTCCATTCTACATGTATGCTTCTTTTTCTTCATCATATGAATGATTGAGAGAAGCTCTACTGAAAAAATAAAGCTTCTAATTCAACCTAATCAAAAGGCGTCTTGGGTGCTTTCCGTGGATCTCCACTGGGGGGAATGCTTATTTGTAACTTTTTTTATTTTCCCCGCTCTTGTAGCCAATTCGTGGAATTGATGTCATTATTCAACACGCAACTAATGTTTTACCACCAGAACCTGAAGCTGATTTTTTCATCTTTCATAACATGTAGTCTTATATTATGTTTAATTAAATATACACGGAAGAAGAACCGAGTAGCTAGTATCTGCCTACACTGAATACGATTTAAATATTTATCACCAATTATCTACCCTAGCGCTTTAATTTTAATCAATTTTAATTTATTCGATTAGATTTATTGCATAGAACTATTCATCCATCACAAGGCGGAGCTTCTCGACCTTGCAATCTCTCGATTGTTCAGACTCATCGTAGCTTAGATGTATCGATGTTTGTGGGTCTTGGATGATAGATAAGGCTCGGTGGGCGCCGGTTCAAAACTCGAAAAGGTTCTTGTGGACCTACTTAGGTATATAGTTCTATATAAATTACTTTAACTAAATTATATTTAGATTTACTCGCGGCTTCGCCCTGTTTCTGAATATAAATAAGTAATAACTAAGACAGATCATATAATAATTTAGACTAACTTATGTTTGACATATGGCTCACTCTAAGTGTAGCCGGACTGGTGACTGTGGGCTATATTGAAACAGTGCATGTGATTGGATGCTTATCTCACCTCTAAATGGGATGGGACCCTTATTCAGAGAGATTAGTAAGATTTTTTTTAAGATAAAGATGAATCTTTATTCCGTTCTCTAGTAAATATCCCCCAGTGTGATTCGCATCTACAACCATCACCTTGAGATGCGCGGCTGTGCCACCATAGCCTCAAATTTGTTAACTTAAAATATATTATAATACGCCCATAAATCAGAATTTATACTATCTATAATATTATAAAGATAAAGAATTAGGTTGAATGCACTAGTCTCTGTAAATACTAGTTTTAATTGGAAAAATATTTTTGTATTGGATAGTTTATCGAGGAAGTCTCTATGTCATTTATTATAGTTACTTCTATTTTACCATTTACCCCACTCGAGAAAATTTAATTTATTTTCCTTTGGGGCTGATTTTTTTCAATATTATAAACGCTTACGTTTGTGAAGATGGGTGTTTGTTTCACTTTCATGATTATGATTTTACGATAATATAGCTTATACATCAGAATAACACATAACCTACAATTTATGTCAACATTTTGTATAATTTTGTCTAAAATATAACAATAAGCTTAAGCGGGCGATGCCGTGCGCTAAGCGCTAGTGTTAGTATAATTATATAAAAGGTGTGAGCGTCACTTCGTATTAACCTTCACCCAGTCTGAAGAAGCCTTTTATTTTTTTCTCAACTAATCGTGTCGTGTCAATGATGTTACGTAGATACTATTCAATGTTCATACGCGTGAATGCATTTATTTATAATATATTTTTTAAGATTGTATTGTTTTCATTTCGAATCAGTAGTTCCTGAGTTTAGCGCGTTTAACCGAACTTATCAGCTTTTATAATATTGGCAATTCTGCTGAGAAGAGCCGGCAAAAAACTTTAAAGTATAACTTACTATTAATGCACATAACAAACATCGTCCCGAGTGGACTTCAGCAGTATTAATTCATTAGTTAACCGATAAGCCTTAAAACAAGGCTATTATGCCTTCCCTTAAGGCCGTTATGGGGCAGTGGTACAGCGTCTGACTGCATAGGCGACGGTTGTAAGTTCAATCCCCACTCGAAGGAATTGTTATTTTTGTATTGTAATATAACATTACCGTGTTAGTTTATTTATTAGTGTAAGTTTTCATTTAGCTAGGTAATTTGACCCGTAGATTGAGCTGGAATTTCTAATGACAATCATGTTACATATAGTCAATATTGTTCTTAATCAAAAATTTTCCACAATCCATCCAATCATCCATCCAATCATCCATCCATCAGCCTTTTAAAGTCCACTGCTGGACATAGGCCTCCCCTAATGCTCGCCACTCTGTCCGGTCCTATATCCAATCCACCCAATATGGACATCAAAGAGTTTATTTTGTAAACTACAATACACCATGAAAAAAACGTCTAGAAAGCATATTTTTAAAATATATTTGAGTTAATAGTTTATTATTTTAGTTAATAGTATATTTATATTATTATTGCGCTTTTATTAGATCGATTTATGTAACTTTGTAACTAAGTAACTGAATTTGAACCACTTCTAGTAATTGTGTCGTCATGAAACTTGGCGTTATACATAGCTTAGGTCACAATACAATAATATGGTGTCATCGAGCTGATCTGATGATGGTGCAAACCGATGATCTGATGACCATGCAGGTCTTCAGTTCAGTCGATCTCTTCAGAAGTTACTCGTACTAGTAAAGCTTTTGAGTTTAAGGTCATATAATTATTTATAGCTTCGAGTACATTCTATAGCTTATTTTATTATAATATTTACTATATATATTTACCAGGGCGAAACTGGACTTTAAGCTTTGAACAAATTTGTTTCTGTAAAGGTATTTTTTTTTATTATTGATAATTAGGTTTTTTCTTATTAAAGAATCTAGAATGGGCATCAAACTAATCAGAGATGGACACAGACCGCCCCACAGACCTTCCCATTCCTACGCCCATATTGACTATATATTTCTAATGGTGTAAAAAGCGCCTAAAACCTAACGTCGCGCTTTGTCCTGAGCCTAATACATCGGGTAAATAAAAATAATTTAAAATACAATTGAAAGTTTAAATTGATCCAACTGGGAATTGAATCCACGTCCATTGTGTACCAGTAAAGTTAAATGATGCGATGCTAAGCTACGATGTACGATCAACACAGTTTTGTAGAAGGCAATTTAGAAGTTAACGACGCCACTTTGTAGAGTACCGCTATTATATTGTCGTTTTATTTGATAATTTTGGTTTGTTTAATATATAGGCTCTATATATGTACTCGTATATGAGGCCGTCATAGCGTACGGCCGGGGCACAAGGTGTGACTGTAACGCGACGGTTGCGGGTTCAATCCCCACTCTAGAAAATGTTTTTTTTTATATATATTTTCATTTCTTCGCACTGGCGTCGAGGCAAAGGGCGGCGTTGAGTTCCGCCGTTCAATTCACTAGGTATCTAGGATACAGCGGCTTCATAAGAATTCCTATAATACGAAAATATTAGATAAAAACTATCACAGAATATTATTAATACAAAATATGGACATTTAAAATATAGACCAATTTATAGTGACACATTGTGCTAATAGCACATGCACTAATAAAATAGAAAGGTTTATGGAACTTTCACGTTTACAGATTCTAAGCTGTAAATAACTTAGGGCCTAAATACAAACTGCGTACCCATATTTGACAAATTGAGAACAACCTTTTTTTTTTCTCTTTGGGCCTGGCCGACCTGGGCGGCTTCGCCCGCTTGAACTATACGAATATTTATTAAATATATTTATGAATGAGTTCGAAACTCGAAGTCTTGCTTTGCTTTGTTACCAGAGCAAGGAAATTAAAATATTAAATATTTTACTCCCCCGAGTGGGAATCGAACCCACAACCGACGCGTTTACAGTCAGAGGCCTTTGCGCCACGACGCGACGGCCCAATTACATTTTGTAATTCTTGATTTTTCTCGCCTATAAAATGTCTGGAAAGCTTTTAAAAGACTTTCATGATTATGAAAGTACCTAATATATTTTTTTAGTAGGCAGTGGCGGAACATGGAGAACCTAGTGTTAAGACCTTCCGTTCTCTATCTTTCGCCGAATTCTGGAGGCATTTCGTGTTAAGTGGCGGAACGCAGCGCGCGCTTCGATTCGACACCAGAACGAAGAACCAGAACGTAGTTTCGGCGGATAGTGGTTAGCGGAGTGTTTTAAGACTATGCTGTCTCTGCCTACTCTGCTGCAGGAAACAACGTGAAGAAATGATAATATTTAATATTTCTTTTCTCGAGTGTTAGAAGTTAAAGCTAGTATGCATACAGAATGAACGATCTTCTCGATTGAGTAATGGGCAGAAGATAGCCTAACGTTAGAAACTAGAAAGCCTAACTCCAAGGAGGCCACGACTCGTCAACCGCACTGTATAGATATATGAAAATATTCCAATACAAAATCTAATAGTTTGGAGCCTTCAAATCTTCAGTGGGTACCTACAATATTTTTATAACGCGAAGTGAAAGCAAATGCTAAGTTCCCACGGTGCCGTTCTCCGTCCCTTTCACACGTCAGTGATATAGTGCGTGCGACAAGGACGGTGATGTCCAATTGCTCTATTTATACGCCCTTTCTCTTTATCCCTCATCCTTGCCATTTGCTCACTGCGGGTTCTTTTTGTATTTTGATTATTTTTTAATAGAATAATTAAATTATATTAAATTATTTTTTAATTGCGGCTTTTCTCGTAGTTCAATGATAATAACTAAGAGTTGAGTATGACATATGGCATGACATATTTTATGTACAGTGTTTTTTTTTATTTTATTTTATTAGTACCATTTAAAAATACATAAAAAAGTTAAACAGTGTCCTGCAAAACTCTTTGCGAGTTTGACTGCAGGATCTCGAGTCTCTTCACTTTACTAATTTAAATTAAAATTAAATTAATAGTGTTACATTGCAAGTATCAATCTGATGTAATATAGGTTATATAGCCTTCCTGTTAAATATACTATTCAACATAGAAATATATTTTTTTAATTGGAACCAGTAGTTCCTGAGATTAGCGCCTTTAACCATACAAACTCTACTATCTTCTTAATATTAGTAAATAGTAAAAATATTAACACAAGCACGTCCGAAACCAAAACAAAAAGAAAAAGCAAAACAAAAGAAAAAACGAATATTTACTTCATTTCACTAAAATTATAGAAATTAGTTTACCGCAGTGCGTGTGCTGTACCAGCTTCTCGCAACGTTTCGCAACATACGGTTATATCCAAAACAGTACCATCTAGATTTTAATACGCAAATTGTAAACATTGCTTTGAAAATGTAGTAATAAGGACTAGTGTAGACACGCGGTTTCGTTTCAGTTTTTTTTCTTTAGCTTTAAGCATATTTTCCGCATACAGTGAGGTAGACAGAAATAGCCTATTGTTCAGCTTAGACAATGGGTTCCCCACTTTTCGTCCAGTTTGCAAAATATTTAGTGGTAAATGGTGGAACTCAACGCCGCGCGAAATCTTATTACCAGAGAAGGGAAATGAAAATAATTTAATTCGCTCGAGTCGATCGAACTCACAACCATCGAGCTTACAGTGACGCCGTCTACTGCGCCACAATGTCCTTATCCTAGCTGATAGTTGTAAAAAAATAGTGTTGTTTTAATTTTTATATTTTGTTACAGGATGAAAGAGAGGGCGCGGGGCGCCGCGAAGGCGCCGTGCTGCCCAACTCTATGGAGGTAAGATCATTTTACATAATCAAAAATCTACAACAATATTACATTTTTTTAGCTTCACGCTGTATCCCGCATATAGCAGGGTAGGCAGAGGGAGCCGAATTCTGATGACATTGCATGTTGAGTGGCTGAACTCAACACCTCGCTTTATCTTACTAGAGCGAGGAAATAAAAATAATAAGGACTTTTTGTATCTTCATGATCCCTGTCAGACGCACAAGCAATTCATGAACCGTGCTACTAAGCTATTAGGCCACTTATCCCCCTTAAGAAACTTAGTAAAGATTAAAATTATGTTCAAGCTTAGAAAGGCTAAACTTATTTTTATGGTGTTTTCACGACAAAACCTTATATAGAAACCGGGACGCATTTCGATGGAAGCCTTACAGATTGTAGGCACCATTGTAACAAAACTAATTTGACGTTTAGATCCATAGATCCAAATGATACCGTTTAATTGATCCATTGATTTGTCATTTATCTGTGTGAGATTAGATTTTGTTCCTTTAAGTCAACTTTCTTTTTGTTTTTATGGTTCCGTATCTCTAAAGGAAAAAACGGAACCCTTATCACTTTGTCGTCCGTCCGTCTGTCAAGGCTATATATTTCGAGATCGCTTGGACATTTGAAGCTGAAATGAATACCAAATATTTAGGTCTATGGCTCCTTGAAGCACAGAAAAAATCAAGTTTATAAGTCATCGCAATCAAAAGAAACGAGCATTTATGCACCGAGTTGGCTGCATTTTGTATAAAATTGCGGAAATAAAACCCAAAGGGTAGTTCCCGTGGCCCTACAGTTATGAAATTATGAAAACTTAGATCATAAATCTTTATTTATTGCCTTGTTAGCAGAGTGAAAAAATGAAAATATTAAATAGTTCACATCCCCGTGGGTAAATCCAACCTACAATTGCGTTTAGAGGCACACGCTTGTGCCACAAAGCTCTACTTAATAAAACAAATGGTTTAAGAAAACTAAAAAACACTCTTTTCCCCACCAAGTACTGCAAGTGCTATGGAATGTGCTCTAAGTTATAAAATAAATGAGCCAAAATAAGTAGTATAAAGAAAAAAAGAATGTATACCTTTAAATGGTCTTCCGTTAGAAATGTCTACCGTTTATAAACAAATGTATCGAGTTTTAGTTAAAATAGGTGCGATTTCTATTCGAATCCGCAATCGGATGTTACCAGAGGTGTGGCGAGTCACGCCCTGTAGTGCTCTATGGAGATGGAGAAAAAATATTATTTATAAGTAATTAAGTACGTATAACCGTCCGTGGCGCAACGACCCGGTTGTAGGTTCGATTCCCTCTCGGAGAAATTAATTGTTTTCGTTTCCTCGCTCCTGCAAGAAAAAAAAGCGCGGCGTTAAGTTCCACCACTAAGCACGTCTCGAAAACCGACCGACAGTGATTAACGAATCGTTTTAATACATGTATTTATAATATCCCTGCTACTTAACTAGCGTTTATGATAATAATGCAATACTTGTTTCACGTTGTATCCTGCAGAGGAAACTTGGGCACCTAGTTTTAAAACACTCCGCTGCTACTACGCCCTTCCTTGCATTGAATTATATGATATAATAAAATTTAATAGAAAACAAAAAAAAAGAATTAGACATGGAGCGTACGTACGTAACGAAAGTTTAATGTAATTTCTTTTTAGAAATAAATAAACTCTTTAACCACATATCCCGCACATAGCAGGGTAGGCTGAGGGTACCTGACAAAGTGCATTTAGCAATAGTTTGCAGTAATCTTTCTATACTTATCATATCTTTGCATTTTTTATCGATTTCTGTAACCACTCAGATGTGCTTAAATACATACAATTTAATGAATTAATTATAGTATTATTCCATAGCTAGTGAAGGCCGTCACTGTGGAGTGTCGTGACACTTTAAAATCATGTTTAATCGAAATTATTCATATTTATGTCAGCTGGCACACTTCTGCTTTTATTGCGTGTTCATTTAATTTGATTATACCTACGAGATATAGGTAGATACGCTGTGTCATGCAAATTGATTTTTTAAAATATTAAATACAATATTTAATAAAAAAAAAGTTAATATAAGATACATTTTTTTTATTAAATACATCGTGGATGCTCAGCGACGTAGAGTCTCACTGTATATGTGACGGTTCTGGGTTTGATTTCCGTTCGAGGGAATGGAATATTTTCATGCCTTGAAAAATTGCGTGGAAAGTGCTTAACCGAATGTTTTAGCATTAGGTTTTCTCTGCCTACCCTGCTACACAGGAAAACAATGTTAGTAATCCTGCATGATAAAGTGTGGGTCTGGGATTTCAAAATAACAGTGTCGCTTATTACTATAACAAAAAAAAATGTTTGTCTGTCTGTCTTACTCTAATCAGTCCAGAACCTCTAAACTAATATATATGGGACTTTAACGGGAATATAGAAGAGGTTGTGTAGCCACATACAAGCTACTTCTTATCCCGGAATTTGCATTAGATCGGGATTTACCCGAAAAAAAGCGCGATAACCGCACGCGTGTGCTTCCGCCTAGATATATGAAATAACCTATTTTTTTTTATTATATGCAATATGTTTATTTATTTATTAGATCCACTAGTAATGATAACATTACACAGTGACAAAGAAAAGGAATACAAAGTAAAACTTAAGACTAATTCCACCATCTTTTAAAGTGGGTACCTACAGCATGCAATATTAAACAAAAATAATAAATTGTACTGATTTAATTATTACATATAATAAATAAAATTCCAAAAAGGATTCTAAGGTAATTTCCTAAGTACTCTCAAATAATTATAGATAAATCATCATACCGTTGAATCAGGCGAAGCCGCGAGCGTGTCGCTAACAGAAAATTATAATTTATATATCGTGACTATCAAGGCACGAGTCCAAATCATTTTAAACAAGACATTGTAAACAATGTCATTTTTAAAATGATTCTATGATGATCTAAAAAATATATTCGCGTGTTATTAGTAATTACTAGAGATGCGCCGAATGGTGGTTTGATCGAATAACCGAATACTGAATACTATTCTGTTTAAACTTTACCGAACCGAATATTCGGCCGAATTAATCGGTTTACGATTTCTTTGTTATTTTGTCGCGTAAACAGGTTTTAACAGGTTAAAATGTATGCCACATGTCATCGCCGACTACATAACGAGCGGGCCGTACCTCACCGCCACCCGAAACTATGAAATTTCAAAAATTATCCAAATGTCCGCCCCGGGCCTCGTATCCTGGGGGCCTCCAAATGGTGCAAATTCCCTTGATCAAATCCTTGAAAAAACGTATAGTATCTACTTAAGAGGAAGTTTGAGGTTGGAGGGAGCCTCCCATATAAACAAATAAGTACAAGGATTAGTGCAGCCTGTACCGATAGTTTACATTATATTAATTAAAATTACTTTCATCTTTCTAATGTAAATCATTTAGTTTGCATGTGGTTCCAGTTTCGTAGTTTCTTACTTCAACTTCCTAGGGTCTCTAGACCGACGTCATTTTATAAAAGTTTGCGTACTCACTAACCTGAAAGTAGGGCCCTTCCTGAAGTATCGCAAAATAAAAGTACATCTCTGTCTGGGAGGAATACATGTAAAATTATAGCGTACTTTTTCAAAATGGTTTTGGAAGTCAAATGGCAGTTGCTCCATTTAAAATACGCCATCCGTCGCCAATATGGAACGCAACAACGTGTCAGTGTTCGTCACTGCTTAAAACACTAGTACCCAGGCAGAAACTCTAACTAACCTAACTCAGGCTAACCGGACGATACAGAGAACTCGCAGATATACTTATAAGACTTCGAGTCCACTGTGCTTTCCTCAAGGAAGCTTGCTGGAAGGGCAATAACTCCCGCAATAACGGACAGGTTTACCGGCTTATATACACCAAGTTACCCTCACCCGTCACCCTGTAGAAAAAAGTAGCCGAGAAACGTAAGTCTCGGATCAAGTGGTGGTAGCCGAATGGACCGATGCAGACTGACTTACTAGCAGAGGTGACGGCTGATATACAAGAGCATACCTGTTATTTTATACAGCAGTAAATGCTGGCCAGCACTATCTCGGCACATTCAGGAGCTTCACGTCACGGAAATGAAGATGCTAAGGTGGATATGTACGGCGTAACACGGTATGATCGCAATCGTAACTCTCAAAAACATCGTTTCTCAAAAACATATTTAAATATGAGCGTTTTTACTTTAACGTAGGTGAGCGTGTACCTTAAATTGGCGCTATCTTTGAAAGGGCCTCACTTTCAAGTTAGTAAGTACGCGTACACACTTACTAGACCTACTTATTAGACTGTTAATCTTCAAAATTTCAGCTTTACTTCAATGACGTAGGTCTGGGTTCCTCTTTCATTCCATACGTTATTTAGACGGATCATAGCTTATTTTGTTATCCCAATTCGTCTTTTTATCTTGAGGACACGAGGATTTTTTTTGCTAAATTCTACAACATGCACTTTTGATATTTAGTATTTTATTTTTCTAGGTGTATGCAAGTCTAACTCAAACATTAGTTGTGATATATAAAAAAATGTTTACACTGGGGGCCTCATTCAAGAACATCGCCCCGGGCCTCCGACAGGGGTTAGTCCGCCCCTGCTGGTAATAGTGTTTATAACGAACGACTATTTTCGAAAACAGGGAACTTATATGAAGAAAAATGCAACAGACTGAAAAGGGACGGAAACTTGGTATTCAGCACCATAATTTACCATGATTTAATTATAAATAGTGCAATATGTACGTTTCTTTCTGATCTACGAGGGGCGTTCAATATATTTTTGGTATCAGCACTGAAAAACACACAAATGTAACTCATTTGACTTATAATAATAACTTAAATCGTACATTAGACGTTTTATATTTCATTTCTACTGTATCGTGCAGCCAAGTAAATAGAAATACTCGAACCGAATATATTCGGCGCCATAGCCGAATAATTCGGCCGAATACGATTATTGAAAAAACATGCCGAATACACCGAATACCGAATACCAAACGAATATTCGGCGCATCTCTATTAATTACTATTAAATTGATTATGATACTTCTTAAGGGATAATTATAATTTCTACCTGAAGGTAGAGGATTTCATTCATAAACTATTCAAATTTACCTATTTACTGAATTTAGTTTATTTTAAACACTCGCCACCCAGTCGCGGCTTCGCCCGCATACCGCCTATAATAATTTTATTATGCAGCATTTGCCAACTCCTCGACTAATCCAGGAACCCCCAACCATCGCGTGTACAGTTAACTCGCTCAGTTCTATGGAGCGAACTGATTACAAAATACAAAAATCGTTTGTTTAAGTATGTTCATTCGACGATTCAAAAGTGCTTATAACAGTCTATTTGAATAAAGAATATTTTGAATTTGAATTTGAATTGAAAACTCTTTGTTTGTGGAAATGTAAGCCTATTTTATTTAAAAAGAGTCGGTTCCGCCTAAGCATGCACGCTAGGTTCCCTCTGCCTACCCCGCTATACGCTTTAAGCTGTCTCATTTCTATATTAATCACTGCGTGTCAAACCCAGCGGAGCGTATGAAATATACGATCACCTAAATATGAGGTACTAAATGAATTTAAAATAACGTGCGTGAAGAAATTCCTTTTTATATGATGAATACATGTAGATAGTTTTTATATAAACGTGTAAATAATATGATGGAATGTCTACTTTTTGTTATAATACATAATGTATGAGGCTGCACGCGGTACAGCGTCTGACTGTGAAAGCGACGGTTGGCGGTGCGTGTTGACGGAGGGTTCCAACACTATACCCTATTCAGAGAGTCCTGAGATAAGGCTATTTTACAGGTCATGGTTGATGCAGTCGATATATTTTTAAAAATAACTATGCAAGTAATTCACTGATAGCGCTGTAAATAATACTGTTGGCTTATATTAGCCTTTAGAACTTAGGAAACCTTGCAGACTTGATAGAAATCGAATAATAGAGATGCCTTAAATTATTTTCTTTTATTTAAAAATAAATAGTTTACGTGTGAAAGCACCCAAGTCACTTGATTTTCGAACTTTAATCGCATTTTTATATGGATAAGTCCAAATGTATAATAATAGACTAATAGACTATAGTTTCCTTGTGCCCCTTATGCCCTATTGTGGTGTGGCGCGTGACGCTAAAGAAATATAAATAATTTTCTTGTCTTATAAAAATGAGCGTTTTCTGCATTAAATTCTGCACAATTTTAACTTGGTAACTCACCCAGAAATAGTAGTACCAGTAAAGAGTACATATATTCATATAGTTAATTAATAATTTAAAATTAACTATAAAAAACCCTGGCTCTACTCGAGTGATTTTTACTAGGTAATAAACCATAATTATGTTTGACTACCTAACTAAGGATCCGCTGGAACTTTGCGAACTGTACGATTATTTTATTAAATATTTTTATTTATTATATTTTTTATAATATTTATAATATTTTTATTTATTATATTTTTTATTTATATTTTTATTATTTTATTAAGTATATTTAGGAAAAAATATTATGGTTGGTAAAAATACTAAAATAGTACTGTTATCTTTTGTGGGCATTAGGTACTCGCGCGGGTTTCCTTCGTAATGGCCTATTATGATGCACCTCAACTCCTCAAGCCACAACCTCCTCTGACACCCATCCAGTGGCAGTTCCATAAAAATCGACTTGGGAAGTTACCACGATCAAATATACTTTAAAATCGTTTGTTTTAGTAACTATATGTACTTAAAAAATATATTTTCAAATCACAGACGTACACTTTATATGTACGAATATAAAGATTACCAACCTGGTAATAAAAACACGCGTGTTTCTCGGTGGCTAATTAAAGAAAGTTAGTGTATTTCTTGTTGTCAATTATATCTAGTTACAGCTTGACGCTGTATCTTGTACATATCAGTGTAGGCAGAAATAAGGTAGTGTTAAGACACTCCGTCACCCCGAATTTAAGAAATATTGTGTGTTGAGTGGCTTGTGTAGCCTTTTGTCTTATTACCACAGCAAAGAAATGGAAATGTAAAATAATTCATTCCCCCAAGTAGGAATCTAATTCACGAACGTCGTGTTTACAATAACACACTTTGCCACTGCGCCACGAACTACGGCACACACACAGTAAAAGCGGTGCGGGTTCATATTCCATTTTTTCCAAGGTATATCTTAAATGTTTATATGGACCTACGTATATAGTAATAGTGTTTGAAAGTTTTTAAAAGATTATAATATAGAGCAAGGACGCCTGCGTACAAGGCATTGAAATTTAAATGGAGAGCGTCGTGATGTTACAGTTTTATAGTAGAGGTTGTGGGGAATTTTCATTGCGTTTTATTTAAAGAGGTAAGTACGTAAAAGTTTTTTTTTTAGAATAGAAAGCAGTTGTATTGGTAGTTTTAATAGTTATTTAAAAAGTTATTTACCTTAATGTGAGTTAAATTATAATTAACGTCTTATCAAAATGATTTATTTGTCAATCGTGTCTATTCACAGCTTCACGCTGAATCCCGCACACAGCAGGGTAGGCAGAGGAAACTTAATGTTAAGACACGCCGTTCCCCACATTCTGCCGAATTCTGGAGGCATTGAGTGTTGAGTGGCAGAACTCAACGCCGCGCTTTGCCTCGACGCCAGAGAGAATAAATGGAAACATAAACGTAAATAAATATTTTATTTCTTCGACTGAGGTAATCTTATTAAAATTTATAGATTATAATTCCAAATCTCCACGTATCAATCAAATACATTAAGGTTATATATAAAGTAAGATACAAAATATATTATTTGGACATCGGGCGTGGTATGGTTGCACGATCTTTGCTTGCGCAATTCATGGCGCTTCTTCACTTGTAGTGGTGTGGCCATAGTTGAAGCGGGGACGGGTTTTTAATGTTCACTTATTCCATATATATAATAAATAAGAATCGCATGATATAAAGAAATATATGTAATGATACTTTTCTTTATTCTAATTAATACGAATTGTGAAATTTTAACTGTATCTTATTTTTAGAATATTTCAACATGTGTAGTCTTATTTAAAGAAAGAGATCTAAAGCAGGTAAAAGGCTTTTTCTTTACCAAATGTGTAAAAACTCTTTAAAAATGTTAGAGAACCAACGTTCATTAAATACATTTACGTCATTTATGATGAAAACCCGCAACCCCCGTTCCGTTAGTAATATGTCAAACGTCGTAAGGCTATTTATAAAGGCTTGGTAAAACTGCACGATCGAGGCTTGCGTATGTAATTGCGCTTCTTCGTTTGTGTGGTCGAAGTGTTAACGAGTATGGTTTGATTTTTTTATAGTTTCACCAAATGTCTTGCGTAGCAGGGTAGGCAAATGGAACCTAGTGTTAAGACACTCCGTTCCTCTTCCATTTTTCTAAATAATACGTGTTGTAAAATATTAGCTATCAAATTGTACATCTAATTAAATTAGACGGTTGATAGTTATGGTAGTATTTTTCTCTTGCATAACATGTTTAATATTTGATATTACATCACGGTTGTTTACACACATGTTTTTATTTGAATATTTTCCAATCTAAATATAAATAAATATAAAATTCCATATAGTATAAGTAATTTAAAAAAATATAAGCTTCCTAATAGGAGACCTAATGTTAAGACTCTACGTTCTCCACTTTCCGCTCAATTGATTATGTTAGGTGGCTTAAAAAAAACATATTCCCTATATAAATTGCAAAATTTGTTTGAAAGTAACATGATATTTGTTTACATTGCTTAATAAAGCATCAAACTAAAGTAGGGCACAATAATTTATAATGAATCCCATACATGAGCGTCTGTTAGTTATTAATGATTTGCATCTCAACTCCGGGTGTGGCGTGCCGCGTGTACCACGACGCCGTTACGTAAATCATGTGCGCTTCTTGAAAGTTGTTGTATGGTCCGTTTTATAGCGGCGTCAATCTTTACTAATATTAACGAGTATGTTTGGTTGAATGCTCGAATGTCATGAACTACTGGTCAGTATGAAAAAAAACATTGTGTTTGATGGTCTATTTATTGAAGAAGGCTTTAGGGTGTTATATTACATTACATTTCTCGTAAATTATGTAACCTACGTCCCTTAGTCAGTCAGTCTCTCAGTCGTTCTACTGGGACCCAGTGAAAATAGAGACTAGCCGTAATTTTTTTATAGTTTTTATTTTTCATTCCTGTGCTGCGTAGTGCGTGACGATTTTAGAGGGCAATTTTATATATTTTCTATTCAGATTTAATTTTACTGTAATAGTGTGTACTATGTCAAGTTAGTAGACAGCCTTCAAAAGCTTATAGTATTCATTCTACATATGTAGGTAAAAATATATATTTTACGTAATTACTTTACGGTCGTACCAACGAAAACAAAATACTATTAGTAAAGTTTAAGTTTTATGAAATTTTAGCAACTTGAATATATTATATTAACATCTTTAGATTTTTTTATTTTAACCTTTTTTTTCTTAGAAATATAACGATTTTCGTTATAATAATATCCAAGGTTTATTTAAGCAGCAATTACAACGACAAAGTAGCACTCTAATGGCCCTCAACTGTAGAACTAGAAAATTAAACCAAGCTTTTAGTTTAAATTATCTGACAAGTTTATAGTTATTTTATTATTGATAATTGCAATATTAAACGCTAATGGGCAAACATAATCCATATTGGATACATTAGAATCTAATTTTAGCTCGTAAGTGGCATCAGAGGCGTGGCGCACGAATGGCCTTAGGCATGTGACCCATCTCGGAGAGGTCGTGTGGTGTGTGTTTGAGCGTAGCGGCTAGATGAGCGATTTAATGAATGAATAAAAAATATTATACGAGACCAGTCGTACCACAGGGGAACAAGCGTGTGACTCGAGCGAGGAAATAAAAATTTAATATTTTCTTTCCTTCGCTCTGGTGATAAAAAGATTTAAGCAGATGAATGTTAAAGGTTATCAGCTAGTAATTAGGTTGCAAGTTAGATTTTGTATGTAACTGACCAGCAAATAAAAAGTTTGTCGGTTCGATGCCAATTCTGGGAAATTAATAATTAACAAGTAGAAGTGCGCTATTGAGTTCCGTTACTTCACACACAATGTCCAGAGTTCATGAACTCTAGGAAAAGCATGTAGCTGCTAATAAAGTGTGACATTACGAAAAAAATATTTCATTCATGAAAATGTCCGAGAAAGTCGGGAAATTTACTTACTAATTTAATAACAAATGTTTACTATTAAAGTTAGTTTCTAACGTTATACTACGAAGTAGTAAGAGGCAGAGGCGTGGTACACGACGTCCTTTACGCAATACTACCCATCTCGACCTTATGTGATCTGGTTTGTTACTGTCGTGGCACGACTCACTTGGTACTTATTACACGCTTATAGCAGAAGATAATTTAGTGCCAGGACACTCGGCCTTCCACATCATATTTAAATAACAGAAGAGAACAGTTTGAGCCGTCATGGCTTGTCTGTTACCGCCACGTAGGTACATTGTACTTTCAATTCCCACTCCTCTGAGATGATATATTTAATACTTATTTTTATTACCTGGCTCTGGTATCAAAACAAAGCTCGGCGTTGAGTTCCGCTAACATGCAATGCCTTCAGATTTCGGCATAAAGTGGGCAACAGAAGTGCTTTAATGGGATCGGAGTGTCTTGACACTAGTTCCCAAGTTACCTCTGCCTATCCTGCTGAGGGCGAGATTACGGCGTGAAGCTAAAAAAAAAAATGTCCTATACTGTATGTAGGTATATGATCGAACGTACCTAATATAATTTTCAATTTTTTCCTAATCAAGGAAAAGGACACAAGGTCCTTTTGAACAAATGAAATGGAGAAAATAAAATATATCCCTTTCGTTCTTAATTAGTTACTTTTTAGATAGACCTTTGTAAATATTCATATTTTTAATTGCAACAGTTTAGTTATTTATAATTCTTGACTAAATGATTAATTATTAAATTGATTTGGAACATTTTTAAATAATAAATTGTAGAGCAATTTTTTATTTTTTTTTAATTATCTCCTTCATAAGGACAGCGTTATTTTAAATATTTTTAATCTTTTTAATTTGTTATTCTTTACTAAAGATGGAAAAATATTTTTTAGAAAATTTTGATTTATCGCGACTCGAACCCGCGTCTCTTGAAAGAACTATACTTTTGAAGAAAGTTTATATCTTAAAATATATATCTTCCAACGTTTTTTGGGTGGCGGAATTCAACGCCGCGCTTTGCCTCATTACCGGCCTGAGAATTAGAAATATTATTTTTAAATTTACAATTTGTTTTATTGTTAAACAGGCCTGCGAACCGCCCATCCAGTTAGAACCTGTGGACCTCAGCTTAAAAAGACGCTCGCCCACACCGCGACGCCGGGCTAGACATTTTGGTAAGTTAACACTTGCTTATAAAAACAAAAAACCGACTGCTTAAAAATAATAAAATATAAAGATTGATTGATGATTATCTAAGACACTCCGTTGCCATACCCCATATTATTTTATAAATAAATTATATTATTTTATATCTTCACATAGTATATAGAAAGAAGTGTACATAGAGAGAATTGCATGTTTAGACACTAGAGTGTCTTAACCACTCGACGTTCAATAATTCGGGGCATTGCGTGTTGAGGAGCGGAGTTTAACGCCACGCCTTGTCTTGTTACCAGAATGAGGAAACAAAAATAATTCTTACCCCCGAGTGGGAATCAAATCCACGACACGCCACGATGGCACGAGTATATCTTGCACGAATAACAGAATTCTATAGAAATGATACTATTGTCCTTTACAACCAAACCGATGCGATGTAGCGGGCCGTTGATAAAACAAACTACAATCGTTACCGGCCTCAGTCACAAGATCCTGTATTATGTCCGGATCGTCTTGACCTCGACTTTTCATGACTTGCCCACTCTTTGCAAACGCACGGCGAACTGATATAGATTGTAAAATTAAAATGAAAACATCTTTTCCTGCAAGAAATATGGCTTCCAAAATGGTAGGTATTTTGGAAATAGTGAAGCTGAAAAACCATTTTGTAACAGCTAGTAATTGTAAAATGTGGCTATCTATATGTGAGATCGTCGTAGCGCAATGGGCACAGATAAGGCACAGCGTTGAATTTCGCAGCTCAACGCTTGAGTGTCTTATGGCCTACCCTTTTATATACTTATTTAATACGTATAGTATAGAGGCCTGTCGTGGCGCAGGGGGAAAGGGTGACTAAACGTGACAGGTTCTGGGTTCGATCCCCACTAAATGTCTTTCTGTCTACCCTGCTAATAGAGGTACATGAAACTACGAGTAAGTTAAATAACATAATCTCTATGTATAATAAAACAGCAAAAATATTTTGTCTGTACATTTAGTATTTTTGACTGAAATGGATAGAGGGGCTCTTAAAAAGAATATATAGTTAGCAAAAATATATGTTTTTAATTTCTTGTCTGTCTATCTGTCTGTCTGTCTGTATGTATGGTCACGCCAATATCTGAAAGTACTGAACCGATTTACGTAAAACTTTCACCAATTTCTTTGTTTTAACCCAGCTTAAAATCTAAAGTTTGTTTGTGTTGTTTGTTGTATTATCCATTGACATCAACACATTTCACTGTTAGTCAATTCTTTCAAGTTGAAGCGGGTGAAGCCGCGGGGGGTAGCGGCCCCGGTATTATATAAGTATTTATTTAAACTTCACGGTGTACCCCACATAGCAGGTTAGACAATGGGAATCTAATGTTAGGACATTTCGTTACCTACTTAAATAATTCATTCCCTTAAGTGAGAATGGAACCTACAATTGTATCGTTCGGAGCCAGAAACTATATCAAATGTGTTCTATATTATTATAACAATTGTGTATTACCATCCGTTATCATTATTACACAACTTAGCCTTAGCGTTTCGCGTTAATTAAAGAGGGGCAGTGAAAGGGATTGTGTTGCAGTCAGATATATTAACACGGTGTTTATGGAAATGCCCAGTTCCTTCTAACTAAGGCTCTCTCATTACCAAAGTGGCCTCACTAGATTTAATTTTTTTTTTCTTTTATTTTAGGTTATATATTTATATTGTATTTTGTATAATTTTTTGTTAAGAATCACGTGAAATTTAAATATTATTTTATAATTTATTATAAAAATATTTATTTTTGTAATAACTTTTTTTTTTGTAAGTTATACCAGTTTCGCATTTTGCTGCCTGAACTGCTGTTATATGTTCTGCTTAATTATCAGTCGATGTTTCAGTTAAATTGTTAGAGATATTCGCTTTAATAATTATTGATTTGGTATGGATTTCTATTTGGTAATGAGTTATATAATTTGTTTTAATCTTCCTTTTTTTTAGCTTCACGTTGAATCTTGCACATAGAAGGGTAGGCACAGGGTATACTTAGTGTTCATACACTCCGTTCCCCATACAGTGCCTAATTATCGAGAAATTGTGTATTAAATCGTGGAATTCCACTTCACGCTTCACACTTGTCTTGTTGCAAGAGCGAGGAAATAGAAATAGGTCCCTAATATATCGGATAATCAATTTGATTTTCGACAGTGGCGCTCAACTATGGAGGCTATTCTGCGTGTCCGCTCTCATACAATGGAAACTACATCCCAGGGTAGAATGTCTCTTGCGGAAAGCTTGGATATTGTCAATGCTTTTAATTCTATCCCTTGGGATACGATTAGCGAGTCCCTAAATTACCATCAGATGCCCGTGTATCTGCAGGCGATTATTGAAAATTATTTGCGAGATAGATACACTTCATACACGAATTTCAAAACGGTTATTATACGGGATTCTCCATAGAAAGATGTTTTGTGGGATCCCGCAAGGATGTGTCCTAGGGCCACTTTTATGGAACCTTGCCTACGACGCCGTTTTACGTGTACCTCTTCCTAGGGATGTCGAAGTTATGTGTTACGCTGATGACACGTTGGTGTTGGCAACTGGGCCTACTTTTGAGGATATTAATAGGCTTGCAGAGATTGGTGTTGAAATGATCGTCACAAAAATATGTGACTTGGGATTGCGCATAGCGGCTCACAAGACTGAAGCATTACGGTTTCACAGACTGCGGAGAAGTAGGGAGCCACCTGACACGTATGTTCGTGTAGATGATTATCAGGTTCACGTCGGTCGGCATATGAAATTTTTAGGGCTCACTTTAGACAGTCGCTGGAGATTTGAAGAACACTTTTATCGCCTAGTCCCTCGAATAGACAAAGTAGTGGGTGCTCTGCACAGTCTACTACCTAATCTTGGAGGACCGACAGAGGAAGTTCGTTTGCTTTATGCTGGCGTTGTTCGATCAATGATCCTTTATGGTGCCCCTGTCTGGTCCCACAGACTGTCAATTCGGCGCTGTAGAACTAAAATTTATAGTCTACAGCGCAGAGTGACTATGAGAATAGTACGTGGTTACCGTACTATATCCTTTGAGGCAGCGACCTTCCTGACATGTTTTCCGCCTTTAGATATTCTGGCATCTATGAATGCGAGAATACACAGTACGATTCGAGAAACAGCCGCCCTGAGCACGTTTGATATCAGACGACGGGAAAGCGACGTTGCATTCCAGACGTGGCGTACACGGCTTGGCGAAGAGCGCTATGCTCACAAGCATGTCGTTCAAGCGATACTTCCTTCCTTCGAGGCTTGGATGAGACGAAAACGTCGAGTTACGTACCGTCTTGCACAGATAATCACCGGGCACGGTTGCTTCGGTGATTATTTGTTTAAGATCGGACGTCAGACATCTCCGGTTTGTCTTCACTGCGAAAGAGATTCTGATACTGCCCAACATACCCTTGCATCGTGTACCACGGAAAGGCGGGCTTTAGTTCAGGAAGTTGGGCGTAATATTTCCCTCCCTGTGCTATTAACAAAATCAGATTAGACCATTGCCGTGCAGTGTGGGGAATCTGCGCACCCTATTCTGGTCTATTGTCGAATTAATTTTAAATTATAAGAGAGCTCCGTTAGGGAGCGCGTCATCTGAGGAGGGCTTCGGACGTGGTTCTACCAATTTCCCGGGTCCTCCCATAGTGTCGAAGTCGGCAACCGCAGGGGTTTTAGTGGGTAAATCCCACATAATCTGGTCTTCCCCAAAGATTGGATATCTTTCGAAGATTTCCCCTGCGAAAAAAATAAAATAAAAAAAGAGCGAGGAAATAGAAATAGGTCACTCTACGTAATTAGAATCTAACCCTAAACCGTCGTCATTTAAAGTCATACGCTGTGCCGCTGCACCACAATGAATTCTCTCTTGTTTATTACATATGTATATGTGTGTGTAGTATAAGATTTTCCTGCATAGTAGGATAGACAGAGGAAATGTAGTGTTAAGACACTCTATTTCCTAATTTCCGGAATTCCAGAATACAATGGCAGGCAGACTCGACCGGATCATTACCACCCCCGGCATTTAAAACCGGCGTTAAGTAGTGGCTTAATGCCACTGCGTTTCGCATTAGGTAATGCCGGGCTCCGGAGCCCAACCCCCACCCCTCCCTGGAATATGAAAGCNGTGTAGTACTTCCTAGGGATGTCGAAGTTATTTGTTACGCAGATGACACGTTGGTGTTGGCAACTGGGCCTACTTTTGAGGATACTAAAAGGCTTGCAGAGATTGGTGTTGAAATGATCGTCACAAAAATATGTGACTTGGGATTGCGCATAGCGGCTTACAAGACTAAAGCATTATGGTTTCACAGACTGCCGAGAAGTAGGGAGCCACCTGACATGTATGTTCATGTAGGTGATCATCAGGTTCACGTCGGTCGGCATATAAAATACTTAGGGCTCACTTTAGACAGTCGCTGGGGATTTGAAGAACACTTTGATCGCCTAGTCCCTCGAATAGACAAAGTAGTGGGTGCTCTGCACTGTCTACTACCTAATCTTGGAGGACCGACAGAGGAAGTTCGTTTGCTTTATGCTGGCGTTGTTCGATCAATGATCCTTTATGGTGCCCCTGTCTGGTCCCACAGACTGTCAATTCGGCGCTGTAGAATATATAGTCTACAGCGCAGAGTGGCTATCAGAATAGTACGTGGTTACCGTACTATATCCTTTGAGGCAGCGACTTACTGGCATGTTTTCCGCCTTTAGATATTCTGGCATCTATGAATGCGAGAATATACAGTCCGATTCGAGAGATAGCCGCGCTGAGCACGTTTGATATCAGACGATGGGAAAGCGATGCTGCATTCTAGACTTGGCGTACTCAGCTTGGGGAAGAGCGCTATGCTCACAAGTGTGTCGTTCAAGCGATAATTCCTTCCTTCGAGGCTTGGATGAGACGAAAACGTCGAGTTACGTACCGTCTTACACAGATAATCGGGCACCGGGCACGGTTGCTTCGGTGATTATTTGTTTAAGATCGGACGTCAGACTCTCCGATTTGTCTTCACTGCGAAAGAGATTCTGATACTGCCCAACATACCCTTGAATCGTGTACCACGTGGGACACGGAAAGGCGGGCTTTAGTTCAGGAAGTTGGGCGTAATATTTCCCTCCCTGTGCTATTAAGAAAAATGTTGCGCAAGGAATCGGCGTGGACAGCTGTAGTCACTTTCTGTGAGACGGTCATGTCACTGAAGGAGGCTGCTGGTCGAGAACGGGAGAGGGCTGATCCATCTCTTCAGAGAAGGCAGCGTTACCGTAGACGTGTGCTTGGCAATCGTGCTGGTCTCCCTGGTCCTCGATGGATCAGATTAGACCATTGGCGTGCAGTGTGGGGAATCTGCGCACCCTATTCTAGTCTATTGTCGAATTAATCTTAAATTATAAGAGAGCTCCGTTGAGGAGCGCGTCATCTGAGGAGGGCTTCGGACGTGGTTCTACCAATTTCCCGGGTCCTCCCATAGTGTCGAAGTCGGCAACCGCAGTGGTTTTAGGGGGTAAAATCCCACATAATCTGGTCCTCCCCAAAGATTGGATATCTTTTGAAGATTTCCCCTGCGAAAAAAATAAAATAAAAAAAGAGCGAGGAAATAGAAATAGGTCACTACTCTACGTAATTAAAATCTTACCCTAAACCGTCGTCATTTAAAGTCATACGCTGTGCCGCTGCACCACAATGAATTCTCTCTTGCTTATTACATATGTATATGTGTGTGTAGTATAAGATTTTCCTGCATAGTAGGATAGACGGAGGAAATGTAGTGTTAAGACACTCTATTTCCTAATTTCCGGCACAATACAATAATTTAAATACATTCATTACCACAAGTAAGAATCAAACCATTGAACTATCAGATGCTGTATCTTACAATCAAATACTGTATAAAGAAGGCAGAGGGAGCCTGGTATAAAAATTCTCCACTCTCCACTTTCTGTTGAATTCTGGTGACATTGCGTGTTGAGTGGCGGAACTATACTTCTCGCTTTTGCTGCGGCACCAGAGCGAATAAATGAAAAATTTAAATATTTGATTTCTTCGAGAGGGAATCGACCTCACACCCTGTCGCGCTTACAGTCACACGCTTGCGCGACGACTTGCCTTTATTGCTTTCCATTGTTTAGTTTCTATTTTAATAGACAACGTGAATAACTATTAAGTTTTGTGTAAAAATATCGAAGAAAATAAAATAATTAGTGAATAAACTGAATATAGGTACATTAATTATGCTATATGGAATTTTTAATTTTAGTGAAACTATGTAATATATATATATATATATATACTTTTATAAATATCGCGTTTTTATCCAAATAAACTTTTTCTCCATTCTTCATAAATTCGAAATTTTCGCATTTTGCATATAAAACAGAGAGAATACTATAATATGTACCTACATTGTATTTACATTGCGTGCCTAATAAGGGAAACCTATGCCGCACGCTACTTAATACATGCAGGATACATTAATGTATTTTTACTTGTAATGAACCTTATCATTTAATTTACTTTACTATTAACATAAATACTGCGGTTCTCTAGCTAATTAGTTTTAAACTTAAAACGAAATTTTAAAATAATGCCCAAATCTGTTATAGTGATGTGTGTAGAAGTTTATAACTACGATTCGCCATATGCTGTAAATGCGATGCTGAGCGAAGCAAAATTTTCCGAAAACTTTGCGAAATTTTCCGTTTTGTCCGCAAGCGCTGGATTAGGTTAGTCAAAGTTCAATCTGTGCGCGTGAATTTCAGAGTCACTGTTTCGTAGGTACTCGCCTGCGAATGTTAGAAAACTGCAGTTTCCATATTTTTGATGAATGGCTTTGTTATGAATAAATTTTAGAAACTATCATTGTTGGTAGGGTTGGTATCATTAAAAATTACTATTATTAATATAAATAATATTAATTGTGGTCTTTAGCTAAATCATCGTATTTCGAAAGGCAACTGCGACAAGTAAACTTGTAGCACTGTCGATACGCAGCCGTATATATAAGATTTACTGCTCGCCCGACACTCCATTATGCGTATTAGCTGTTACATGATTTATTATTTTAAGTTAGGGACTAAATGTCGTAGTCTTAGCGAGTGACTGGGATGGTTTTGGGTTCGGTGCCTAATATAGTTATAACTCGAAACAAAAAACAAACGAACTTTCTCGCTATAGACTAGAAAATGAGTTTTTCATAGAAAAACGAGATCAAAAATAACATATATATATAATATTAATCTATTTAATTAATTGTATATATTGGAGTATATATGGTATGCTATATTATTATATGGTTTATATTTTTTATGTATTTTATTTATCTCTTTTATTTATAATATCCGTAATATTTTATTATAATTATGTATTATATGTATAATTATTTATTATATGTATATTTATATATTTATTGGATGTATATGTATGTATATGTATGTATATTTTACTTTTGCACACCTGCATAGTTATTATCCCACATGACAAGGTTGGCTGGGAGAGAATGCTTTTATCGTTAAACCCGCCTTTTGTACATTGTTTTTTTGTAATTTTGTGCAATAAAGTATATATAATTAAATAAATAAATATGTTGTTGAGAATAAATCAAATTTAATATTAAAAAGGTCAAACCGGTAAGAGTGCTTGTTAGCACTTGTTGGCGTTAACTAATCTCCTAGGATATTTACCAATTAATAAAAAATATTCGTGACCGCTCAGTTTTACAGGTATTCATCGCTTACTCGCATAATTGTGCCGTAATGGCGTTCAGCGTCTGTTTCCTGTGTAAATATAATATTTGTGGGGGTGGGAGAAATAAATAATTTTCGTTTATCCCCCCCTTTTGGTAGATTTTTCGCGACTCGTTTAAAAAATTGGGCGAAAAGTGGAGAATTAAATTTTTCACTATAAACACTGCCTAAAATATGTGAAGCAAAAGCTATTTTGTATAGTTATAAGTATTATTCAAAATACAAGTTAATTTAAAGTACAACAGCATAATGTAGGAGCTTTTCGCTATTATGTTAGTTGTCGATATACGTAAGATTTAATGCCTTACCGACATTCCATTACGCGTATAAACGGGCGCAAGATAATATATTGATTTTCATTTAATTTATATTTGTAACTATATTCATATATCACTGACGCTGCAGCTTAGTGAGAAAGTGTTTGACTGAAGACTATTATTTGGTGTTTGTGGGTTTTTTCTCTTATATTTTTTTATATAAGACAAAGCGAGGAGTTCTGTTCCTCCACTCAACTTTTTTAATAACAGTGCAAAGCTAAAAAAAGGTTCTATTCGTAAAGCCCAACCGCGATACGCGATCTTTATATGATAAACTCGTCATAATTATTATATTTCTCGAAGTGTCAAGCATTTCAATGTTTTTTTAAATTTCAATTTTGAAGTTGTAACCTAAAAAAATAATAAAGCAATTATATTCTAGTGGTGGATATTTAAACAATGTCCAATTTAACACAATAGCTGTAGCGTACCTATATATAGGATAGGATCTTGTAGGTAGTGCCTTGTATAGGAAAAGACTATCGACACAAATCAACGCAGGTCTAGATTTAGGGCTGGTTAGCTTACGCTGTACTAATCTAGCTAATGTTCACCGCGTAGCTTTCAAACTGTTCCTATAAATTGTTCTAAAGTAAATCGAGAGCTAGGTACATCACTAGTGATTTTCATTTGCAGATTATACTTTGGATTATTTTAAAATGTTTCGTTGTTTTTTTTTTATTTATTGGTTACTTTTGTTATTGCTATGTTAATTTTAATTTTAAATGAAAACGGTAAATGAAATTTAAAATTAAAACAATGGATGGTGGTATCTCATTATTGAACTACGTTATATCATTGCAGACACGAAATGTCTCGAAATTTGGGCGGTGCATGGGTAACTGAGTGGAAACTTTTATACAAGGTTCCCCCTGCCTACTTTGATATACGAGAAAAGGCGTAAAGATACTATAGTATATCATATCAGTTCTTTAGTAGCGGAGACTAGTACTAATCACTTTCCTATATTATATTATGTATTTATTAGAATTTCATAAAAATTATAAGGTATTATTTCAAAATTATTATAAAAAAATGAAAACTTCTTCTACAGTCGGCTGATCTACCGTAGCATGTTTGCGCTCCGTTGTCTCTAGCTATCGCAGGAATGAAGTGTGAGGCTAAAAAATAAATTAATAACTATAATACTTCCGTACGTATTATCTGTATTTTCCGTGGTAAGAAAACGCATATCAATATTTTCTTGATATATTTCTGTAAAAATATGTATATATAGGTTTGTATTTTTTTGTAATATACATAAACTAATATATAAATTTTCTGTACACGAATATAAAATAATATTTGTATGACACAATTTAATTCTTAGCACACAGAAATCGAATGTATACCACGTATTTCTAATAACACATTGCACAAATCCCCAATAATCCCAATTAGGGTTCAATTAAAATATCTTTAGTAACCGATTCAAATCTTCCCATAGCCATATATAAATATGCATATCTGTGCACAGATCATTAGTCGCTAAACTATCACGACAGTTTTCGTATGCAAATTTTGGAATCCGGCCAAATCACGAATTGTCATCAAAGTCGCATTCCATGTAACATGGTCTGGCCCAATTTAGTTGGTCTTATTGCTGATTGTCTGACAAGTAACTATACCCGTAACATGTTTCTTGTATAAATCCCGTACATCTAGATATAAGGGTAATTATTATCTTTCCCTTTGTTTTCTTATATAATAGTTTAATGTTAATTATTTTAGGCACTGCCGTAAGTGCCATGGAATAGCGGCTTAAGGCGGCGGCGGCGGTCATGGGTTCGATTCACTTAGAGGATTTTTTTTTCATTTCCTTCCCTTTCCTTGTAACGAGACAAATCGAGTTATTATTCCAACAATATGCGAGTATAACGTTTTTACATTTTTTTTACTTTCTTTTAAATAAATAGATAAACATTTTCTTTTAAATAAATTACATTAGATAGATTTTTTCTATCAAATATTTTTAAATAATTAAACTAATTTAGTTTTAGTCTGTGTCTTCCATATCCATTCTGTCTTCCATATACCTATATATGGAAAGATCTATATATAACCTACTATATGGAATGGGTATGAATGTCTCCCATATTCATATCCATTCCATTATAGTAGGTTAGGCAAAATTAACCTAGTGTTATGTTATTATTACTTATTCCCCATTTTCCTTTTTCCCAATTTTCGAGACATGGCGTGTTTACTTTAATGCCTACGTACGTATCACAATGCTTGGTTTCTTTACCAGAACGACGAAAATAATAATTCTCCTGAGTCCCGAACCCACAATCGCCGCTTTTACAGACAAACGCAGTGCCGATGTACCATGACGACCAAATTGTTTTATAAGTGAATAATAATTATATTAAATGTAAATGCCCTTCACGAAAATAAAAAAAATCGCGCAATTATTGTATCAGTTTAATAAGTTTCTTTTTAAATGAACATCATTACGTAATGGATATTTAATAGTCGATTATTGTGTTAATTTAAAATAATATACATATATATATAAATAATTGTAGTGTCCATCCGTTGCGTAGTATTTTTAATTGCTTATCGTTTTCTTTCTTTTGAAGAAAGATTCGTACCTGTAAACAGGCAAACAAAACTGTTAATTAGCAAATTCCCGTTTTTCCTGTGTTCTCTCTCTCTCTTTACTTACCCTGGGATGTCGGAAAAGCGTGAAGCTTTTTAATTCAAATCAAGCGCTTTCATATCATACCCTTATTAAGTGGGTTGTGCCATATTTTGTTGTGGCGGCCATTTTGGTATTTTATATTTTTAAATGTACTTGTAAATCCGGGTGTGTTGCTTGTTATATTCATTTATTTTTATATCTGCAAATTTTATACAACAAAAAAAATACTAAGAAGCTATAATAAATATCAGGGCCAAAGGCGATCGTCGGAGTCCTCTCTATTTGCCTTTTCATTAATTTAAAGATATAAAATTCTTCCGTTACTGAGTGAACACCGGTATTCGTCATGGGAGGTCCCAGGGGAGTGTAAGCGCAGAGGATTTCCTGAAATGGCTACTGGAACAGGAAAAAATAACATTTTATATATTTTGTAGTCCACGCAGAGGACGTTGCGGGCTACAACTAGTTCTATTATATTATATTTTGACGGAGTAGAAAAACATGGTCAAAGGCGACTCAGACGCGTCCACTGAGGATTCCATAACACAAAGTTTAACAAAAACTTAAGTTTACAGGCATATGCACTAATTTTTAACGAAATTGAGGGTTACGGGTTCTCTTCCCATTTGGAAGAACTAATTTTAATAGCGCACTCAATGTAAGTACCGGCCTAGCATAGAAAAAAGGAACTATATTGGTATTTTTGTATTCCTATCATACAATGTTGCAATTGCAATAATTACAAAAATATCAAGAAACTTAATACGGCGTTCAATCAGCGTAAACGCTTCCGTTGAAAAAATTGTGTACGATACAGTGATTTATGTACACCTAAAGATATGTGATTATATTTTTTTATGAGTGGGTTCCGCATGAAAAGATTCTATTTATGGTTTAGCATCGTTTATGGTGGAGCACCTTTTTTTAGTTATAATATCGAGAACTTTATAATATAATTATGTATTCTAGGATTTTTTAGGTCACTTAGTTTTATTTTCACATGATGGAAGACGACTGCGTCGTGGTGCAGCCGCGCAACGTCTGGTTGTTAACTCGACGGTTGTGGGTTCTATTATCGTTCGAGGGATTGAATTATTTTCATTTCCTTAAACTGCTATCAAATATATGAACGGAAAATATGGAACGGAGTACCTTAACACTATTTTCTCTTTGCTCACTTTGCTATATACAGAGTAAAGCTGAAAAAAATGTAGATTGAGCAAAGTTCATATAGTCTCAAGAAATTGCCTGTTGGGTAATAGAGATTTCCCCAAGTGGAAATTGAACCCACTTCCAACGCGTAAACATCAGACATTTCATTTATGTGGGCCCCGAATACAATATTTTACTAAATTTATTTCAACGTAAATGTTGAAATAAATTTAGTAAAATATTGAACCGTAGGAAAATGTAATTTATAAACTTGTTTTTTTATTAATTACGTGTTATGATATTAGTGAAAGTTCTCTTTGAAATATAAATAATATAAAGTTTATACATATAGAGAATAATGAAGAATATGAAGTTTCTATTATAAATAAAAATATATTTATAAAGACTATATTTCGGTGTTAAGATTTGCCATTCAACACACAATGCCTTCAGAATTCGGAGAAACGGAAGTACCTTAACGGGAACGGAATATCTTAACATTAGGTTTCTCTTGCCTACCCGGGTATATGCGGGATACATCGAGATGACGCTAGGGGAAGGACTTTATTTTAACGGAAAGATGCCATCTTGGCACAGCGTCTGACAGTAATTGCGACAGTAGTGAGTACGTTTCCCCCTCAGTGCAATAAATTATTTTTAATATAGTGCCAGTTTAAGTAAATGTATTAAAAACTGGCGTGTTTCGCCTCCTATTCGCTTCGCTCGTCAACGGCTCCGCCACGCTCGCATAGTTCGCTATAATGATGAAAATGAATTGCTTTATTGGATAAAAATATATTTTTTGTATTAATGCTACTTAGTTTACCCTATATTTTTTATATACTAGATAGATAATATATTTTTTGAAAAATGTATAATCAGAACCCTAAAAGTATAACAATTGCAATTTCTAAATGAATATATTACGTTTAAAAACTAACATAAATATGTATTTATTAGCAAACGATACCATACACGGTGATTTATTTAAACGCTTAAACACGGCTGATTGATTTTATCTACCCACTGGTATAATAATAATTGACGAATTAATTTTACACGTAATATTAGAACTTTCAAATCCAATTTAGGCTTACATTTTTTTTGTATTTCAGGCAGAGGCAGAGGAAACCCAGAGTTAATTAGCAAAACTCAACACTGCTCTTTGTCTGGTTCAGTTTCTCACTGTATCCTGCACACAGCAGGGAAGAAATGGAAATATAAACGTAAATAAATATTTCACTTTCTCGAGTGGGGATTGAACCCATAACCGTCGCGTTGCAGTCACACCCTTGTGCCGCTTCGCCAGGACAGCCTGAAGCGCAAACATTCAATCGATATAATTTGAAGTCATACCAACACCAAAAAGTTCTCATATTATCTTTAATCTATATAGATTATATATATCATATGTATATAAAAGGACTTGTCCTCACTGACTGAGGTAAGACGCACGTACAGCCGTAACCGCTGTGCGTAGAAACGTAAAATTTGGACAGATGTTTACTTTCGTAATCTGGACATCCACTAAGGGATTTTGAAAAATTTTAATTCTAAAGCAGTCAAATAGGGGTTGAAAGTTTGTATGGATTTTTTTTTAAATCGGCACCGAACTTTATAAAATTTGAAATTTAGATTGTTAAAAATATTTCATTGAACAAACATGTTTTATCGTTTATTAGAATTCACCTCTAAATAAGCAAGCGAAGCTGCGCGCGTCCGCTAGTACATTATACAGGCATTTTGTCTTATCTTGGCATAGGCTTAGGTGTAATATAAAATATATAGCTATGTATATATATACCTATAGCTTCATACTCACTGGGTCACACCACGCCCGTGAGGTTACCGTTGCATGTTGTAGTGCTGGTCATCTTGGTTTTCTTATCGATTTTATAAGATATATCGATATTTTTTAATAGTATTTTTTGTGTATACTTTTACAAGAGGAACTTGTGATAGATAGGTACATCATTCTGCATACATTCGACTGGTCGTGGGTTCTATCCCCACTGGAGGAAATGAAATATTTATGTAAATTTATATTTTCATTTCTTTGTTCTGAAATCGAGGTAAAGCGCTGCGTTGAGTTCCGCCACTCACCGGGCAATGCCTACAAAATCCGGCGTTAAATGGGAAACAGACAGTCTTAACACTAGGTTCCCTCTGTCTACCCTGCTGTGAACAGGATACAGAACTTGGTACACTCAACACGCATTGTCTCGAAAAGACAGAGTATCCTAACGCTAGTTTTCCTCTGCCTGAATTGATATATACGGTATACAGGTTAATGCTAAAAAATGATTCATGATTTTCTCCGGAATTTTATATTATTAATAATATCTAACGTCACTACACCGTACAACGGTCGGGCTACATGTAAACGAAGTTAGTGGCGCACTCGAGTGAGATGGCCGGTTGCTTTGAGAGGTCAGAGGTGAAAATTTCATTAGATATAAACAAGTATACATATTTCTTGACGAATTATAAACAAGACTAGTTGTCACCCGTTACCTTGTTTGCTTGACCTTTTGAAGACGTGAAATGGAGAAATCCTTTCTTAATACTCCCCTTTATCCATTAATTTAACTTCATGCCAAATTTTAACAGTAGGTTAGTCTGTGACACAATCACTTGGTGACGGAAGAGTTCCATGAAAAATTAAATGTGTTATGAGTTGAGTTGGAATCGAACTCATAACCTGTTGCGTCTACAGTCAGACTGTATATCCCTGCGTCACGACCCCTGTGTCCTCCCCTTTTTTTAATTGTTTTTTTTTTGAGAATTTGAATCCGTCGTATTGCCAATGTATTAAATAGCTAATCCGCTCAACCTACGCCGCAACGTCTGGTAAACAAGATTATACAATAACATTTAATAAATTCGCATTGATATTATTTACAACTAAATAGTCGGTGACAGTAATTATTTGTAAGTTAGGTGTTATTTAAACTGCGTCTCAGGTAGAGGTTGGGTGATGAGAGAGGCGATTAACGTTTTTAAATTTTGATTTTTTTTTAATTATGGCTTTTTAGTCTGTTTAGTATTAATAGTAAAGTATAGCAGAAACAAATAGTCATGATTATTTCGTTTTTTCATACACACTGAAAAAAAAAGTGCTTGTAAATAACTTTTATCATTAAAGAGAAATGCGTGATACTTATTCGCGCAAGCCGATGAATTATTTTCAATTCATGTCTTTAAGGTGCAACATTGAGTTCCGCCATTCAATGTCTAAAAAGGTGGGGAAAGAAGTGTCTTAGCTAGTTAACCGTGCCTGCCTTGCTATATGCAGATTACAGCGTAAAGCTAAGACTTATGCTCGCTCGCTACCGCTTGTGCTCTATATCCTACAACTAAAACCAAGTTAGGATTAAGTTATAAATAAACAGCACTGAGACACTAACTAGATAGTTTATCATAACGCACTATAATAGCTATTGTAATACAACTTGTACAGTCCATTTAGAAAGGAACTTCCATAGCCCACGCCAAGGTGTTGGCCCAAAATTCATTGTTATGTTCAATTCTTGTTCCAACACGTTGGCCCTTTGAAATTGTTTTTGGACAGGAATGATAGTAAGCAATAGACCAATCTGCTGACTCAAGATATTAGTAATATTCATGTTGTTTAACTGGTATTGATATGTATGTATGTATTGGATATTTATTGTAGATCAGTTTTGATTCAAATTATACGAGTGTATATCAAGTTGTTATATATATGATATATTTATAATATCTGCGGTTTCGCCACCGTGGTGAAAGGCAAATAAATAAACATTATGTATGACACATGACACATTCTAAGTGTCCATATAACTCTGACAGCAGGTACAGTGACTTACATCTATCTACTTCCAATGTAAAGATAATTTTGAAATTCGATGCAGTAGTTTTTGAGGTTAGCGCGTTCAACCTAACTAAATATATTATAAGCTTTATTATATTACTAGATAGAAAGAAAAAGTAAAATATTTTTGTTAAAAAAAATCCTTTGTTATAGAATATGTGTGTTAATAGAATCTCGATCTAATAAAAGTTTGTTAATTTACCTTAAAAGCTTCATGTAATTCTTCATGGAGTTTTATACCTATCTATATAGCTTTACGGTGTACTGCGCATTTAGTACCTAGAGTAAACAGTGGGAACCTAGTGTTAAGATATATTGTTCCCCACTTTCAACTCAATTGTCGAGATATTACATGTTGAGTGGCAGAACTCAACGCCACTCAACCTACCTATACTATTATTTACAATAATAAAACAACATTACATATCACTCTCCGCTTTCTGATTATATAGCGAAATTGTAACACTTAACACATACTGTAAAGTAGTCCGGCAACACAACGGCTTCTCTTAAGGAAAGCTAAACAAATATTTGTGTATACATACAAATATTTATATATATATATATATATATATATATATATATACAAATATTGGCCGCATATATAGAATAGACTTACGCGTTGTCACGACCGTAAATGTTTGCAAAGTAAACAGATCGATACCACCAAGGTAAAATTTAAATAAGTCTTTCTTCTTCACCCATTGGAATGGGGAAACGAATTTTAATTTTCTCGTGCTATTGGCAACACGAAGCGCGGCGTTGAGTTCCGTCTCTCCACACGTAATGTCTGAACATTAAGCGTTGCGTAGGGAACGGAGTATCTTAACACAAGGTTCCCTCTATCTACCCTTTTATAGAAGGGATACAGTGTGAAGCTTTTTAGACCACCGAGTTGTAATACACCGCTCTTCACTTTTAGTCCGCTTAGAAATTACCTCATGAGTGATGGAGCTCACAGCCCTGCTTTGTTTTACTAGAGCAGAAATAACATCAGCTTTACGCTATATCTCGCACACAGCAGGATAGTTAAGATTTGCACTCCGTTCCCAATTTTCCGCACAATTCTGAAGGCATTGCGTGTTGAGTGGCGAAACTTAACGCCGCGATGTCAGAGTGAAAAAATTAAAATATACATTTAATTAAATATTTCATTTCCTCGAGTGGGTATCGAGAAAACAACCAGTTTCGTTTATGACCTCAATCAACTATTTATGAAAATAGTTCAAATAAAATCTTACACACGGGGTCCAAATCAGACCTACAACCTTCGCGTGTACAGGGCAGACGTTTAACTTAAAATCATACGAGAGCTGGCTATAGAATACAGAGTATAATAGCTTGCAACTTCGATCCTGGATTATAAGGTCAAAGCCAAGTAATGTTATTACTATTTTTTAAATGTCAAATATTTTACCACCATTTAGTTCATTAAAGCTAATGCCTCACAGATGAGAAGGACCGGCGCAAGAAACTAGGTGGTTTTTTTATATTCTCCCGAGTGGAAATCGAACCTAAGACTATTACGAGACGCCGCATCACTGCGACTACGTATATTCTATATACATAAAGGAACTTAAATATCTTATTATTATTTCTATAGCTTTTAGTATTTTGTGTTTTCGTTCCGTAATAGGAGTAGTAAATGTTTATAGTATAATAAAATTAAGTGGAATATGAAAGTATAGCAACCCCATTATGCTATAGTCAATAGAGCAATGCCATCTTGTCTTTGATTTTAATAATTTTCACGCCTAAGTGTGAGAGTTCTCTGCTTTCCAGGTTTTGCCCATTTATTTTTTTTAACTACTACTTCCAAATTTGCGTGACATTTGTTACTAATGGCACTCAACAGTGGACTTTGTCTTGTTACCAGAATGGGAGTAAAATGAAAATATATCATTCTTCCGAGTGGAAATCGAACCCATAATTGTCGCGTTTACAATTGGACGCTGTGCCACGACGGATGAAAGTAGAGGTAGTTTCATAAGTGAAGGTAAATTCTAAAGTACACAAATTGCTTCTAGTAGGCTACAATATGGTGAGAAAGCTATAACATTTTATAGCTTCATATATTATAGCTTTCGATAAGTCGACATTCTGTTTAAAGATGGCTATCTTACTTGATTTCAAACGGATTTATTTGAATAGATTGATTGTTCAAATAAAGTGCGGCGTTGAGTTCCGCCATCGGATACGTAATGTGTCTCTAAAGAAGAATGTCCTAACTCTGCCATGAAAACACCTTTTTTTCCAAATAGGAACCTGCAACTGACCTGAACTTGGATAAATATATTTTATATAAATATTGGCTTTAGCAGCCTATACTTATTTTTTATGTGGTATGTGATTTTTGAATTGAAAAATGTTGTTTACCCATTTTTAGAGAAAATTCCTTATGTTCATTTGACATTTTAGAACATAGTTTATTTTTCTATCTTCATGCTGCATCAAGCACACAGCAGGGTAGGCAGAGGGAACCAGGCAAGGCAGTATTAAGACTCTCCGTTCTCCGTTTTCCGCCGAATTCTGGAGGCATAGTATATTGAGTGGTAGATAAGAAATGAAAATATAACTCTAAACAAATATTTCATTTCCTCGAATGGGGATCGATCCCACAACCAATCGTGTTTACAGACACACTTGTGCCTCGCACCAGGACTGGCTTCAACAAAACACACTAGTTATATAGATATACAGCGTTGCTACATAGAGATGCTTATCTCAGAAGCTTCGTCGCTCATAACTCGCGCATTATCGCTTACAGCCACTGTATCCGTTATCTATGGCATAGTATCGTTTTATCGAGCGTTGTAATGTATTGATGGATTTATGTGAATTTGAATATAATGAAGCCGCCATGGTGCAGTGGGAACAGCGTCTGAGTGTAAACGCAATGGTTGTTGGTTCGATTTCCACTCAGAGGAATGATGTCGTTTCTCTGCTGTGGTGAGAGATGGTGCGGCGTTGAGTTCCCCCTAACGGTGTTCATTCTTAACAATAGATTCGCTCCGCCTACCCCGCTAAATGCTAAAGATGAGTCAACTATTAATAAAACACAATGTTAAATTATAGTAGGTAAATAATCTATATAAGTATTCCTATATATTATGTTTGTTTTTTGTTGTTAATAAATGGCGAACCCGCACAGATGGAACTACTGGACTTAGAAAATAGAAATGAAGCCTTTATTTTTAACCTTTTTTTAACTTATGTAGGAGTGTAGAGTAGTACTAATAAAGGATTTCTCGACATTCCTAAGAGAACGGAAAAAATATTCCATGTTTATGATATTTTAAATGCTTTTAATATGTTCTTCTCTTTTCTTACTCTTTCTTTTATTATACTTAACAATTACTAACGATTACGTATTAAAATGATAACGATACTCGAACCAAAAGCAATTGCTAAATCACACTTACTATGCAAGATCATAAATACATCTGAGATCTAAAGATGTGAGATACGGTGGCTGTAAAGTTATATACAGGTGACATCTCAGATGAATATCTTAAGGCTGGTAGTCCAGTTGTATACGGAGCTACATTACGATACTATGTGTTACTTGTGCCAGAGGTTAGTTGTGACGAAGGTGCACAAAGTGTGACTATAAACGCGTCTGGTTGTCGCGTTCTATCCCCACTTGAGAAAATGAAATATTTATTTAAATGGTTCATTTCTTCGTTCTGGTGTCTAAGCAAAACGCGGCGTTAAGTTCCGCTACTCAACACGCAATGCCTCCAGATTTCCGTGGAAAGTGGGGAACGGAGTATCTTAACTCTAGGTTCCCTCCCTGCTGTGTGCGGGTTACCGCGTGAAGCTTATTTTTTGCTCTGTGCACGGCCCCCGTGGCTACGATTTTTTTAACGTCATCCTCTAGAAAGCTCCTCACTTTCCGCCCAATTTTGGAGACTTTGAACGTCAAGTGGGGAATCTCATGGGTTTGTTGTAAATTTCAAAAAAATCATATAACCTCAATAATATAAACCAAAATACAAATTTTGTTCGCACCAGTCTTTGTTTCCCCTACTTTAAACATATTAAATACACTTTCAATTACTGAAAATATTTAGAATTACTTTACCGAGTAAATATCGAAACGATGACCATGGTGTGCACTATAAAGAGTAAAAAAGTCATAGAAATTTCCTTATCGCTTTCGTATATGGAAAATAGTATGCTAAAAAAATATTTTTTTAATGCTTCATTTATCGAACCCAGGACCATCGCGTGCTCAGAAGGTCCTAAATAAGGTCACAATGACTTTGACAGATTATTTTAAATGAAATCCTTTACACGTGGACAAATTAGAATCATCATTATTATTTAATAGTAATTATTGACAACACGCGAATATATATCTTTAGTAAGAAATGTCTACTTTAAAATGATTAGGGCTCGTGCCTTCATAGTCACGAAATATTTAACAATTAAATTTCATGCAATAGGTATTGTTAGCATTGTACTATTATATTGAAATTAGCTTCAGCTTTAGCTGTATAAACTAGGGAAGTTAGTGTTAAGACACTTCTTTCCTTTCTATTCTTCACTTTCCCTCCGAATTTTATAGATTGTCGTTTTGAGTGACGAAACTCAACGTGAAACTTAGTTTTGCCAGAGCCGGGAAATGAAAATAATTAAATAAAAAAATATCCCTTAACCCAATCGCGTTTACATCCAAACACTGACCGACTGCGTCATTTCGACTCGTTGTTCGATATTCAGTATCGCATTTTAGTTGTATTGACGATTAATGTAATGTAATTTAAATTTAACCTATATGTTTCCCCTTCCCCTTCACCTTTCCACGATAAATAGACTATCCAACCGGAAAAATTATATTTTAATTCGAACCATTAGTTTCTGAGATTAGCGCGTACAAACACACAAACTCTTCAACTTTACAATGTTCCAAGCCCGCCAAAGCGGCTAATTAACCTCCCTATTAATTAAATCACAAATACAAATATTTATATCAAATAATCGTTTCATTACAACAACACGCGATAGCTAACTGTGGAATAGAATATACAAATATTTTAAACGATCCATGATAGACACGCTAATATTTTACACGCCATTTTTTTTTTTTTGAAACTATTAAATACTGTAGGTAGTAGGGGCCCAGTGCACAGTGGGGCCGTAGTGGTTCAGTGGTAAGTGACGTTTGTAGGTTCGACTCCCGCTCGTAGTAACTAATTATCTTAGTTTCCTCGCTCTGGCAACAAAAGCACAGCGCGAATTTGGGTACCTAGCATTAAGGCACTCCGTTCACGTTAACACTTCCGTTCCACTCGTTCCGCCGAATTCTAGGGGAAATGCGTGTTGAATTTCGGAACTCAACGTCGGGCTTTGCCTCGTTACCAGAGCGAAGAAGTGAAAACTAAAGACATATTAAATATAAATTTTCCTCGAACGGGATTCGAACTCGTAACCTGTCGTGTCGTGACTATAAAGTCACACGCTGGTACATCTGCGCAACAACTGACTTCAAACATTAACTATGTGAGTTCTGCTGAAGAAAAAGTATTTGTGATGTCAATGTAACCCAGACGCCATGTCACTGCGACAGCCTCCTACTACAACTATATACTTATTTATTTCTTCACCAGGTTACAACCACCCAACATCATCGAAAGTGATCAAAATAGAGGAATCAACGTCATCGCAGCTACATTTCAAGTAAGTTAATAGTACTACTGTTAATTGTATATCGGGTAGTGTTCATATTTTGATATACAGACATTGCGTGTTGAGTGGTGGAACTTAATGCCGGCGGTATGCCTTGGTACCATAGCGAAGAAATGAACATATTAATAATTCATGCCCTCGAGTGGGGACTGTTAAATGCTAAAAAAACTAAATGTATTGAGTTTACTTTACAAAATGTTAGAAGACATAATTGGAGTCTACTAATTAAAGGAGAAGCTCTTAATTTGTCGGAATTAGCTATTTTCCTAGGCGTAACTATAGATTCCAAACTCCAGTGGAATGCTCATCTGGAAGCACTTGCGGATAAACTCAGCTCTGCCGCGTTCGCAATTAAAAAAGTAAGACAAATGACGGACGTTGAAACTGCCCGACTAGTCTACTATAGCTATTTTCATAGTATTTTATCTTATGGAATGCTGCTATGGGGCAGTGCTGCAGATATCAATTCAATATTTATTCTCCAAAAAAGAGCCGTGAGATATATTTATAATCTAAGAGCTCGAGATTCTCTGCGAGATGTTTTCAAAGATGCAGGTATTATTACAGTTGCTTCCCAATTTGTATATTATAACATTCTCTTTGTCCGACAAAATATACATTGTCATAGCAAAAATAGTGACAGTCATACGATAGGAACGAGAAATAAAGATAAGCTTGTTACACCAAGTTTTCGCCTCCAAAAAGTTAGTAAATCCTTTATGGGTCTGAGTATACGTGTATATAATAAAATTCCGCAGTGTATTCTTAGTTTGCCACTACCAAAATTTAAAATATCTGTAAAAAAAATTCTAACAAGTAAAGCGTATTACACTGTTCAAGAATATTTAGAGGATAAGCATGTATGGAATTAATGTCTATTGAATGTAATGCAGGATAGCTGCCAGCTAATGTTTATAGATTGTACCATTGATTTTGAAAAGAGCAACTGTTGAGTTTCTTGCCGGCTCTTCTCAGCAGAACTGCCTTCCGAACCGGTGGTAGCTTTTTGTTCATACGTTCATTCGACGATTCAAAAGTGCTTATAATAATTGCCTATTTGAATAAAGAATATTTTTGAATTTGAATTTGACTGAACCCACTGCACCACGACTGCCTCGAGCCTGAAGCGGATATATTTTTTACTAAAAAAAAATAACTTTTGTGTAAATAATATTTTGTATATAACGCTCTTTATAAGTTGAATATTAATTTAATTACGTTGAATGTTACACGTGCTGTGTAATATTAACATTAATTAAAAATCAATAATAAAATGTTATTTAAAGCTTATTTAATATTATGTAGGTATAGGCATGTCTGTACTTTTGTTTGGTTATTATATTAATAATGTTTTTATTTTTAAATTTAAAAATTCCAGCCCGATTCATGAGCTTCCAAGAATAAAGATAGGTCCTGACCTTCGAAGTGCTAGAAAAATAAAAAATATAGCCAGGTAGGTTTTCTAGTATTTTTAAAAATAATAATATGAAAAACCATCACGACAGTTTGTGTGTGAGGAAATATAAAATATTTTCATTACCTCGCTTTGGTAACAAGGCATAACGCGGCGTTGAGTTCCGCCACTTAACACACAATGTCTCCAGAATTCGTCGGAAAGTATCTTAATGGGAACGGAGTGTTTTAACACTAAGTTAGTGGGTGGGAGATAAAAAATTAATTAAAAATTATGGAGTTCAGTCAATTTATTAATGGAACTTTATTGCCATTTTTAAAAACACATAAATTTAATGTACTTACAGAACAAAACAACCAACTCTACAACAGTCTCCGCAATCGGCCATCGAAATGTCAAATCTCTTTCCGCCTCTGCCATTTACGATTCCCGCCCAAATTAAACCACCGCCGGAAATGCACCTTAAAAATTTCTTTCTCAATACCGCATTACATAATGCCTTAACAGATTCTCTTACACAATTAGCTCAGAAAAAGATAACTATAGATAAAAAAGAAACAGTAAGCGATAATTTTGATACAGATAATAAAAAAGGTAAAGTGACAGTGACAGATAATGAATATGTCAACGAAAGTCGTAGGAGACTACATAAATGCGACGTCGCCGGATGTCACAAAGTTTATACGAAAAGTTCTCATTTGAAGGCACATAAACGTACTCATACTGGTATGTATAATTATGTTTTTACCTTCAAAGTGCAATATTTTGAAGATTGGGTGGTGATTTTGTGTTGTAACTAGTGCTAGAAATTCAAAACAATGCATTCCCTCGTGTAGGAATTGAGCCTACTACCATCGCGCATCGTTTAGTAAGACACCGCCGCTCTACGTTCTCAATACCAGGTTCCCTCTACATACCTTGCTGTAATATATAGCGTGAAGAAAAAAATCACCTAAATTCACTTTGTCTTTTGAAGTGATCCACAGTACTGTTACTTTTCAATAACACAATAATATCTTCCAATATACAGGAAGCTACTGGTACAGTATACTATTAGGGTAAATTGGTACAGGTCATAGAGTAGGTCATTTACAGTTATTTTATGTATCTATCTACCACTTACTTTGTATATTGAAAGCGGAGGACGGAATCTTGACACTAGATTCTCCCTGCCATGGTGAAAAAATGCGTAAAGCTGATTATATTATATTAAATAATTCTGTTTTTCAGGGGAAAAGCCTTACAGTTGTGGCTGGGCGGGTTGTGGATGGAGGTTTGCTAGATCAGATGAACTAACTCGACACACACGCAAACATACAGGCCACAGGCCCTTCGCATGCCCTCTGTGTAGGAGGGCCTTTGCCAGATCTGACCACCTCGGTCTGCATATGCGACGACATTAAGATAAAACTATTACTAAATTAATAAAAAATAGAATTATTTTGAACTCTATGTAATATAATATATGTAAAAATATTTAAATATGTTTCCCCCCCTATCTGATGTACTAACTCGACACACACGTAAACACATAGGCTATAACTAACCTTTCTGAAGGAAGGCCTTGGTCAGATCTGACCAGCTCGGTATACATATGCGACATACAGATACAGATGTTATAATTAGTAAGGAAAAGTGTTTGAAATTTATTTATTAATATATATAAAAAAAATAAAGTGTTTGAGAGTGGGTCCCTATATTACTAACTAACTTGATATACAGACAAAAACGTTACATTTTAAAGACGGGTCTTTGCTAGATCTGACCACCTCGGTTTATACATACGACGACATTAGGATAATAAGAACGAAAATCTTTTTGAAAACGAAATATTATTTATGATAACTTATAACGATATTTTTTATTTATTTTATTCGAAATGTATGAGGCCCCCAATATTCAGGGGGCCTTTTTAGTTTTTACTTAATACGAGTTACTTATAGTTTTAAAAATCAAAGTTTATTAATATATATATTTCATAATTATTTTATGAAAATGAATTTGAGAAGTATTAACACAAGATTCAAAGTTTAGGTTCGATCCCAGCTATTACAATGGCACTTTGTATTATTTGTAGTGTTCTTTATTTAATTCATGTTAGATTTTGCAAGAGGCAACTGTGTTCTAAAATGTATTTTTTTTAATATTTCAATCATATCTTGACAATTCTATTGATAAACTAATATAGTGCCTTACTTCTAAATGTAAAAGACAAACGGACATGTACCTTTGAGAAACGCCGGCAACTTTTTATTTTATTATTATTATTTTGTTTATTTTTTTTTTTAGAAATATAAATGTTTAGTATTGCCAGTAAGTGACTAAAAGTCAGTATATATATATTTTATTTTAAAAATTAGATTTTTTATATTTTTTTTTATTTAGCAATATATAAAAAATCCAGCCGACATGATTATGGCTTTAAACGAGCACTGAATATATTGTAAGTATTCACGATAATTATTAATAGTCAACAATTCTTCATAATATTATTTTCGTAAATAATATTATAAGAATCATTTTGTGACATTACCACACTTAATGGCCAGTATAGAGTATACGTTTATTGTTAAATATAATTGTTAGATGTAGATATAGACTTAAAGTCGCAATTTTAGGTAAGTTGACAATTTAAACAAGATGAAGCAAGATGACGAATACTTTTTTATAATTAATCTTATATTTTTGATTATAATTGGAAAAAATGCAAATACACATATACATATTAAATAATATATTATAAGAATTTCTCAAATAATTGTATTATTAGAATATTTATAAAAAATTGACGGTAGCGGAATTTTTCACTTCTATTCTATCTTCTTAATAGAATAACATTTTAGTAATGTTTAAAAATCTTTGATCACATAATTATGATTTTTCTCAGCAATAACCTTTATGTAGCTGAGTTTTGTGTCAATCTCCCTACAGAGACGCTAAAAATATAAATAACGTTGTAACAAGTATTAAGTAATAATCATTTTTCCGTAGCTTGATGACAACGTGTGTCTCAGTGGTCAGAGCATGTGACCAGTAAACAAGAAGCGCGAGTTCTAATTCTGCTGCGTTGAAATATTCAGACATTATACAATATGTTTCTATTCGTCGTGTGGACTTTAAAAGTGCTACAAATTATCCTTATTTTAGCTTATAAATATCTATCCAATTTTCATATTCTAATAGAATAATTTAATTGAACTGTCTCTATTCAACCTATTATTATAAAATTATTATATATGTACTTATATCTCTTTCAAACGGAGCTTTGTTTTATCTTGTTTAAATGTTTAAAAATAAGCTACGCTCAAAAAGTTCCACAAAAACAGGGCTATTGTGGCAATATTAGATTTAAAATTAAAATTATATGTATAAAAAATACTATTTTTATACTTAAAATTAATTTTAAATTTGTGCAAAATAATTAAAAACCCCGGTAGTATACGGTAAATAAATTATTGGAAGTTACTATTTTACAATTAAAGAATTTTATAATTACAGAAAAAGATATAGTATATAATATAAAGTATTTTGTATTTAAAAAAATGACAATAACGTAATTTTAGTTAGCAATATAAAACATATCCAAGTTAAAACTGGGCCAGTGCTAGTATTCAAATTCGACTACGTCCAAAATTTTGCACGAAATATCAATCAGAAGTACATAAAATAACTAATGGTGTCTGTGTTTTAATTCAAACATTGATTATTTGCAAAATGGTAAATATAAAACGTCTTTATAAAATTTTATTTTGCATTACTATTAATAAATAGATTAAGAATGTAAAAGATAAAAAAACAAAACATTTTTTTGGTTTTTTTTAATTTATTATAAGTGTCCAAGGCCTAGTAAATTAGTTTCTAAGTTAATATTATATTATTAAAAAATATAATTATTGTTATGTTTCTAAAGTTTATATATAAAGTACTTAAATAGTTGATATATTTGATATAGTTTATTTTCTACATCACTTATTTTTTTATTTAAAGCTTAGATTGAAATTTAAAATAAATATATCGAAAAAAAAAGTTAACTGGAGTTTTAAATTTAAAAAAGTATTATGTAGCTATTACTGTTCAATCGAAGGCAATAATATACGGTGAAAGTTATCTGTTGTCATTATCATTCTCATTAAATATTTTTTTTGTATTATTATTTTTTTAAATCTCAATTCTAAGTTTACTTGTAAGTTTACGGTTGTATATTTAAGTTTAGCAAAGTAAAATTATCAAAGGGTTAAAAGGGGCCAGTATTTTTTATTATTGAAATTATTTAAACTATTATATTTTATTATTAAGAAATTGCAATAAAATTGAAAAGATGATCTCGAATTGGATATTCCTTTCGTTCTGTAACATTTGATCTCAAATATTTAAACGTTAAAAATAGCGTCTATTTCTGTCCAATTTTTTTATCTATGTAGTTTGTTTTAAATTAATAATTTCGTCGGTGAGAGTGTAAAATTGCTAACAGTCTCTCACTTGTACAATTATCTGAAACCGACGATATGGGCTATTCCGTCTAATATGTAATCTCTCTAAATGGGATACAACAGCAGAGAACGGAGTGTCTTAACACTTGAATCTATCTATCTATCTATCTTGAATATCTTCCCTGCTACATGTGAAAAATACGTGAACGAATTTAATAAATATTTTTTATTATATAATTTGTATTTTTATAAAATAGAAAAGCCTATATATTGCTCAAATACGCACTTTGCAATAAGTTTAGTTTATAGTGTAGTTTTTAAATTATAATTTACTTTAGATTTTAGAAAATACCAGCATTTTGCCGGCCAGTAAATAAAAAACTAGAATTTATATCTTTATTACTTGTTATGTGATAATTATTTTTTGGCATTGACGTATAGAAAACAAATATATATATATTTTACAAAATTTCAGTTTCTCGATAATAAATTGTATCAATCGAGTCTTTCATAAAACATTATTAAATATTTATTGGATATATTATTGAAATTATCTTTTAACTTCTTTATGAAACTCAAATTGCAAACTATTATGTTTTCATTATCTGTTACCTAAACAGAGATTTCTATACTATAAATATTTTATAATGAGATGATAGCGTATACCAGCATTTTGCCGGCCAGTAAAAAAAAATGATTTTAGATTTAAATGTTATATATATATATAATTTATAAATAGTTATATTTTTATGTAGTAATTATATTTTATTGCGTTTTTTTATTTTATATTTAGTAAGTATATGGTCAGTATGTTATGTTTCTATATATATGTCATATATTTTATTCGTGTGAATATACACATTATTTTCAATTTTATTTTAAAAAAGTATTTATTATGATTATTGTGCTACCATTAAATATAAAAGAATTATAAGAAAAAAATAAATTGCCAATATGTTACTAAAACTAACGTCACATTCTGTTGATTGCTGAACATCAAAATCTCTTATCTGGTTATAATTAATATAGGTGAATTTAGTTGTTTGTATAAATCATTACTAATTAAAATACGATTTTATTGTAAATTACAAGTACTAAATATACATATTGTTACTTTAAATATATATTTTTTATAAATGGTGCAAATTTTAATGAAAAAGGTCAAAATATATGGATTTAGTGTTTCTGTTATGTACATTTATTTGTTGGTATGTTTGTATAAGGTTGATTGTATTGATTCCTATAATATATGTATATTTTATTATAATAAATGATTATTTTTTTTATTTACTATGTTTCTTTTATCTCGAAAAGACTACTCTCCTATATAGTAACATGGCTTAAAGAAACTTAACTTAGCTTCACAGTGTACCCACCTCTAGCAGGTTAGTTAGAGAGAGATATAGTAACATCTTTATAATTAAATAATTGTAATAATAATATGTCAGTTTCACGCTGTATTCCGCACATAGCAGGGTAGACTGAGGAAACATAATGTTAAGACTGTACGTAGCGGAACTCGATATCTCGCTTTGCCTCCACACCACAGTGAAGAACTAAGAATATAAATGTAATAAATATAAAAAGAAGAAAATGTAAAAGCACGGTACGGCAAACAAAAGGTTTTATGTTTTTTTAAAGCGTTGCTTGACTTTAAAATTGACAGTAAAGAAGAAACTCTTATTTTTATACAAAACAAAATGTCAGTTGACTAAAACATAAATCATTAGAAAAGCCAATAAAAATGTAAAAATATACAAATTAATAAAGAAAAATGGCGTGAGTATAAATATTTACCGAAAGATTTATGTACATATTTAAATTAGTATAATTTGTTTTTCTTTTTCTCTTCCCTGTATCCCACCTATCCCTTTCCCCTCTTTCAGTCGCGCAAGCGATAGGGTCAACAGAGGGGGGGATCTATCCTCAAAATACTCCGTATCTAACACACCGACCAATTTTTGAGACATTTCGTGTTGTTGAGTGGTGAAACTCAAGATCATGTTTCGTCTTCTAAACGAATGGTACGGTAAAATGAACATACTTCCCAATTCCCCCGAGTATGAGTCAAACCCACGAGCGTTCCGTTTTAATTATTTAATTGGAAACGCTATAGTGGCAGTTTCTGACAGCACACGCAATAATTGCGGTGTAAATTTCCGTTGGAGGACAGGTTTTCACAACTGAACATTACGTTCTTTTTTTACAACGGAAACCGTAGTCGGTATAAATAATCAAACCTGCGATATGTCACCAATAAGGGTTTCTGTTTTGACATAACAGCTGTGAAGTCTGTGAGCACTGCAACACTCCTGTCAAAGCGGAAGACTCTGTCACTAAAGAGGGATACAGTTACCACAGAACCTGTAGGAAATGCTGTAAGTGTAAATAATATTACTATTTTCATACATAATATTGTCAGCTTCATGCCGTACCCGCCTGTAGCTTAGGGTAGAGTAGGCTGCAGGCATGCAGCTATAATCTGGTGAGAAGCATAAAAAGTATATTGAAAATCTTATATATATATTAATAATACTGTTAACAGACGTCTGCGGTGAAAGAAATCTTGAAAACGCTGAAATTTTCAAAGGTGTTATATTCTGTTACGGATGCTCCAAGAGAATATTCCAAGGATGCTCGTCTGCCCGTAAAGAGAAGTATAGAAGGCAGAAGAAACACAAGTCCAGGAAAATGAGAGACAGAATCATAGAATTGGCCAGAGTCAACTCTGTCATTAATAGTGATAGTTCAAAATTAAAAACCAGGTATCTTTTTTCAGATAAACTTTAGGTATTCGCGAGAGTTGTGGATTCGATGCCCGCTCTGTGAAATAAATTATTTTCGTTTCGTTGGTTTATTAAGATGATATAAGAAAATATATATAGTATTTTCTTGCAATTACATATTTACTATTATAGTATATAGTGAAATAATATACCTATATATTATAAGGTAGTGTCTCGAAGTAAGGGTAACTAAATTAGCTTTTCAGTTTAACGATATCACTATAGATTTTTTTCTATACATGTATGGCTATGATTCACGATTTTATTTATTTTTAGCAATTCACAGTCCACAGACAACACAATGATTACGAATAAAACCTATACAGCGGTGAGTAAAATCTATTAAATAGTAGTAATATATTTTTTTTGTGTCTGGAAGCCTAAATAGATCATCGTAATCAAATATACATTTTCAATAATATCACATACTGGCCTAAATATTAAGTAACACGTACCTAAGTAGGGAACAGAGTATCTTTAAACTAGGTTCCCTCTGCCCACCCTGCTAAACCTTTATGTGCGGTATACAACGTGAAGAAGAAGTATGAATTTTCTATAATAACACAGACATACCTACAATTATTTATCATATTACGATCTTTATACAATGTAAAATCATGTAAAGTAGGTTAACTATTTTCAGAAAGAAGAAATAGAATTAAAAAATATGAAGAAAAGCAGTATTGGTAAGTAAATGACTAAATAAATATAATTTTGGCAGGAAACTTAACAGAGTGGTTATATCTGCCTATTCTAGTAGGTACATGTGGAGCATGCTTAAAACGTAAACAAAAAGAAACCAAGCGCGGCGTTGAGTTCCGCCACCCAATACACAATGTATCGATCTGTTTGTCCATAAACCTCATAACTCATATAATCCACATAAAATTACACATATATTTTTTTATATTCTCATGCTAACAGTTGTATTTCCACAAAAATAGGAATTAATTTCTTGAATTTCAGACATGGCAACAACCACAGACGTAACACAAGAACTGTTAGAAAACTTTTTTTCAGCAGAAAATAAGTACGTACTTTTGTAGTGGTGGTAAGCGCGAGGTTTATATTTGTTAGGTCCAGTAATTAGATATAAGATTTTCTGTTACATATTTGGTATGGTAAACCCCATATTTCATTAGACTGGGGATGAAGAACCATTTATATTTATATATAAATATATATATATTAAGCATTATAACGTTATACTCAATCAATACAAATTCCAATAATTTCCCTTCATATTTCCATTCAATTCAAACTGAAAATATCTCGTTCTTGAAAGTTCGTAATTACACCAGGACGGTTATTTTAAGTATCTCTTGTTTCAGCAAAGAAAACTTCACATCAATCGCTAAGCCAAGAAAGAAAAGAAAAGACATGAAAAAAAATATGAAAGTAAGTTTCTGAAACCTTTTAATACTCATAATTTTTCTCAAAATAAGAAGTATGTATCTTCTTCTTATTTTTTTTAACGTGAAATAATTTACCCCTAATTGGTTAAAGTTAATGCCTCAGACTTAAGAAGAACCAATACAAGTAACTCTGCGGCACTTTCTTGTATTATTGACATACATATATTCTAATATGTAATTTAACGCTGTAATCTATACTAATATAATAAAGCGGAAGAGTTTGTTTGTTTGTTTGAACCCTAAGATCTCTGGATCTACTGGTCCGATTTACTTTGTTTTTGTTTTGTATGAAAGCTGCATTCTTCAGAAGTGCTATAGGCTATATAACATTACATTGCACATATAAACGAATATTATTTTAAAGTACTTTCTAATTTGACATGCAATTTATTCTGCCATGTTAATAACCACCGTCGCGTCGCTACGCAACCGTTACCGCGACATTTTGGTTTCATCCTTATGAAAATAAATATAATAGTCACTTTTAGCATTTTATCTAGATTGAAATTATACTTTACTGTATAACATTCTAATAAATAATTAAGGAGATGTCACTGATTCGAAATGACCTAGCCTTCGGGCGGAATAGTATGAGTATGGCCGACGCGAACGGGCAGATGACGTTGACGGTTTTATAAATTTTCGTACATTTTCTAACTATTGTTAATTTTTATGTAATTTTTTGCTAATTTTTTTGCTTGCTTTTTTGCTTAGTTATATCATAGAGTCGGTATCTATGTACGCACGCACGGAAAACTTTAGGTACTTTTTCTAATATTAAGAATATCCTTTAGTTACTTTTACTTCTTTTGTTGGTTTTTTGTTTGTTGTTCATTTCAATAACTCAGATATTTTTTTCTAATAATTTGTCTCTACTTATTATTCTTTTATATTATTTAAGCTTATATTTTCTAAATAATTCTATTGAAAACTGAAATTAATTTCACCAATATATTTAATAAATATTCTTATAGTTCAAGTAGGCGTAGCCGCGTCCGGGTCCACTAGTATATGATAAAACCAATATCTCGGCATCTCAAGATCGATCTCAAATTTAAGAACTATTTATGAATACGTGCCATAAAGTCATAATTTAAATTCCTTATAATTAAAAGGACAGTAAAACTGTAATAGCATTACAGAATTTCTCTATAAAAAAAATATTTTTATTTAAATTATTAACGTTAATTGTTTTAATTTTTATTATTAAATAAATATTTTGTTTCCTCTCCAGAAGAGATATGCTTGCAGTGACATGCGAATTGCAGGTAATTTAGTTTTAATACGAGTCTGACTATGGCCGCCGATTAGATACTTCGTTCCCACGAACCGCCTAACTTCGTTCCCGACACACCGTTCCCACCCCTGAGGGACGTTGCGAGGTTATCGACAGGACTCAACGCGGCGCTTTGCCGTGTCACCAGAGGAAGGAAACGAAAATATTAAAAAATTCGTTCCCCCCACGTGGGAATGAACCCACAATCGTCGTTTTTTACAATGACAGACTTGTGCTTTTTAATAATTATTATCATTTTTGAAATAAGAAACATGCTGTATGAATCATATAAAAGACCATTCGGGCTTTTCAGTTCCCCACTTCGGGAAATTACTTATGTTTTGTTTCCTGTTTTGGTAAGATACGGTGTTGAATTACGCCACTTGGGCCGGTGTTGAATTACGCCACACTCGAATCCGAGTTAGAAAAATTGTATATTATTATACTATACTATTTTTCTAACTTGGATTCGAATTATAAAATGGAGAGCGGAGCGTCCTAGCACTAGGTCATCTCTGCCTGGCGTGCTATGAGGAAAAAAGGTCAAATAGTTTTTTTATTTACCTTTTTTATAGAGCTAGGCACGTCCACCGAGATAGCGCACGTAACACTGAGAGGTCACTCTGAAGTACCCGTCATTATTAAATCTGAGTAAGTATAACTTAGAGGGAACCTCCACCACCGAAATTTTCCAGAGATTGTGTGTTACGTGGCGGAACTTTACACCGCTCTGTGCCTTGTTATAGAGCGAGAAAATGAAAATAATTAATAATTAATTTTCTCGAGTGGGAATCGAACCCACAGCCACTTTAATTTTAAAGCCCTTTTGCCAATTTGTTAGGTAGGTAACTATAATATGTTTTTTTCAGTTACAAACAACAAACATGTGCATTTTGTTTTTTTTTAGCTATATTGCAATCCTTTTTTTTTCTAGTGATTACACACTAAGTTCTCTGCTCTCTGCGCAATTTACAGATTTTGCGTAATAGATAGCGATGCTAAGTAATTTTCTTCAAATAGGAATCAAACTTCCAACCATCTGCCTGTATATTGTTTTGTTACTTATTTCTCCCATAACGTGGGAAACTTAATAAGACTTTTAATAAATAAATAAATATTTCAATGTTTGACCATATTATATATTATACTACTAATATTTAAATGTGTTTCAGGTCTAAACTGAAAGCGCTGAAGTCGAATCATTTACCCTTTATAACACAAGAGTCAGGTAATTTTACATTTATAAACAAACGGAGTAGCATCGTTTACTAAATAAATTATAAAACAATTTTATACTTTTTTTTTATCCTGCTGCAAATTTGTCTTCGTTCTTTTTTAACTTTACGCTGTTCTATGTTCGGGAACATAGAACATGCAGAAAGAACTTGAGAATCTAGAGACCTCAAGACCCTCGGTTAGACACTTTCTCAGGCTTAAGTCAAAGCATAAAAGCATGTGTGAAGAGGTTATTGACAACAAATTGGCGCTCCCTTCTTTCTGGTCACTAAAATAATTAACTTCTCCGACCTTATTTCAGAATCTTCGGCAGATTACACAGATTACTCTAGTTATGGTTCCGAAGACATTATGAAGACGTAAGTACCTTTAAGGAATTTATTTTTGTTTAAGATTTTGTACAAAGCGTGGGAACCCGTGTTATTCGCAAATATTATTATTTTTGTATAGAAAGGTCCTCTACTAACAATTAAGAAATCATTATTATTTCTTTCATTTAAAATTTATTGTGTTTTAAAACAGTCTTTTGTTACGGTATGATGCTGAAATTTGGCTTCTAGTATAATTGGGGGGTGTACGGAAGCACTAAAAGAGGATTTCATGAGATTTACGGGAACGGAAAAAGACAGATTACCTAAGATGTTAAGGAAGGCGAAAATGAGGCTATTTAGTGTTTTAAATAGCAATGTAAGATTAAGAATCTCATAATCTATAAAAAAAGCAGCATCAGAAGTGCTTTTTGCTTCATTGTCCTTTCATAACATTTATGGAGCGAAGCGAGCGAGGTGTGATGTGCGAAGCAAGCAGAGGCTTCTTACTTTATTTTTTTTTAAATACGCATAAATTATTTTTATATTTCCAGCCACTGGTTAGACAGGCGGATAGGAAGTATATTGAAATTACCATATAAAAACTGTAAGTACATCATTGAAAAAAATATAGGCGTGCACAGTAGACTTTAGTAATAATTATATGTGATAGTTGGGACTTCGAATTCCACTCGAGCCTCATTTAGAAAACGTAATTGAATGCTTTGAACCCACACCTCTTGGAAACCATCCGCGCGTTCTGATCACTGAGTCGTACGTTCTCTGCATGCTACTAAGTTGTTTATGGTGTTAGCCTCTCTATAGGGAGGTTTTTAAAATTTACAGCTACATAAAAAATATCAGAGACAGATTAGTTTAGAATTATTATTTGGTAAGAGAGAACGCTATTTAATAAATGTCGTTGAAATTTTTAAGTGTAATTTTCCACCCTTAGCAAGAAAAAGAAAGTTTTAGTAGTTTAGTAACGTACGCTATACGTTAGGTACTAGTATAACTAGTTTTGAACCCGCGTCTCGTGGAAACTGCCTTAATATATATTTTTTTCAATTAATTTATGTAATTTTTGTATTGTCTATTTCAGTTAAAAGAAGTGTTTTGGACAGAAGTTCACTTGTAAGTGCTACTATGGGTGATGAAGAAATTTCCGAGTGAGTTATTCTTTTTTCTATTACTATTTAAATGACAGTAAAATTTGTACAACGCAACGTATAGAAAAGCTACGCCATTTTGTTTTTTATTTTAAGTGATAAAATGCTTTATTTGTTTTTTGTTTGCTTCAAATAGTGTGCCTAAAATAATGTACCTAGGAAATGATAGCTATAAACTAAGCATTACCAAAAGTGGGAACGGAACCGGCAATCGTCGCGTTCAAACATCATAGGCTATGTCGATAGCTGTGCCTGCGCTGCGAGGACCCTTTATTAATGTTATTATATAATATAATAAAAATATTTTTTTGTGTTTTTAGAAGTGTTCTAAGAAAAATAAGAACTTTATTCAGAGAAGAAATAACAGAGCATCAGCGTGAGTTTTCACTTTTTTAAAATCAGTACATATTTTAACTGACTGAGATGAGATGAGATTTACAAGCGTTGCACGTTTTACAAGCGTAGGTTCAAAAAAGCGATAGAGTAGTAGTATACGAGTAGTATATAAATATTTTTAGTTTTAAAATATTCTCATTTTGAAGACTGAAAACTATATAATTCCCACTTGGAGAAATAAATTTCTTGCTCCTCGCTCTGGTGGATAAAACAATCAACACGCAATGTTTAATTTTTTTGAGAATGGAGTGTATTATTTTCTTTTTTTTTTACCTTAACGCTTTTTCATATTTCACACATAGCATGATAAATTGAGAATATCTGGGAACCTAGTGTTTATGGAGTCTCCGTTCCCATTAACCCACATGTCTTTTCCTCTCTTTACGTCAAATTCTTAGGGCGCCAAATTGTTGAGTGGCGGAAATCAATGCTGGGTTGGCTCGTTACCAGTCCGGGGAAAGGAAAATAATATATATTTTATTTCTTCAAGTGTGAAGCGAATGGGACTCGTAAAATAAATTATACATTCAGGTCGTTTCAGGTCGAGGTCTAAGAAGACTGTTTTCTACCATCAATCAAAAGAAAATACCTTATAAGCTTGGATGGCAAGTCTTATTATATTTTACGATATAATATTAATATTAATATGAATATTTGGTGTTTTCGTCCTCTGGTCGATTCTCACACCTCTCTGCCTATAATTATTATGTATGTATGTTTAATTATATGTTTTTTTATATAATTATTAATTTGCGGCTCTCTTCACAGAATAGGGTAGACAGAGGATTCCCAGTGTTGAGACTTCATACTCTATGCCCAATTTTGTGAACTTTACATGTTGAATTGCGGGATTCAACGCCGCGCGCTTTTCTGCTTGAAGGGGTAAATTAATGAAGTGTGGTTTGGAATGACACAACGTTTTAAAAGTCTGACGCTGTTCTATTGGCCACCACAGACTCGATATTTAATAAACATAAAATTTATAACTTTTTTCAGGTTGCAAGTCTTGGACAATATACCTCAAGATGGAAGGTTGGTTGTGATTCCTTCGAAAACATTAAAAAACAAAGTTTACAATAATTATTAGAATGTTTTTTTTAGAAAACGTATAGTTTTTTTGCAAGATTTCAAGTTTTGAACACGCGTCTCTTGAAACTAAAAATTTCATTAAGCTACTAATATAGTAACATTCTGTCAGACTTGACGGGAACCCCAAACTTTTAATAACAACAAATTAAGGCGATTTGTGGCAGATGTGGCACACACATTTGTTAATATAAAAAAAATATCAAATACCTACATTAATTTTAATTTTTCATTATTTCAGAGATTCCGGTTCCTTTGGAACAAGTCATGGAAAGAGGTAAGTACCTACATGATAATTATATTGTACTATGATTGAGGTTGGCAGTTCGTCGTACAAAATTCCTAAGAAGAATAATGGGTTCAATTCCACTTGTAGGAATATTTCACGGATTTGGGGAACAGAGTGCCTAAACACTATTATACTGCATGCGGTTTTAACCACACCACGATAATTTTCATATATTTTATTTCTAGATGCAGACACTTCAGGACGTCACATAGTTACCGATGTATGCGGAGCCAAGTGATGAAGTTGGCTGGACCCACGAGGAGCGAGTAAGAATGATTCTTTATGAAAAACACGTGTTGTTATACATATACAAAAAGAACTGGCTTGAGGTTAATATTAGTCTACACAGCGACGCTTGTTGGGTAGGGAACAGGGTACTCTGTCCCTAAAAAAAGGTGCATTTTCATGTTTTTTATATGATAGTTTCCCCATTGTATTTGTATGCGGGAATCGAACCCTTTTTATATATTACAAACGGGTACGAGTGTATTGCTGATAGATTTGTATCTAGTTGGGAGTTGGAGGATATACCATTTTGAAAACTTATCTTAAATGTCATTTGAAGTAGGAACTTTTATAGGTTTCCTAAAAAATATTTTTTATTCCTAAGTGTGGTTCCTAATAAGTGTCTTTGTAGAAAAACAATTTACTGAGGAACAGGGTTCGATTCCACTCGGTGGAATGATTATATTGAACTTATTTCTATTTCCCGATCTGTCAGAGAAGGAAGAGTGTCTCAAATCTCAATACTAGATATTCTTTGCTATATCTCAATACTCTGACATTTGCTGCTGATACTGAATATATTTTCTTTTACAGGCTTACAGTGCTGCGTCGGAAACTAAAAGATATTCTGTGTTTTCAATTTCTCAGAAACCTTCTAAATTTTAGTAAGTTATTCTTAAGCTTTGGTATAACTTAAAATTGGTTTGTATTTATAAATATAGTGTATATGTATCTATTTATGTATTTGGATATGTATTTACTCTTTTTTGTGTTTATTTTTTTTTATTTAAATTCTAAGTGATTTTTCTTCTTTGATAACTGCACTGTACTCTCTTCCCGCTATTTGACAGTCACCCACTTCCATTGGTTGGCTGGAAGAGATTTCTTTTAGAAATAAGCCCACCTTTGCTAACTAAAATTTTAATTTTGTATTTCCTATGTGTTTTTATGTGCAATAAAAAATATATATAACTATAAGTAATAAATATAAGAAGGTAGCTAATTGTATGTAATTCCTATCAGTTGTTTTTTTTGTTAAAATTAACATTAGAAGGCTGTCGTGGTGTTGCGTCCTGTAAACGGGAGGGTTCTGAGTTCGATTCCCGCTCGGGGCAATGAGTTTATTTCCTTTTCTCGTGCTGTTAGTTCAGTTGCACCAGTCAACACGCATCATCACCAAAAATTGGCATTGCTGCGTAATGCTAAATCTAGCGTTAACACAACCCCAATAAGCAACCCCTTGTATCCTGCTAAATGTCACAAACTTCACAGGGTGAAACAAAAAAAAATAAAAATATATATTTAAAAATATTAAAAGGATTATTATACGTAAATTAAATAATAGTATGTTATTGTTTACAGATAAACAGTTCGTCCACATTATGACCTCGCAAGCCTAAAAAAATTGAAGTTGCTTAATTTAATTTTTTCTTTTACCTATACATGTAAAGAATAAATTGAATTACCAATATTATCTTCTTTTTTTTTCTATTTAAACAATAGGTAAAATAAATTAAATAATACAGAAAACCTAGTTCAAAATCAATTTTATAAAAATTTCTCTGTGCGAGTAAAATAAATATTTTAGAGATAGAATAGATCAAATGAGAAGATATATAGATTATATAGATTATAACTAGGTTCAAACTACTTATAACGAAAAGGGAGAGTGTAAAAATAAAAAGACCAATAATTATTAAAGAAAAAAATGGCTTTATATTAAAAATTTTCCCAAAAAAAAAATATTTCTTATATCTATATAATATCTATATTTATTAGTAATTTATATATAATTATCGTCATTAGGTGCTCTCTTGTAGATCGCTCGCGACCCTTCACTGGGCTTCATGCCCAACCAACTGAAATAGCCGCGACGCCAGAGTAGTATTACTGTGAATACTATGGGCACGGCTAGAAGAACTCCTGGAAAAGATGTTTTTTTAAAAGTTAAATTATATCAACATCACGCTGTATCCCGTAATACAGCAAGGTACGCAGAGTGAAGACACTCCGTTCCTCACTTTCAACCGAATTTGTCGGGGCATTGCGTGCTGGATGTCGGATCTCAACGCCGGGCTTTTGCCTCGATATCAAAGTGAAGAAATTAAATTATTAATATGCAATAAATAAGCCCTCAAGTGGGGGTTGAACCCACATCCGTCGCGTTTCTTCTTCTTCTTGAGCGTCGTGGCGCAGAGGCGCTAATGCGCGAATGTAACCGCACCGCATTTGTGGGTTCGATTCCCACTCAGGTAATGAAATATATAATAGATATTTTCATTAATTCGGTCTGGTAGTTAGGCAATAGCCCAGCGGTAAGTTCCATCTCTCAACACGGAATGCCAATAATATTCAACGGAAGAAGAGAACAGGTAGGTGTCTTTAACATTTAAGTTCGCAGGTTCCCTCTGTCGACCCTACTATGTGAGGAATACAGCGTGAAACAAAAAAAGTAAAATAAATACATATGTTATTAATAATAAGATTTTTGACATTTCTTTACCAATGAGAGCTCCTAGTAGCATAGCACCATCTTTCTCAGGACGGTTCCCGTATTTGTCCAAACAGCGCATATTGCGGTGAATATCTTGTAAGTGCTTCATCGTGTAACCTCTCATCTCTATTGGCTCTTGACATCTGGAAATAAAGCAATATAAAGTATGAAAGAAATTTATTAGGGCAGTATCCATTGTAAAGGTTCATATACGATATCGTATTACTTTTGACATAGAAAAAAAAAACTATAAATACTAAGAATACAAATTAGATTCGGCAAAGGGAAGCTGAAATTTTTTTTTCCAATACTGTTTTACAAAATAGATTTTGTTTTTTTTTTTTTTAATAAATAATCTTAAAAATAACTTTTTTTGTTATTATTCTAGTAGGTATTTTAATTTATTTTGATTTTTTGGTAAATATAATAGAAAATATTACTTACACCATCTTCTCTGAAGCGTTCACGGATTTCGCTTCAACGATTGGCACCAACATATCGACCATCCACTGTGTAGAACAATCACATAAGTAAGGATTGTTGGTGACGTCTACGGCTTTCACGAGGTCCCAGCGAGAGAGCAATCTTGAGTCTATCTCTGTTAGATTGTTAGATTGGAGGTAGATCTGAAATTAATATTTAAATGAATAATAATAATAATAAGCAGCTTCACACTGTATCCCCCATATAGCAGGGTATACAGGATATAACTTAGTGTGACGGTATTACGTTCTCTACGTACTATACGCCCAATTTTTGGAAAATTGTAGAGTTGCAGAATTCGCCGTTCTAGTGGTTGTACTCGAATAGGCTTATACATATACATATAATTATTCCCCCGAGTGGGACAACCTACAGCCATCCTATTTATATGCTTTGACTTTTCCTGGCTCCCCATTTTTTTGCTACCGTGTTGAGTCGCGGAACTCAACGCCACGTTTACATCTCATCGAGTTGTAATGGAATCCAAAACTGGTCGCGTTTACAGTCCCACCCTTGTGATATGCATGCACCACGACGTGCCTCATAATTATAAATTGATAGTACAATATTAAAACAAAAAAATATCACTTACCTCCTTAACAAGCGGCCAGTCATACGATTCGCCAATTTCATCAGGACGCGCCAACGCCTTAGCGTCAATGTATTCTAGCTTAGGATTATAACTCATGTGCAATTTTTGTAGATTCTCCAAGCCGGCGAGAGCTCCCACACCGACGTAGAGAAGAGAACCCATGTTGCACATGTGCAGCTCTTGCAGCTTGCGAAGACGGGGGAATCCCCTGAAATATGTAGAAAAAAGTATGTAGGATAAATGAAGGCATAATGTTGGTAGGCATAGAGTATGAAAGTATGAAATTCGGTGACTATAATTACTCTTTTTTTGTATTCCACATCTAGCAGAGTAGAATTCCTGCCATTCTATGTTTAGTGACGGAATTCAATATCATTCTCTGTGTACTTCATTCCTCCAAGTGAGGGGCAAACTTAACGTCACTTAAGATAATATTCATATTTTCAATAAATATTTTTGAGTCTTTTGTATAGATTTTTAATTATTTTATTTTAAGAAATTCATAAAGTTTACTACATAAAGTAAAAGAAACTCACGGATAATCTTCCGACGCGGTTTCCAATTTGACAATAGGATTTTGGTTTAAATTAAGGTATTTCAAATTCTTAGTCTCTTCCAGCTCTTGGGGCACCGAAGTAAGCTTGTTATCACTGATGTCCAAATGCTCCAAAAACCGAGGAGTGTGGAGGAACTTGTCAGGTATCTCGGTGAGACCGCAAGAGCGCATTCGAAGGACCTAAATATACATACATAGGTATTCTAGACTTACATATATTATAATATTTTAACAAAAGCAGACTTTTTGGTAAAAAACTGTGATTAATAAAATTCATAATAAATTAGATGGAATTAGGTTTCATTAGATTAAATCCATACTAGGATAAACTTAGGTAAATCAAACAGTAGTCAATAACAGTTCTTATCGATCCCTTTCATCATTTTCATATGATAAATACAACTGTTTTTTTAAAACACAAAATTCTACAAATAAGGTTCAAAGTAAGAAAAGAAGAGAGCTTTTCATAATCTCCTTCATTATTTCCATATTTATAAACTAGTTATCACACGCCACTTTGTTGCGTTTTTGTTGCTTTAAGACATAAAATGGAAAATCTCGTTTTTCCCCTTCTCGTAGGTTTTTAGAAAAAAACTCTCTCACTACATTTCAAATTTCTGATTACAATAGTTTTCCTCGAGATACTTGTCAGTGATGCATGAGTTTTATATTATATATAAATTATCTCAGATTAAACTATTTTCACATACCTTCAACATCGGCAAACTCGACACAGCGATTATCGTCACGTGATCGATGGTCGTCAGGGGGTTCCCGCTGAGATCTAGTTCAGTTAGCTCCGGTAAATGTTCAAAGAGGTCTTGGTGAAGCGAGTGGAGGTCGTTGTAAGCGAGGTTCAGTGTTCTCATTGATGCTAGTGGTTCGTATTCTTCGGGAGAGTAGCGACCCTGGAAAGGTAGGAGATAAAAAAAAATGTTTTTGGGCTATAGCACTACCAGCCTTATAATCCATAAATCCGTGACGAGTATTCTTAATAATAATAGATATACCGGCTAATAATGTGTCTTATATACCAAATATGTATGTATGTGTATAGCAAAGAGACGAAGTTTAAAAGGAATTTTATTTTATTTAATTAGCCCGACCTGGTAAGCAGAGCGGAGTGTTTCTCCACTCTACATAATACCCCAAAATTCTTGACACTAGATTTTCTTTGCCTACCCTGTTATAAAAAGAAAAGCGTGAAACTCCTTACCTCAAATGCATGTGGACTCAGTTTATCTGTAGTTAACTTATTATGACTTAAATCCAAAACTTCCATTTGTTGCAAATCCTTGAAACTTGTGTTTTCTATGTAACTGATGGAGCAGTGGGAGAGATTCAGTACTTTCACTGGTAGCTCTGCGATGGCTGTCACGTTCACTATTAAATTTTCACTTAGATCTATAACTGTTGGTTTGAACTCCTTTAAATCTGAAATTGTGGAGGGTAGTTTTTAATAATTCAGATTCTTTATAGTATTGTTAGCGTACTTGTGTAAAAGTGGGTAGATTTATGTGAAAAAGACAATAAAGCAGTGGAATTGTGTAAAATTGACACAGTTGTTTGAAGGCGGAAGCCCTGATTGGAAGGTATCTAGTGTGTAGTGTTGTTCTTGAGTGATACATGTCACTTATTGTAATTACGTGGAACCTCTGTCCGAGTACGTTGGAAACATATAGACGTTAAAAACGTTAACCGCTTCCGATTTCTAACAGTATAGTATTGACCAGCCGTGTCCTTTCTGAAGTTGGATACCTGAATTTTTGCGCAATGTTCCCTCGGAAGAAAGTAATCAAAAGTAATAAAAATTCTACAATCAAATATGCGCAGCAGTCTGCAGCTAACTTCAGAGTTACATACCTAATGTAATTATGAGCGGCCGAAACTCATCGAGGCCGCTCACTCACATTAGATATTTATTTTAGAAAGAACACAAAATATTGAGATAAATAAGGAACATGTATGTACAGACCTTAATGAAACCATCAGCTCCGTTGACTGATTCCAAGAGCAGATTCAGATCCACAATTATTAAATCTAATAAATTTGTAGCTACTTACTAGCCCATTCCTCCTTAGTAAAGAATTCTGTAAGGCTCTGATCAAAGCAGTTCACTTTAGCATCTTTGCAGCTACACTTCCTGCACACACCCGTCTCGTTCCAATGTTGCATTGAGGGTGATAGTGTAGTCGTTTCTAAAAGAGAAAGTTCTTCTATTGGACACTAGATGGCTCTGGTAGTATTTTACATTTATAAAATTTTGTAATGTAATAATTAACAGCCACCGTGGCGCAGCAGCAGGGCGTCTGACTGTAAACGCAACGGTTGTAGAATCAATTTCTATTCTAGAGTCTGTTCTAGTAATAGAACAAGGCGTGGCCTTTTATGGGGAGCTAGCTGGAGTGGGGTGGGAGTGTTTTCCTACCCTGTCTTTGCCTGCCCCGCTATATAGGAGATAGTGCATCAAACAAAATGAAAACAGGATTTTTGATTCACAATTTTTCCTTTTTCAGCGAATTATGGAGGTATTTTTAATTCCTCGAGTAGGATTCAGGTCACAACGGGCCAAAACAGATAATATTACTCACCATTTTGACAACTGACAGCAACAACTATCAAAAGGAAAACGGATATGATTTTTTCCATTTTCTCTGAAATGAAGAAAATAAATTAGTAATATCTATTTTCATATAAAACTGGGCTATCTTTAGGATAAGATAAGTAATCTATTTTTATCTAACAGCTTTGTGTACACTACATGAACACTCCAGGGTTCAAATATTAGTTTTAGTTTCATTTTTCTTTAAAATTTTCTAAGATTCAAATCATCTTAAATATGTATAATTGTATAATATATATTACTACCGGCCGTCGCGCGGCTTCGCCCGCATGAACTATACAAATAGTTATTTAATATTAGTTAAATGTATTTAAGGAAAATTGGTTAATAAATTTATTATGGTTATATTTACTATCTACACACAATAGATCTATTTCGGATTTTAATTTAATTCTGCACACAAAAAAAAATCTAGATAGGCGATATCGCGGTAATTTCGGGATAAAGAGTAGCCTATGTGTTGCTAAAGAGGGTAAGGTAGATTAACATAATAAATAATAGTAATAGATGCTATCTTTATTCTCATAAAATTCGGTTAAGCTGTTTAGATTAGCCCGGACAAACAGAAATGCAGACAGGCCTAAATTTTAAATTTATTTGTTTGATTGATTAGGCACAAAAAACGATTTAAGACAAAAACAAAAGCAAATCAATTTGACCCAAACCTAGCTATAAAAATATGTCTGTCAGTTTGTTTAAATATTACACATACATATGACGTATGTATATATATTTACCTGAACAAATATTATTCAATCACTCAAAGATATCTTAACTAAAATAATAAAAAGTCACTCGGCTAATTTATAAACAAAATTTACCTTAATACATTGTGTATTTCGTCGATTATTGAGGACTTGATTCGTATCTTAAGAATATTTTATTTTTTCTGGATTAACTAAATAAATTACAGCGTTAGATTCCGCCGCATAACACACAATTGCTATAAAATAGGCAAAAAGTGGAGAACGGCGCGTGCGTAAAGAGGAATCGAACCATCAAATAAGGTTATGGGCACAGCCATCTTAAATCAACTAATTACGAGTCGGGATATGAATCTAATTTATAAACAGTTCACAAACAAAAACATCACTTTCACGTAAAGATGGTTACTATTAAGTTCCACGGTTGCAGCCTATCAGCCCATCAACCTCAAAAAGCCATGAAGCTATGTGAAGACCATAAATTGTGACATCTATTAGGGTGCGTGGGCGTGCCCATCGTGTCCACAAAGGTGCATCCGCACTTGCCTACTCTGCTATATGCGGGAACATACGTTACAGCAAAAATAACTTATACTAACACACTTTAAAAACACTTACACTTTAATACAAACATATGACACACTTTAAATACTTCTTTTAATATGTTTACGTCAACACTTACACTGGTATATAAAACTATTGACTAGGTTTCACTACAAAATGGCTGTCTTATCAGTGCTTATCATATTGTTATCAGTTATCAGTATAAGTTTATATTTGGCGAGAGTTACAGCGATTTCGTGATAGATATTGGGGCCGTCATATAGCAGCGGTACAGCTTCAGATTGTAAACGGGATGATTGTTGGTTTGATTCCTGCTCGGGGGAATGATTTATTTGCATTTTCTAGCTGTGCTAATAAGACTATGCGCGGCGCTGAATTCTGCCACTTAACACGCAATGTCTTGAAAATTTGATAATGAGTGGAAAATGAAGCACCTTAAGTCTAGGTTCTCTCTTCCTACTATGATGTATGCGGGAAACAGCGTGTAACTATAAAAAAATGAGAAATAAAAATGTTAATTTGTAGTATTTTTATTTATATTTTAAAGTATTATTCATTAAATCGTCATTGCTTTAACATATTTTATAACCGCTTACAGTCACACCATACAATTTTATCAGCTTTCTTATCATTTATAGAATAACACACCTTGATTTCTATGAAAAATACAACTATTCTCTTTGCATGTATGACTCAAACATTTCAGTATTTATATTTTTATTATGTCACAAGTTTATATATATAAAGAATACGTTTTAAGCAAATATTTTGGTCATTGTCTTATATACACGTCACATTTTGGATCTGGATACGGATATACGAAGTATTCTATTATATCGATTTCGGGTTTGTTCGGTACATAAAATTATTTCGAATTATAATGCAATTTCGGATTATTTCAGTTACTAATATTAAATTTTTTGATTATTAAAAGTTATTTTTTTAAGAAGCTGTTACGGACTGTGTTAGTTGTTTTTTATATTAATCCAGTAATAAAAAATATTCGTAATTATCATAATTATATTTCATACACTAGTTGGGATCAGTCACTCCTATACGCTATCTATCTAAATAAGTATCTTAATAGATACTAAGTACTAAGTTCCCTCTGCTTCCTTTGCTATGTGGGCAAAAGCGTAAAGCTTTACATAAACATACAATTACTTAACTGAATTGTCGTATAAAAGTTTATTCCCAAGCCCATTATTGTCCATTAAGTATGAAATCAATCTTACCTTAGACATAGAAAAAACGTTTCTGTTACCTTGACTTAAAGCATATTTTCATATATCAGAATTTAATTTGTAGTCTAGGAGGAGGACTAAAAAGAAGTCAATTTATTACATTCTACTTATGTACTTTAACATTTAAAAGTACGTATTACCTACATACTTGAGATAAAAAACCTACTGAAATTCCATAAAACATTTAAGCCAGTAAACTTTTAGATAATTATACTTCATCTAGACAAGGAGAGGACTAAATATACGAAGTTGACTGCCAATCCTTACTAGTTGGACTATGAGAGAAAAAAGAATCGCAATTAATATATTAAAATACAAAAAAAATACAACAAAAATAAATAACTCTTACACTATAAATGGAATTACACATACAATAATCCGTAGAACGCCATCTAGCGGGCAGTAGGATAATCCCTATAATTGACGTTAAGAGTACGCTGACGACAAAACGGCAATTGGCTTTTGTTTTACAATTAGTGAGATTATCTATACTTATTGAGGCAGGATATTGGGATATAATTGTTTGTTGACGATGGTGGTGGGTTCAATTGTTTGTTGTTTAAGTTTTAAAAGAGTAAGGAGTTGAGTTATGTTTTATTACATATTATGTGGACTATTTAATAAGTATATAATTATTTTATTTGTATGTATGTTAAAATGTACAAAAAACCGCCGATAAGACCAAAATATATAATGTTGAAAGCTATGAATAGAAATAACAAAAAAATATTTTTAAATTGAATAGGCTAGTTTTAAGACACTCCGTTTCCCACTCACCGATCCCTCCCTCTACTCAATTTTGGAGACACTGCGTATCACGCAGCAGATAACACCATGTTATGTCTTGAAACTAATTCATTCCCCCGAGTGAAAATCGAACCCACACCAGGGCACTTTCAGTCAAATACCGTCCCACTGAGTCAAGACGATTGCGAATATTAATATATTTTTGTATATATTTTAAAGTCGATATATAAATATGGTATAGAACTTTTAATGAGGCAAGTCGTCACGTGTGACTTCACGTTCGTGTAATCTGATATTTCCAACAACCCCTCGTGCTAGGGATGTGCGTTTGCTTTAAATAAGAATTTTAATTTACATGTTATATTTATAAGCTTTACTGCAAAGACGCAGAAGCTTTACTACAATAAGTTTATTTACATACGGTGTACATAAGATGTCTGTTTTTTTTTATTTTTACCCATTTAAAAAAATAACTTTACTCTTTGTTCCGCATAGTGCAGAAAAACCTAGATTAGGCACTATGGCTGAATGACTATTAGAGTAGAGGCCATAGCAAAAGGCATAGCATAATTAATTCTTCAGAACGGGAATTTCAGAGAGAGAAAGAAATTAATTATTTTACAATTAATTGTTTTCATGTTAAAGATCTATAAAACAAAGAAAAGCATTTTCTTTTTCCTATTTGTGAAGAAGGGAGACAAAACTATAAAACTATATTATTTAAAATCACAATTCTGGCAACCCTGTACTGCCTTGTTAGTATCTGTCACCGCTAAACAGTACTTCAGCTTGCAACCATTTAAGGAATCGAACTCCGACCGTACTGCTTTGAAATAAAGTTCAAAATCGAACCTACAGCCACCTCAAGATACCTTAGTTAACGAACAATTTGCTCCAAGACTTTAAGTCTTTTGAAGCTTGATAAAGAGCTTTTTAAAATTAAAAAAAACTAGGAAGCGTCTTGTCGGTGCTTTTGTATACAAATATATTATAATATCTATAAAAATAAACTGAGTTATTGACGCACGTACAGACGAAACTGTTGTAATTTGGTGTGTTACCTACATACCTATACACTTAGGGAGTGTGGGGCAGCACTGAGAGAGGACTTCTTGGAATTCCAAAGACAATGGGTTTTTCACCTTTATATCTAAAAGGTCCTCACAAAGAAAGATGCGACCCTTAGTTTTTATATTATAATAATAATTTAAGAATTGAGAAAGGTTGTGGTGTACCTAATTGGGCAGTGTTGAATACATATTAGGACATTTTCGTTTGCTCCCTTCACCAAACCTAAGTGCAGCGTTGAGTTCCGCCGACCAATGTACAATGTCTTTCTAAATAGTAGAAAACGGAGTAACTATACATACTCTCATTATTTATATTATACGTTACTTTATGCGGAATAAATAAACTTTTTTTTTCAAAATTACCTTATTCCCTTGCCGTTCCTATTAAGGCAGTTCCGTTCCCAATTTTCCATCAAATTCTGAAGGCATTGCTTGTTAAGTGACGGAAATCAAACCCGCGGTTACCAGAGCGCAGATATACCAACCTATTGTTAATACACTCCGTACCCGAGGACATAGTATGTTGAGTGGCGGAAGTCAACGCATTCCCACGAGTGGGAATCGAATCCAGTATTTTAATATAATCCAGTCTTTTATAGTCATACGCTGTGTCATTGTACCACGATGGTACACTAGCTTTATACCATTATGAACTCGTAATAGAGGGTGTGTATACTTATATAAATGTCACCGTCTCCCTCGACACCGTTTAACCTTTTAATGACTTTAATCTTTGACAAAATTGTAATAATGACAAAACTATTCGTCTCTACCACACAGCACAGTGGTCGTGTTGGTTATTTTTATGTATGTAGTCAGTTATTTTATCGTTTGTTTTGGCTCTTGTATATCTCTTGCGTGTAGCACGGCAAGGGGAAAAAGAGAATGTTAAGACTCTCCGATGCTTATATGGCGCAGTGACGCAGCTTGTAAGCGACTTAACGTCTTTTATTATATTATAGCCAAATTATAAAACATTTTCAAAACAGCATGTTTACCTCAAAAGGTATCAAATTCATATACGACACGTTTAAATACATTCACAAAGAATCCTTTTAAAACTCAATTACAAGCAATATTACTGAACAGGTGCAGTAAAACCTTATTATATTATACATAGTACATTGTCAAACTCCTCCAACCGAATAATAGCTTAGAACTTTAAGCAATTATTATAGATGCTTACTACGACACAGTTCTATCGCAAACCTCTGAATCGAATAAATCCGGTTATAACTGGATCAAAGCAGTACATTCCAGTCTATAATAGCGAATTATGGCTTAACTGAATGAAATATGTATATATAATATAAAATATACCCTATATCATTAAGAATAAGGGTGATAAAATATTTTTCTAGGGATGTTAGCTAAAACCAATGTAAAATGACAAGTTTACATCTAAAATCATCTCTAAAATAAGAGTATTTGTATGAATGAGGGGTCAATAGAGAATGGTTAGTGACGTGACGCCATATTTTGCTTCTATTGTCATTCGATTAGGGTGGACGGTGTTATGCAGTGGGTCGTTTTATATTTATATATTTATTTTGGACATACGCCATAATAATTGTAATTATAAAATTTCTACGTAAAGGTGCAAAGGTAGCGGGATTCGAACTAGCGCCTTTTGGATCCCGTCAAAAAGCTCTAGACACTAAACTATACGTTCTTATTGAGCTAACTAGAAATTCTTATACGCTTATAAACTTTAACGCTATTAAACTTTAAAATAATATTGATTAATAATTTTAATGTAATAATAATATTTGTATAAAGTTTTATAGATATGTAATATATATATATATATATATATATATATAAGTCATACTTTCTATTCATTTATGATTGTGTCGATATTTTTTTCTGAAAATATAGTTTTTTTTTTAAGAATAAAAAACAACACATTCTACATAAGACCATTCTATAATCAGCAATATCACTTTTTCGGTGTTCTTTTGAAGGTAATCACATTCTGCTATTAAACCAGCTGTTTCAAGAGCTTTTATGTTTTACATTTTTGACGCCCTTTCACGACCCTTCTATACTTAATAAATAGATAGATAAAGAATGGCGCTACCTTTTTATTGTAAAGTTATTGAATTATATACTAGTGTCTGATGAAGAAATCGTATTATATTTTTTTATAGGTTCATGTAGTTTCTAGCATATAGCAAGGAAGACAGGAAGGGAACCTAGCGAGACTCTGTTCTCTATGCAAAGCGAAATTTTCCCGCTATGACATGAGAATACGGCGGAAAAAGAAATACAGCGTGAGGCATGAAACTTGGCAATTATAAATACGTATATACTCAGATTAAATGGCAACACAATATTATGGTACTATCGAGCTGGTCTAATGATGGAACTTAAATATAGCTGATGGAACCTTCGATTGCCTGCTAGTATTGCTTATCTTATTAATGTGATCTGTAAAAAACCGTGTTTTTAGCTCTTCAAATTTTTATTTTTTTTTAGTCTGTGTCGTTCATCCCTGAGTATAGCGCGTACAATCAGGCAAACTGTACAGCTTTATATTATTATTATATATATTTAAATGCATTTTCATCTAAAATTATGTAATTTAGTTGAAAATATTTACAAAAGTATGACATAATCAATTTAATAGAACAATAGGAATGCGAGCAATTGAGCGTGTTGGTAGGGTGCCTATATATACGAGTACTAGCTTTACTGATTTTATAAAATTGAAGTCATTATTTAGTTAAGTGCGTTTACCTCAGAAACTACTAGTTCAGAAGAAAATATATTTTTACGTTCTAAAGTTCATTCAATTTTTAACTATTTTGTTATAACAATACATTCTAAATGCCAGTAATATCATCGTGAGGTCCACAGACTGCAAGTGACTGCAAGTGCGACGACTGTAAGTTCGATTTCCACTTGGGGAATGAATTATTTAACCATATTTTTTTTTTAATTTCTCGTTCTGGTAACGAGATAAAGTGCGACTTTGAGTTTCGCCACTCAACACGTAATATCTTGAAAAATTCGATGGAATGTGGGAATCGGAGTGTCTTAACACTACGTTATGTCTGCCTTCCCTGCTATAGGCGGGGTACAATTAGAAGCTAAAAATATATCATTAATCCCAAACTATGGTCACCCTATTGTAATGAGTTTATACGTGGGGAGGTCGGGGGTAAAATTGACACGCGTGCACATTTAATATATTTATATATTTCATTTCATTACAACAATTTGCTCAAACCCCAGAAATAATTAAGTTATTTTGTGTAATTGCTCCAAATTATTTTGTAAATTTTCGCACGACTTTCTACTTTTACTTATTGTGTTTGTTGTTAAATTGTTTGAAGGGTTGTTATTTGTATGTGCGTTTATGTCTGCAATATTATAGTTAGATCGGTTAATTGTTTTTAATAATCGAAAAAAAGCTACATTACGAGCTAAATGTAATCTTTAAAGGAAAGGTTTTGCAATAGGCACTTTAGTGATATATTTATACACTTTCTTATAAAATGTTATGATACCTGAAAGAAATTGTGAAAGAAGAACGTATAATAGATATAACATATCAAAACTAGAGGCCAGTCGTGGTGCAGGCGTAAAAAGCGTGCGACTGTAATGTAATGCAAAAGGTTGAGGGTTAAATTCCCACTTGAGGAAATGAAATATTTTATATTTTTAACTAACTTCCTCAAACTGGTAAGAAGGCTAAGCTCGGCATTGAAATCTATCAATCAACACACAAGATCACATCAATATTCCGTGGAAAGTAAGGAATAAAAGTGTCTTAATGAGAGCAGAATATCAAATTCAAATTCAAAATATCCTTTATTCAAATAAACTATAATAGCATTTTTGAATCGTCAAATGTACATATGAACAAAAAGCTACCACCGGTTCGGAAGGCAGTTCTGCTGAGAAGAGCCGGCAAGAAACTCAACAGTTGCTCTTTTCAAAGTCAATGGTATATTTTACTATTACATTTGCTGGCAGCTATCCTGCCTGACATTCAATAGACATTAATTCCATACATGCTTATCCTCTAAATATTCTTGAACAGTGTAATACGCTTTACTTGTTAGAAATTGTTTTACCGATATTTTAAATTTTGGTAGTGGCAAACTAAGAATACACTGCGGAATTTTATTATATACACGTATACTCAGACCCATAAAACTTGGTGTAACAAGCTTATCTTTATTTCTCGTTCATATCGTATGACTATCGCTATTTTTTCTATGACAATGTATATTTTGTCGGACAAAGAGACAGTTATAATATACAAATTGGGAAGCAACTGTAATAATACCTGCATCTTTGAAAACATCTCGCAGAGAATCTCGATCTTAACACTAAATACTCAGGTTCCCTCTACTTAGCTCCTGCTCGGGTGTAGGGTATATACCACGTGAAGCTAAAAAAATGTAAATAATTACTACTTACTTCATTAACGTAATTTCAAAACATTTTTTAAGTATTGAAGTCATCTTTTTGGTCTTAGTTGATCGTCTAAGATACATGTTTTGTGTCAGACATTTGTTTGCTTAAGTGTTGAACCCAAAATTTTCCCCTTATCGTAGATGCTACTTACTAACCAATTATTATATATATTAGTAAAAAGAAAGGAAAATAAAATACAAATTGTAATAATCTTATTTATTGAGCATTATTTACTTCTAATATTTACAGTATGTACTACTATTATTATCATTGATTCTACTTACTAACTTATATTAATATTAGCCCTACACAGCGATTTTTACGAATATGATATTGTGGACTATTTTTATTTAACAAACCAATTTTTTTAATGTATTCAACACAACTACCAATTGGTTATGTGAACCACTGAAATATAAACTAAATCAGAATACCTGTTGAGTTTGCTGCCAGGTCTTTTTAGCAAAATAGCTTTTCGTGCCGACGGGGGCTTATCGTAGGACTGGCACAACTGACATTTTTTTGTAACTTAACGATACAAAAGTGCTTTTTATTGAGTAATTATTAACGAATGTCTTATTTTGATAAGCCCACAGCTTTCTAGTTACAACTAGATGCCTTGTACAACAATTATTTGTACTGTAAGTACAAAATGACTAGATTATGGACTAGATACTCGTACATTCTAAATCATAAAACACTTATACTACTATTGCACGTTATATCTAAAGTTTCATTACCCCGAAGCAAACAGCAAATTAAAACGATCTATTTTACTGAAATAAACTATAATGTTACAATAAATATGCACAGCTTTGCTTCTCAATTTATATGATAAATATATGTTGATTTATTGTTTTATGATATATTTATATTATAATGCTCATTTTTTATAATATATAGAAAAGTCTATGATATTTGTCATTACTTCGGGATTATCAATTATAACGCATTTTGGAAAAGAATTTCTTTTTTTATAGCTTCACTTTGTATATCGCATATGGCTATATAGAGGGAACTAGGGTTAAGATTCTCCGTTCTTCATTTTTCGCCCAATTTTGGAGACGTTACATATTGAATGGCGGAACTAAACGCCACACTTTCTCGTGTTACCAGAACCAGGAAATTTATAAATGCATAATAATGAATTAAGTGAACCTTTATTTTATTAATAAATTAAGTTTTTTTTCCAAAACTTTAAAACAGGTATGTTAATCATCCAAAATGCGTTATACGGCATACGTATAGTATTTTAATATTAATTATTGTTAATTATAACATATTATATTTATTAATAAACTATAATTTTATATTTATTAATACCTATATAATTAAATGAATGTAATACCTAAGTTTTGAAATTTGTCTATTGCTTTTTATATTTTAAAATTAAAAATAGTTTATACTTAAATAGATTATGCATATATTCAGGAATATATTGCCTAACGTTTTCTCTAATTATTTTGTTCTTTAAATTTTTATTCATTGTCATACAAAAATTATTGTTCAGGCCATATTACTTACTGTCCGCGAACGCGCGTTTTACAATAAATTACCTTAATTTGTTTTAAGCTTTCAACTGTATAAAAACATATTGTGACTAGATTATAATTATAACTGTAACATAATATCAATAAATAAAATAATTTGCAGGACAAAACAAATAATAAATATATTAAATAAATATTATTGACTATTTATTTTATAAACACAGTCCTTACATAACAACGGTTCTTAAACAAACAATTATAGTTTATAAGTTGGTTTGGGTATACTGTAAAATATAATGAAATAAAGTTTCCATTCATGGTCCACTAAGTAAAGAATTTACAGCTAAATTTCACCATTCCGTAGTATATAGGGGGTTGTATATCAATTACTTAATTAAATAGAGAAATAACTGTATGTATCAATCAATAATTAAGAAAAACTATTAAAATCATTCAATTATTGAACTTACAGAATAATGAAAGTGAATCTAAAACTCCAACGATTGCTTGTTTGCTGAAGAACCGTCTGTGTTACACTAAATATCTTATGCTATAAAGGTTAAAATTATAAGTTTACGTGTTATTGTAGTGCGTATAATTAGTTTCGCCTACAATGTCGATGTCACTGTCACTGTGTTCCGTTTCAGAGTCTGATGTATGCGTGGTTGATATTCGTGAATCCTCCTTTTGAAATAAATTCAAATTAAAAAAAAGTAATTCAAATTTATTACGGTATTAAAAAATTAGACCTGGGCAACGTTGTCTGACGAAAAACATGATCGATTACGAGTCGAGAGAAACAATCATTTTCATTTTCCAGCTTCGGCTTTAAACAAAGCGTGGGGTTGATATCTGCCTCTTAAGACACAATATCTCAAATGCTTCTCGAGAGCGCATTTAAAATAAATTAAATATCATATTTAAATTATTATTTCATTTACTACATAAGATTGTTTCAATCTCTTGTAATATTAATTTTAGTTAATTACGTAAACAGATTACAGATACAAACGACCAATTACCCCGTTCTCCTCTAGGTTACTGTCTTACTAGTTATCATACGGATTTAAAAAAAAACAACTTTACGCTGTATGCTGCGCATTGCAGGATAGGCAGAGGGAACCTGGGAGACTAGTGTTAAAACACTCCGTTCCCAATACGTTCCTCACTTGCCTTTCAATTCTTAGGCATTGCGTGTTGAGTGGCGAGACTCAACTGAGCTTTGCCTCTTTACTAGAGCGAAAACATTTAAAGGTGCCAGAAAATAAAAAAAATAATGAATACTTACTTTTCTTTCTACGGGCTGAGAAGGATGCTTGTTGGTAAAGTCCACGGCGATAGAACCTGCTAAATAAAGATTGTTTTAAAAATATTTGATTGACACATTGATTCAATGCTTATAATTATATTTATACATTAATTATTAGAAGCTCAAAAATTATTAGGTATTAATTGTTAAAGTATAAATAAGGGACAAATTATTAAATAACAAAGTAAAAACTTATTGTCTTTTTCAAAATTATGGCAAGAACATATTAAAAATAGAAAATTCTTTGAAATTTTCTTCAGCCAGGCAAAGGCGGTCCCCAAACAGTCAAGCTCTATAAGACGGTATTCTTAATTACACCAACAAGCGATTAGAAGCCCTAACTACATAAAATAAGTCACATTATCGCTAACAATAACTTCTCTCTCCCTATAAATAATCAAAAATTTTATAAAATAAACTTTAATATTATGTTATAAAGTTCAAATTCTCGTAACGGTATTTCCAAGACGTTACGTTGCTATGGCAACAAAGTCAGCCATCTTGTGTCCCCAATTCAATTATGGAACGTCTTGAGTTGTGGCGCGATTTCCAAATTCAATTTGCCAGGACTTTGAGGTTTTCCTATTTTACACAGTGACTGGTTATTGCATCCATGATTTCGGGTTCTATTCCCATTTAAATTCAAATACAAATTAATCTATAAGTACTACTTAGTTGTGGTCATTTGGAAAGCCCAAGAGTTGTGTATAATATGATACTTTTTAAGTAATGATAATTTTGACTGAAGGGTCTTTCGATGAAAGAATCTCCAGTGAACCTTCAGTTCATTCGTGGTAATTTTTTCATTTCCTAACTCTAGTAACAAGAGAAAACACGGGGCTGAGTTCCGCTAGTCAACATGCATTGCTACATGCGGAATTCAGCGAGAAGATAAAAAAATCCTACCAATCAAACGTAAATTGAATGAAAAGTCGAGAATGAAGTGCCTTAACACTAATCTACTACTAGGTAAATACGAAAAGTGAATATTAAAAAAATATAATCCATTTGGTTTCTTGGCGTTTGATTTTGTCCACAACTTTTGAATGACAGTCATATTTTAATAATATTTTATTAGATTTAATTCTTTTGTTGAAATAACATAGTTTTGTTCAATAGTTCCATTTCATCTCGAAACATAAGCCAAGCAACACCGCGCGTTCCACCTAGTAGCGAAATATCTATCATATTAATAAATTCCAGAACAGTCCTCCCAAGTTCTACACGAAACTATGCGAGTAATTGAAGCTGTAACCTAGGTATCTTGTAAAGTTCTAACAAAGTTAAATCTTAGTACAAGTTTATAATCAAGTATTTGAATAGATTTTACGATAACACTGAGGTGTATTTTAGATATTATAAAGTGTTTTGATGATGGATCATAATAGAATAGAATAGAATAGAATAAAATATACTTTATTGCACACATAAGAAACATATAGAAAGAACAACATAAATAAAAATAAAAGAAAAACACGTATGCAAAGGCGGTCTTATTGCTTTAAGCAATCTCTACCAGACAACCTTTGAAACATTATATTACGGATAAATTGTAATGAGGAGAAGGGGGACAAAGTCTTAGTGCAAAATATTATTAAATGAAATTAAATATATAAGATTTAAGATTTTGTTAAAGTAATTGTAATGGTTTTATGATATACCAACTAGCTTTTACGTATGGTTTCGCCCAAGTAGCATGGGCTTAGGAATGGTCATGGTCCTTGACCACCCCAGAATTATTTATAACAAAAAATTAAGAATAAAAATTAAAAATAGGCTTTATACGTTATTTTTCGGATATAAAAAATCTTTTACATTACACTCTCATACCTCTTTGCTGCTGTTGTTTCCGCATCTGCTTCTTATGCTTCATCCGTCGGTTCTGAAACCAGGTCTTCACTTGGGTTTCTGAAAGGTTCAGGGCACCAGCTAATTCCACTCGTTCAGGAGTTGACAAGTAACGTTGTGATTCGAAACGTTTTTCTAGACCTGTTTTAATAATATATTATATTATTAAAAATAATATTTTATTAAATATATTATTAAATATTAATATAATATCAATACATTATAAATACTTTAATGTGTATCTTAATGCTAGGTTCCTTCAGCTTACACTGCTATATGCGGGATATAGCGGTGTAGCTGAAAAAAAGTAATTTATATAAAATATATATGCAAGAATGAGCGGCAGAAAGTGGGCAGAGAGATAGAGGGAAACTTCGGTCGATTTTCAAAAACACAGTACCTACCTATCTATGATACTGGAGGAATATTACGTACGCTTGAGAATGCAAGTGAAGGACAGTGGACGAGGCTAAAGAAATACATTTAATGAGAATGGAGTGTCTTAACATTAGATTCCTAGGTTCCTTCTACCTGCTATATAACAAAACAAAACAAAATATAAAAATAGCTACTATGAGTTACAAATTATAAAAGCTAATAGTAACTCTAAAGCTATACCAGTAAGGAATATTAGTCAAAAATGCGAATATTGTAACCTGTTAATTGTGGATCTGAAAAGACAGTCCTGGCTTTCCTCCGTCGGCAGTGCTTCAGCGCGGAGAGAGACAGTTCAGACGGCGTGAACAGCGCGTGGTAGGGCACACCTATATATAAATATATTGAAACCTAATTTCAAAGATATTGTTTATATATTTTCTTTCTACAGTGATGCATTGATATACCTATGAAATATTTGTAACGCCTGTTGCGTTAAAACCTCTACCTTTTCTGCCTGCAAATGCAACGGTTGTAGATTCGATTCTCACTCGACGGAATTGTTTTACGCATTTAAATCCCCTCCTCTAGGTTGTCCTCCTCTGCCTACTGCCAGTGAAGGAGTAGGCAGATGGAAGGGTTTTTTGCAACAATATAACGGGATGTCGACAAATATATATATATAGTTTAGCTGCTTAGAATGATTTAACGTTTTTAGGATAAAAAAACTGCTTCTAGTTTTTCCTGTAGAGCGAAGCCTACTGTTTTATACTTAGTAATAATCTATCGTCCTCATTTCTATATTTGCTCTCGAGTTCGATCTCGGAATTGAGAGCGGCTTATAAATATAGTCTTTTTTGCGTTAAGATACTCCGTTCCCCGATTACCGCCAAATTTTCAAAATATTGCGTGTTGAATTGGCGGATCTGAAGATCACATTTTGGTGAAACTAAACCGCTAAAACGAAATTAGATTAAATTCACACTTCCCAAGTGGAACTTAAACCCTCCACTGTCGGTTGTCAAAGTGTGGGTTCAATTCCCACTCTTCATATATGTTTATACCTAAATGATCAGTTTTTAAATTTTCGCAAATATTTTTTGTCCCTTCTTATTTAATAGATACTTCGCGATAGTCGCAATATGTTATAAAAAAAGTTAATAAACTTTACAAAAATATACCTATCTAATATATATATATATAAATGTTTACACCTATTTATTAAATAATAACAACACTTAAATAAAACAAAGATTAAAAAACTTACACCAGAAGTAATGAAATTTAATTCTAAGTGTTTATTACACACCTTGAGAAAGAAAATACGGTGTTTCCACAGCTTTATAAGTATTTGGCGTATGAAGATATGCCCCCAATGCTCCCATTACTTGTAAATAGGACCCTTCTCTCGGGACAGGCCGGACTTCATTAGCCATAGGAAAATATTTAGGTTCCCTTTCATACTCATATCGCCTGGGATCAGGCTGCTTGAAGGTCCTCTGCCCCCGATATAAAATATCCTCGATAAGGAAGGAAGTTTTAGAGTTCTGCCCCTGATTTGTATCAGGCGAATCACTGCGTGTTTCTTCCATTTTGTTTTGTTTTTCTCAATAAATTAATTTTAAATTTACATAATTAATAATTTATTTTCACTTTTTATCGTTTATTTGAATTTCTAAAATAATTATTACCAACACATTTTAAAATTAAAAACACTTCGCGGTCGCGGAAAAAGATATAAATAATCTGTGTAAATACAAAACAATTAAAGCGGGAAATCGTATTTAATTTTAACTGTCAAAATATTTTTTCATTACAAATAATTGTTATAATATTATGAAATTATAGTATTTAAAACGTTTATTTGTATTAATTTGTGCGATTTGAGCAGTTTTTGGTAGTTGTTAGTGTAAACGAGGTCGTTTGGTGCGAGACTGAGTTAAACTGTCGCTCAACGGGGTGGGCTGGATACGCCTACGGGGGCCACCCCCTCGACGTAAGATTAGAACAATTTTTACCTATAATAATCTTTATTTAATGTTGATTTAATGGATGTTGAGTGGGTTTTTTATATTTTAACGTATTATTATTGTTTTTGTTTTTAACCTATAGTTTTTTGAAAAAAAAATAAGAAAAAAATCTTTTAAATATTGTTGAGATGACTATTTTATGCTTTTTTTGGATATTTTGGAAATTTTAATAATAAATAAATGTGGTGTAAGTATATTAGTTTTCATTTATTCAATTGGTCAAATTATAATATGTTAATAGATTACGATCGATGCTTGACATTGATAAAAAAGATATTATCTATTTAGTTTTTTGCAATTATAAAATTCAATTTAAACGTGTATTTAAAATACCTTTGAGAAACATAGTGACGCAATGTTTTATTATAATATTTTTATTATTATGTTTTTTAAGTATGTACCTACTTACATAAAAAACATAAATAATGTGAATCTTAAAATATTCTGACCCACTATGAACTCCATGGTTCATACGTATTCCATACGATCATGCTGAAAAATGAAAATCGAGTAATATTTTCCGATAAAATAAGGCTCTGGATCCACGGTGCGTTTTAAAATATTATTTTATCTGTTTATACCTTAGTATTATAATCATCTACGGAAAATGTAAAAAAGGACAAATTGAACGATTCCTCCACTTTCCAATAAGTAATTAAAAAGATATTCAGTAAATAACCTTCATTATAAATCCCATCTCTGGAAAAACACAAAGCGCGGCGTTGAATTGCGCCACTCAACACGCAACGTCTCAGAAATTCGGTGGGGGATAGAACAATAAATTTGACCTGTAACATAAAAAAAAAACTTTATACGAACTAGTTACCCCGTTACCCATGCTGCCGACCAGCCTGCTAGTAGGTATATGCGGAACACAACCTAAAGCAAAATACATTTAAAATTCATATATTAAGAATCCAATTAAACATAAGATATATAACCTCGCATGGAATACCGGTAATTGAGCGAAATATGATTAATGCGTGTCCTAACACTCGTTTCACTCTGCCTTTACCCCGCTATATGCGGGAAAACGTGAAAATATAAATAGAATATATTAAATACTTACCTACATGAAATACGTATATAAAAAATAAATCATTCCGTCTGTCCCAACCTTACAGATTACATATCGTATAGCATACGGGTTAAGTTGCCGTAAGATGGGGCAGATCATCCTATGCAAAGTGGATATAGTACTGTGCGCGAGTTTTGATACTTTTATATATGTATTTTGTATAACATTTTTATCGCTTCAAGCTGTTCCCGCACATAGTAGGCATGCAGAGGACATCCGTTCCCTTTAAAACCCCATTTTCCGCAGAATTCTCGAGGCATGCATGCTGAGTTGCGTAACTCGACGCCGCGCTTTGACTCATTACCAGAGCGAGTAAATGAAAATATGAAATCACAAGCGCCACGACAGCCTCAGAAATAATAATAATCATAAATATTGATAATAATTATTAAAATAGATATCATGCTGGACTTCTCTAGAGCCTCAAATAATACATTATATCTAAACCTATAAATCTGTGCTGTTAAAATACTTTCACTACATTGCGCTGCTTATTCTACCGACTTCACATTAGTTGCAAGCATTGTTGCGAATCAAATGAATTATTTTACATTTTAATTTCCCCGCTCTGGTAACAACACGCTGTCTATGATATTGTTCTGTGCGTGGTCGTCCATGGCGTCCACGGAGGGTTTTAATTACAGGCTATCTCGTAACTGAATACGCTGCCTACCCGTTAAATGCGGGATACAGAGTGAAACTATAAAAAAAGACATTAAAACTTCTTAATCCCAACTATCAAAACGATTTTCTCAACACTACCCCCTCCCCCTACCCCTAATCCGTGAAGGGGGCGGAGCCCATTTTTTTCCACCAATCAGAAACAAATGCGCAGTCAGCAACCAAAAATCGACCAATACGAGACCTCCAATTAAACGCAACGTAACGTTTGGGGTCACTTGCCGTTTGCCGCTTTGTTAGCGCTTATTATGCACTAGTGATCCACGCGCGGCTTCGCCCGCTTATTCTTCTTATTAGATATAGTGCACCCAATTTTTCCAATATGTTTACATAAATTGTAACCTATGTGTTTTTCTGATGTAAAAGCTATATCACTGCAAAGTTTTACGTACCTAAATCTGTTCATTAGTTATATAAAAAAACGTATGAAAATCTTAACGCAGCGAGATTTGAACTTGCACCTATAAACCGTATGTGCCCTCTTACCACTAAGCCATACGTTCTCATCAAGCTTTGGTTTCGTCGAAATTCTTTTTTTATGCTTGCTACAAATCTCTGTTTGATATCTTATTGATTTTTATAAATTTCCACTACACAAAAACAATTACTTAGAATTATCGTTTGGCAAGAGAAAATGCTATTTTTATGAAATACTTTTTACATTTTAATTTTTAAGTATTATTCCAGACTGCTGCGTTATTTTTTTACTTTAATACAAACATTCAACTTCACAAACTTTCACATTTATAATATTAGTAGGAAGTAGAACTAATTTGTATTGCATCTGCTTTGCTTTATATTTTTTTGTATATGATTTTACTGGGTTAGCCTATCTGGAGGCCTTCATAGCACAGTGACTTTAAAAGCGATGGTTCCCAGTTCAATCCTTACTCGTGAGAATGAATCATCCACACGCAAATATTTTAAAGGCATTGCGTATTGCGTGGCGGAACTTAACGCCGCGCTGTATATTTAAGCTTTATAAGCTTAGTGCACACAAGAATATGAAATATTCATTTAAACTCACTACTTTCCTCTAAAAAGAGAGCAAAAATTATTAATAATATCCTTAAAGGTGATAAAACACGTAAATGTTATTTCAATTAAATGTCTCTATACTTCTTTGCAAATAGTAATATTATAAGATTCAGAGAAATTAGGCCGTGTTCGATTTCCACTCGAGGAAATGAAATATGTATTTAATATATACATTTTTTGCGGAATTGAGTACCGCCACTCAACACACAATGCCTCGAGAATTTGGCAGAAAGGTGAGAACGGAATTGTCTTAATGACAACGGATTAACACTAGGTTCCCTGGTTCTGTTTCGGGAAGCTACAATAGATTTTATAATAAAAAAAAGGCATTAAAAACGTTAGGCAGAGGAAACTAGAGTTATTACTCTGATACATTGCGTGTTGAGTGGCGGACTCTTTCCACAATTTTCACAGCTATAAATCGAACCCACTACTGTTACATCATTATCACATTTTATTAATTATGCTACAACATAATAAAATAATAAAAAAACCTATCAAAAAGTCCTCACGCCTAAGCTTTTTATTGACAACCAAGCGCCAAGGTGCAGTCAATGAGTGGCACTCCGCTGTCGGCAGATCGAGATACAACACGGAGGCTGTGTGAATATTACTGAGAATTAAGATGAATCTGTGTTTGCATACTTTGTGGAAGTGCCTGCTAGTAACTGTGGTGTGGGGTTGCCTGGCTTTAATATGATGGTTGTATGTTAGATTCTTTTGAAGAGATGCAAGAGCACAATTCCCACTTAGCAAAATTAATAATTTTCATTCAAACGTTTGCTCGCACTAATAACAAGAAAAAATTCAAGCTAAATTCACCAATCAACCATGTCAAGGACATTGTCTCAAAACAAAGTGTCATAACACTAACTTCCCTCTGCCTACCCAGCTAAATACAGGATACAGCGTGAACCTAAAAACTAAATAATAATAGATATAAGACCTTTTTCATATAAAATGAATAGCATCTCGTAATTTGCCGACGCAACGTCGTTCGTAGTTCATAGGTACTAATTGTGTGGGAAACCTTTTACACCTCGTAGCGACGCCCTTGTGTTTATTGAAGGATGTTTTGAACTATCATATTATTAATAGGCGTGCTTATAGGTTTTAAATAAAGTAGATACGATATCTTTGCTGTTGAATAGTGGTGTAAAATGGTTTTTTTATGAATTATCGAGCGGGGAAATGAAAATATTAGATAAATGTTTTACTCCATCGATTGGAAATTGAACCTACAACCGTCGCGCTTGCAGTCGCTCGCTTGTGCCCCCCCCCCCCCCCCCCCCCCCACATTAGCCTAAGATTAGTCTAATAAATTTTCAATTCAAACCTATAGTTCGTGAGATTAACGCATTCAACCATACAAATTCTTCAGCTTTATAATATGAACATAAATAATTGTGTATTGAATTGAACCTACACCTACCGCCAAATGAGATTCATCAAATCATATAACATAAAGGATACTTTATTAAACGCACACGCGTCAATCTTAGCTTTACAACATGTTTTGAAAGTAACTTAATTACTGAACCTAAGGGGAGAATATCAAAAGAATAATATTGCTCTATTATTATTTTGTTATATAATTTAGACCCTTTCATACTAAATAATTGTTTTGTACGTGAGTAATTTTAGTTGGTTCATGGTATAGTGGTTGTTACTTTGTATTCGATGGTACGGAGTTCCAATTTTATGAGACAGTTTATTAAACGTCACGTCATGTAGACATGTCTATAATCGGTGTACTTATATTAGAAAGCTGAAGATTATGTGTGTTTTAGTGCGCTAATCTCAGAAACTAGTCGTTTCGACGTTAGATAGATTAGAGACCTGCTTTGTTTCATTGGTCTACCTATGCGAACAAAAAGCTAGCAGTAATATGTGTACAAATAAAAGATATAAAGATGGACGTTATTCGTAAACTTTTGAAGCTGAAGTTATTTTTTACCATCACGCTTTATCCTCTTCTTATTCGATTATCCGCTTCTTACAATTACTTAGGTAAAAATTACCACGTGTAAAAATAGCATCTTTAAACCAAATTCAAAGTTTTCTCAAAATGGTAATAGGAAGTAGGTGCTTATTATAAAAAGATCTCATCTCAAGAAGCAAGTCCCTCAAGTGACAGGATATTTAGACAATAGGGAAGTAGCGACACGCGTCGGTCCCCTAGTGGGGACTATAGACATAAGACACCGTGTTTGTCCCATTGTTACCAATTATATGAGATTTTATGGGATTTTGATTGTTGATTTTTGATGTGGTGAGCTCATTTGGTAGGGATTAGTGTTAAGTTAAGCTTAGGCGTTAGGAAGTAGATGTGATGGTAGAGCATTCGACTTTTGTTTTAAAAATATCCCGTAGATATATAGCAGCGTAGACAGAGGATAAAGGTCTACAAGATCACACTTCCGTTCCCCACTTTCCGCTGAGTGACGTAAATCAACGCCGCACTTTGCCTTATTATCAGAGCGAGTAAATGAAAATATTAAATTTTCATTTCCTGAAGAGGAAATCGAACCTGCAAACTATTTTGTTCAAAGGCACACGCTTTTTCCAATATGCATCAATTTGAGATTGAGACTGAGGTTGATTTGATACAAATGGTAATTATGCAGTAATAAAATATTGCGCGAAATGCAATTGCGTGTAACTCAACGCTTAATTTAATTTAAGCAGACTGAAATCTAAGCCTTTTACAATATATGTGAAAAGGCAGAGGGAACCTAGTCTTGAAACATTTCACCACCCACCACCCAATTTTCGCGACATTGCGAGTGGTGGAACTAAACGCCGCACTTACAACTATTAAAACAAACATTTAGTATACACTCAGCCGTCCGATTTATTACTAGGGATATAAGTTCCGAGGGGTCTGTGCCGATCACGTTGCAAACAAGGGGTTTTTATAGCCAGCGCAATTATACAGCCATTACGCATTTTACGCTTACTTTGACAGATTGTTAGTTTTGATTGATTAAGTTTTATATCTTATATAATTGCCTTTCGCTTTGGCTAGTTTAGAGTTGAGGATGAAACTCAGAGACGTCAATTAGCGTATAATTAATGTTAAATGATTAGAATCTAGTTCTTAGATTTGTATCTTTTGTCAACGTCGTGTTGTCAGTCATGTAGGATTCGAGGGGTTCAGAATAGTCTGTGACAATCCAGAGCTGTTACTAACAAAAAACTTTAAAAAAAACGCTTAAAACCAAGGACCCTCCTAAAAACATGTCTAGATACGCCCATGTTAAGCCTATTTAGAATCCCCACTCGGGTAACATAAAATGCGGCGTTAAGCTCCGTCTCTCACGCCCCGCTAGTGTACCAAAGTCCAGAGTGAAGAGTGCAGAGAGCAAAATAAAAATATTGATATAAAAACCATGGTTGTCAGTTCAATCCCCAGGAATGATATGTTCATTCCTGGGGATTGAACTGCGTTAATATTTTGCTCTTGTTACAGCTTATTCGGACTGTAAAAAATAAAGTGCTGAAATTTGGTTCTTTTTGTCTAGCCATAAATTTATAGAAATTGCGTTAAAATCTGTGATCTGGGGTAAATTCTATACTTTACTAGTATGTACTTCTTGTCTTGTCTGTTATTTAGTGTCGGTAGAGAGTAGAGCTTAGACACTGACGGTGAGCTTTAATGCAGATTTGAAGGAGCCCGCTTAAGCCTAAATTGGGCACAGTGAATCCATGGAATGTTAAGTTTTTTCTCCTCTTATAGGTAATCTTTTGTGGTATTCATTGCTGTATATGTGTAATGTAAAGACACTGGTGTATAATAATAATAATAATAATACTTTATTTATTTAAGTGACCAGTGACTCATTATGGTTAGTAAGCAATATTTCTTACAAACTAGGTTAGTTATAATTATATTTTAAATAAATGTTACAATACATAAAATAAATGTTACATGAATCATCGCTGCACCGTCCCGTTCGCAACGGAACAGCAATGATTCATGTATGTGCAATCCAGTCTACTGGATGTCATGTTCAGTATTTTGTTGGCACTACCCCGTACCCTACGCACCAGAGACCTGCATCTTTTTCTCATGAGGGCGTAACAACAGTCAACACGCGCTTCAGCGAACATGCCTGAGGCACTGCAGCATCGAGGTAGCCCCAACAGCACCCTGAACGCGTTATTGTACTGAATGCGGAGAGCGCTATAAGATTTTTGAGTATATCCTGCCCACAGGCTGCACGTGTAAAAAGATGTACAATATGCTCTAAATAATGTAATTTTAACATTGGGTGAACTACGTGCAAACCTACGAGCAAGCATATTCGCCCTCACCGACAACGCTCTCCGCTCCCGTTCAATATCAGAATCGTCTTTTAAATCAGAGGTCAAGTAGTGGCCAAGATATTTAAAACTATCCACTCTACCTAAGCTACAATTATTTAGAAAAACCGGTGGTAGTTCTCTCCTACACTTGCCTCTGACATTAAACCCCATTATTTGGCTCTTATTTACATTGTACATTTAGTCCATGTGACTTAGCATGCGACTCACACAAAGATACTAATTTTCTTATGCCACAGACAGATGCACTCAGAAGCACCATATCGTCAGCATAGCTAATATTGTTAACACATACATCTTCTATATAACAGCCAACTCTGGTGCTGCTGAGCTCAGCTATCAATTCATTCACATAAATGTTAAAAAGAGTTGGCGAAGTCAAACCCCTTTTCTGAAGTTTCTTCCACAAAATATTGTATGAAACCAGGTATACATCGTAAACTTGCTATTTTGTATTAAGTGAGGTTACAGCGCCATCTATTATCGAATAGCTAAAATTGTATACATTTGTAAGTTCTCAGCGTTTGACGATATTTCGAAATATTGTGTGTTGAGTGGAGGAACTCACTTATTTAATAATTCATTTCCCCGGGTGAAATCGACACCACAATTATCGCGTTTACAGTCAGAAGTTGCCGCTGCACCACGACGGAAAGATTAATTAGAAATCTCTTGGATATTTATCAAGTGGTGCCAGTTCGAATTCCAATACGTCTAATTTTTTTAAACATTTCATAATAATTTTCTTTCTTTTAAAAAATATTGTAACATCCCACCCTTAAATTTGTTCCTAAAATATTAAAATAAACGTTGTTTGCCAGGAGCCAAATTAAGATTTTTAAGAAAATATTATTATGTTCTTAGAATAGGCAGTACAGAGCCTACTACTAGTCCTTTTTTTATTTTGAACCCACTTGAATTCGTTCTGTCTATCTAGATTCAATAAACGTTATCTTATTCATATAAACAAAATTTAATTAAACTCTCAAGTATAAGATTTGAGACGTCAACTGTTTGTATTCAAGGATATAAGAGAAGTTATATTATATAGTATTTAAATATATTTCTACATATTTCACTTTAGTCTCTTTTGCTACATATATTCGATATAATTCATTATATTATATCCTTACATATATAGAAGACATTGTTTTAGTTCCTTTCATAATCTTTAAGCATCACTCCCACTTCTCAAAATAATTCGAGTAAACCAAAATGACTGCTACTAGTCTTTTTAATTTGCACCTATTTATATACAGTTTGTCTATCTACATTCTGTTAGAGCTTAATTATAACTTAAAACCGAACGAATTGATTTGAAACCGAAATCTCCCTTGTCACCTTCCCATTGAAATAGTATAAAAAAGTAAGTGCAAAACTTGAAAAAAGGTAGAGTTGATTAAAGGTGGGTAGATTTTGTTTATTTAAAAAATTGAACTCCCAGCTATCAGATTTTTTTATTCAAGGTAAATAAAACAACATAAATAAGAGAAATTATATATATTTCAATATATTTTCTTCACAACATTTCACATCAGCTACTTAATAGTCCATACCAAATATCACTCACACGCGATTACAAAAACGAAAATCTAAATATAATATAAATAAATAAATATTTCCATCTTTTATACAAAATAAGCGTCGCGTATATTTATAAAAAAAATGTTTTTGAAGGAGAATTTCTACTCACTCCATTCTTCATTTTTAGTCCACGGAGAACAGAGAAATAAAAAAGGGGATTGAACCCACAATCATTTAGAGACACAATGGCCTAAACCACTATTATTTATTAATTTGGTAGAATTTATTATTTTTTGTCCATTTACAATATCTTTTGTTCTTTTTTATAAGAATTAAAGTTTATAAATGGTGTCCGGTTATATACTTAAAATAAAAAATTCTCATTCAAAAAACCATTGTTACAATTTTCATATAGAATGCAAGGCCAAATAAGCAGACACAATATTTGTCAATATTAAAAAACAATATTGCATAGATATTTAATTCTGCCATTACTTATTAGTTTTAATTATTTTAACTAAATATATAGCAAATTACAATCGTTCACTAAATTTAAATAATAGCCTCAAAATATGACACAAAATTCCAAAAAAATATCTCACTCCAAAAAAAAACATTTTTTTATAAATTAGGGCACATTTATATGAAGTATGCAGAGAGAACATGATTTCAACATTCTCTTTTTTTAACTGCTATATATACATTCATATTCTTAAATCAAAAATGACTACTTAAATGACGCCATTTTGAAAAAAACGAAAAATCCAAGAAAAAAGATCTTCTCCATTTTTTCATTCTCACAAGTCAATTACGTATATATCATATTTTAAATCTACTCGAAAAACTAAATTTGTACACAATTAAATAATGATATTAAATTAAAAAAATACAGCACCTATTGTCTATGGATTATAATTGAATAATAGCTTTATTAATAGACATATATATTTATTTTATATTTTGGCAAGCAAAAAAGTATTTTTTATCTTTTCTCTTCTTTATCTATGTAAAGACGTGAAAAGATATCTAAAGTTGGAAAAAATTGTCAATCATCGTTGTATTTGTCTTAAAAAAAAAAAAAAAAAATACACTTATTACTTTTAATCGAAAAAAAAAATTAGAAAAATATTTGTTTTATACATTTTAACTTATAATAGCTTCACGATTATGTTCAAAATAAAAAGCTAACACACTCACACATTGGTGTTGCTATATTGTTATAATAATTTCCTAATTTTAATAAAACATCTACATTTTGAGAGTGAACTATGCGATTTTTAAAAAAACTATATTTTTTCTTTTTCTTAAAAGAAAATTCAAATTAATGTTATTTAAATAACAAAATTATACAATAAAGTTAAGAAATCGCAGAGTCCAACCTATATAATATAAAAGGGTCTATAAAAAAGTGGCATAACAAAAGATATATTTTACTCACAAATGCATAAATATTACGTACTTTAAGGTCACGCATTTTCACCAAATTTTAGCAAATTTAAAGGATTTTTTTACTAAATTCACAAAAATTATAAAAAAAAATAACTGTCGCATTCACGAACATACACATCACAATTTTAGTTATGCCACTTTTTAGATCCTTAATTACTACATTATATAATATAGCATTTCAGATAGGCACCTGCTCGTCTGGACTAGGAAAAAATAAGACATAATTATAAAACAAAACACTATGTTAGTTAACTTTGTTCAAATTGAGATCAAAATAATTACCGAACTATAAACTATATAGAGGCTGTTTTTTTGTTCTTCATTTTTTAAACAAAAAATTGTACTAAAAAAAATGCAAATTTGAAATGTTTTTTATTCGTAATACTGTTTAATTCGTTAATACGGAATTCTATAGCTTAGTAGGTTTTTTTTGTTGGCAACATTGTATATATTTTGTAGTCTTTATAACGCTAAATAGCTTTGGACATGTGGATTTTTATATAAGAATAATTATATTTTTATATTTTTAAATGATAACAAGTGAAATAATCACTTGACGTATTTTTTTAACTTGCTTTGAGTTATATAAATATGTATAAAATATCCACAAATCCTAAGCTTCGTCATGATTATGAAACTAAACTAATGTATCGAACGTGAATAACTGAAGAGTTCAACTTCAATGAAAACAAAAAGGACTTACGAATCGTAAAACGTGGTGATATGGTGATAACTATGGAAAACAGGGTGATTTAATATTTAGATAAATTTTGTACAACATTTCGAACTGTTTGTCTACAAAAAAAATTTAAAAAACATATTTGTTGACTTTTTCATAAAGTGATTATAACCATACCAAAATTTTGCAAAAAATATTTCATTAAAATTGTAAGAGTAGCAAAGATCTTCAAATATTTATATATGGGATTCGAATCTCATGAAATTATTCACGTTCAACAATTACATACATACATAATGATCGATAATAAAATATATTTTTCATAATGCATACTAAAAAATGTAGTATAATCAGAAATCTATTTATCTAATTAAAGAGATTACACAGTTCTAAAAATACCATAGAATTTGAAGGCGAATGATGATTTTTTGTTTTTTTTGTAAGTTTTTTATTTTTTGTATAGGAAATGTTAAGTTCTAGGTACATATGGTGAATATGTACTCGATTTTTTGTAGAATTTGTTTAGTTTAATTCATTGAGTAGTCAATAATATATGTTTTAGTATACTAGTTTCTTATATTGAGAAACTAATATATAAAAATATATATTTAGTTACTTTCCACTCTAGAAGCAATTCGATTGATTTAGTATTATTTGTATTTAAGTTTAAATTAAGACTTTTTGTAACGACACACTACGAATCGTGTCTTTTCCTCATATTACTTGGTAATAAAAAAAAACATTTGCAGAGAGAGAGAGTCTCTCTTTATTTCTCTCTAGTATTTTTATTTTTAATATCAAATGCAATTATATAGGAATGATTAGGTACTTTAAAGTTCATTTTAAGTTACCGAGATATATTTTATTATAGTTTGAACTTTGTGATTTAAAGCCATTTTTATTTAATTGAAATCAATGACTTTGAATGATAGTACACTATCATTCGTTCTTTTTTAAAAAGAAATAATGGCTTTCAATAAATAAATAGATATTTCGGTTATATTTATATCATCTCACAATAATGTAAAAAGTAACCGAATATTTATTGATTCGGTTACTTCATTTGTTGCGTGTTTATTATTTTTTTACTGATGTACCTTAATTACAATAATTGATGTACTTCGTAGTTGTAATTTTGTAACACGCTCGATAAACATTTATGATGTTTTATTTTAAATACATTAATATAATTCCTCAAAAGCAAAAGCTAGCGCTAAAGGGCCTTATCGCAAAATTGTATATGTATAAATTAAAAATTAAGCACAATATAGTGTATGTTTTTATCATTTTAAACCTAATAAAGGAAACGATAGAACAGTGAGTTTTCAAACAAAAAAAATAATACATATCTACATGTTACTAATTTTAATATAATATTAAGAGTTAGGCCTCTTTAGCCCTAACTTTAGATACGATAAGTATGTACTATGTTATCCTTATCTTTTTAAAATTAAAATGAACTATCCTTATTTATTTAACAGCCAATTTGGTGTTTTAAACAGTTTACTTTTCATACATAATAGTATAGACAAATATTAATGTCAACTTTTAAGCTAATGCAGAAAAGAATATATGTATATTTTATAGCTCAGCTTTAAACGCTTAAGCGAAGAATATTATCATTTTTAAATTACAATAGATCTCCTGAATATCATTTTGTCTCTTTCTTACACATGGAAAAACTATATTCTTCTTGTTTTAGAAGATTACAATTTATATAATATGTATATATCTTCTTATACCTTCGATTATTTTGTTCACATGTTGTATTTCTCTTCTTTACTCTATAGAGGTGTTTCTTTCCGCCATTGGAATGCGTTAGTTTTGACAGCGGGATTTGAACTGGCACTCGCTGCTAATGCCACGCCTGTGCGACGAATGTTGGCTGCTGCACTATCTAATAAACACAAAAAAATGTTAGTTAAAGGAATAAAATTATAATAAAACAATATAATATATATTTTAACTAATTATTTCTATATTTTCATACTTAAATGAGTACTTGAATCAATATAAAATTAAGTGTATTATAATTATAAGTATTATATATACATTTTTTTATTGTGAGTTAGAATTCAAGTTGAAGCCAATCGTGATACAAGAAGCATGTAAACGCGACAGGTTGTGGTTTCTATCCCCACTCCAGGAAATTATATATTTAATATTGTCATTACCTCGCTCTGGTCACAAATGTCAAAGCGCAGCGTCAAATTCCGCAACTTAGCACGCAAAGTCCCCAGTATTGACGGTGTCTTAACACTAGGTTTCAAAACTCACCGAGACCATTTCTAACGTTGGCCACTAAACGCATTGCAGGGTTTGTCACGATGCCATTCCTTTTGTTTTTACTGTGAACAAACATTCGTAAATTAATGTATATATAAAAGAATTCAATTTATATTTTAAAAGACACTGTATATTACAATATCATAAATAAGACCCACTTACGTCAATAATGTTGAAAAATGTTTAACTTTTTTATCTATAAGTTAACATACAAAATCTTTATGGCGGCTATATTATACAAAAAAATCTAGTTATAGTAAGTCCAATAAAATTCATATTATTCTTAAGAAGTATTTGTAAATGTAACGCTTATAATTTTATTATTAAAGTACATTTTTCACCATGATTTCTTCGATAATCTATATGTCGTCACGAATAACTGATTGCCAATATACAGAACTTACGTTAACACAATGTTTGAAACATTTGATGAAAATCCAAAAAGTGTACTTAAATAACTTAATTTTACTTGTCATATCGTAAAGAATAGTTATAATTTAAGTAACAATAATTAAAAAGTTAATATTCAAAATACATACATCCACAAAAAATGTTAATAAACAAGCCCACAAAACCATTCCACCACCAAAATCAAAAACTTTTTTTCTGTTAATAATTAATAAGCAAAGCATTCTCTTTTGTTAATCATATTATACAAATTACTGTAACTAAGTTAATGTATGAAAACATGAATGGTTAGAAGAGTAAGTAAATATATAGTTATTTCCAATTTACACAGATTTAAAATAATACTTATTTTAAATCTGTGTAAAATCTGTAAAAATTACATGTTATTTTAATTACATAATATAATAAATGTTATTGATCATTGATCGACAAAGTCAATGGAACACCAGCACGGCGTCTGACTATAAACGCGACAGTTGTGGGTTCGATAACAGAGGACATGACCCAGGGAAATGATTTTGTTATCTATTCCCACGGAGTGTCTTAACTTCTTGTCTACTAGGTTCCCTTCCCCTACTCTCTCATGGGGCAAAGTACATGAAACTTCGTCATTAACTGTTGGAATTCGTTTCACTCAACGCACCATGGCTACAAAACTCGCAAAAAGTGGGAGACGGAAGTGTTTTAATGGGGAACGGAGTTTCCTAACCCTAGGTTCCCAGGTTCCATCTACCTGCCCCGTGCGGAATACAGCACGAGGCTTTAAAAAATCTTTCCCATAACTCCTTTTCGTTGGAATCTAAGGGACTAAACGTGCTGGTTGAAGGTTCGTACTCATGAAACCTTTTTATATCTCTCTTTCTCAGTCACAGTTTCTGTCTCTTTCTCAGTATTTTAATAAAACTATTGCAGTTTGACAAATATCACGTCACGAGGCCGGCCTTTTCTCTTTCTACTCTAGGGATTGAAATGTTTATAGAAAACAAAATGTATAATATAAATGTCATTTAAAACCTTTATGTTTTCTAATATAATTTCCTGAAATCTAAAACACATTCATACACCAACATACAAAATTTAAAAAGAATAATGAATAATGAACCATAATGAACTTAGTTACAGCAGACCAGCCAACGCTTGCTTTGAACTCTCGACTTTATTTGAATTACTGTAGCTTAGAGAACATTACAAAACATAATATGTAGCGTTTGGCAACATATTTTTTACCTTTACATATATGTGGAAAGGTTAATTTGAATTTCATACTATGAAGATTTAGAATATGGACATTTTTTTAATTTTTAAAAATTCTTTACAAACGTTATCTAATAAGTATTTTATTTTATATTTTAAGTTATCTGTAATTTTTTTGTCTTTTATTTATATTTATACAAAAATCTGTTTGCCACAGTAACTCAGTCGAGTACATCTATTTATCCTTTTCACTCACGTTTTCTTAAATATCCTCCCTCTCGCTCTCCCCAAACTGCCCACTATTCGGTTGTACGCTAACCGCGTCGCCAATATCACCTCGCTATTATATTTTTAATGTACGAATTAAGTATTTACAACAAAAATTGGAGATGAAATAAAAAAATTAATAATTACTTAATATTTAGGAACTTCCCTTAAGAGGTAATTTTTACATTTACCCACATGCTTTTTTATATATATTTTTGGCCAAATTACAAAATGTAGTAACGTGCAACCAGTGTGTATCTTACAAAAAAAATGTAATAGTACTATATAAGTAACATATAAATAATATAATAAAATATATAATTATTAGTTAATCTCAAAATAAGTTATGATTTAATAGAAAAAGAAAACAGAGTCACTTAGCTCCATTTACATCTGTTTCTATTTTAAAAGCTAGCCCTATTATTAAACAACACAAAATATACAATTACATATAATCTAGTACAAAAGCACAAAATTTATATTATACAGAGAATAAATGTTTAATGTAATTAAATTCGATACTTGTTTAGGGAAGAATTGATTCAAAATTTATACTAATAGGATATAGATAACGCTATCATGGCGCAGTCAGAAATAAATAAAATTTTTAGAAATAAATAAATATCAACATTTTCCTTAGTCCGACCTAAAAAAAGAAATATACAGTACGGTCGACGAGTCGTGACTACTCTGAATTTAGGTATTTTGAACATTTTCACATTTTTCATTCACACTCTTGAAGATAAAAAGTAGGAAAATTTCTAAAATCTAATCTGCGCAGATATGTACAGTCAATTCAATTTAAAGTGACTCGTCGGCTGCAATATGTATTACTATAATAATAAAACTCACCTCTCCTGCCTCTCGTTGGCCGGTTTGTTGCCTCGTCCCAATATAATACGCATATGCGTATCTCTGTTGAAGTGTGTGTCAGTTACAAGTGGTTGCACGTTGGTAAGACTCGGTGGTTGTGAACCTGTGGTTATGGTAAATTAAAAAATATGTTTTATAAAGGGAAACCCATTTTTTGTAAAGATTTTCAAATTGAAAATAAGGATAATAACAATGAAAAGGAAGTTTGAAATTTATAAATTTAAATTTTTAAATTATAAATTTCATGTATAAAACAATTACTTTGGAATTTAAAAACCATATTACAATGAATATTACAATGAATATTACAATGAATATTACAATAAATATTACAATGAATATTACAGTGAATATTACAATGAATATTACAATGAATCAATATATAATAAAATGAGTCACTTTCGCGTAAACTCTTTCTCTCTCTCTCTCTCTTTCTCTCTTACCGGGCAAGGGCGAAGGACTCCTCGGTTCGCTGGGGCTCCTCGGCGGCGACGCGTACAGAGGGCTGGCGGCGCCGTGACGCTGCTCACGTCGTCTGTCCCTCTCACGCGCGTATCCTCTCAATTCTCCATCTCTTTCATTCGCTGTATAGCTCCTGGGTGGGTCGATGGACAGAAATTAGAAAACAGTTTCATATTTCACAGTATTTTCTCGTTACTTCATATGGGATACGAAACAACACAATACAATACAATACAGATTATTGCATACAAACTGATATAAAGAAAACCTCAGAGGCTGCCATGATGCAGTGAAGGAAAGAGCATTGTAATTTGATATAAAACCAAAGAAAGAAAATAAATGTATTTTGGAATACATTACATGTAACGAAAATAATAAAAACATAGTAAGAAAATCTTAGTTCTTGGTTGTATCGACGTCATAACTTATCCTGTTCCTTTTCCTTACCCGGTTCCTTTTGCCTGCTGCTATATATAGCGTGAAGTAAAATAAAACAAGCTCACCTAAGCTTCGAATCCTGCTCCACCGCCCTATGTTCTGGTATGGGCTCACTCTCCTCTCTCCGTGTACGACCGCACCTTGTCACTTGTTGTACGAAGGTTAATGAGAGATTTGCTCGGTTTGCCTGCAAATTAGTAAGTTGAATTTATTTGGAACTTTGTTTTTGATAATAAAAAGGGTCTCTTGCTAACAAGCTTATCATTATAAATATCTGATTGGGAAGTCACATACCTTCATTAAAATATGACAAGTGACAGGTTCAAAATATATGCAATAATAAAAAAACAATAATTATTATTATAATTAATATTTAAATAGTAACGTAGCGGAATATGATACAGCGCCTCTTGTTCACCGTGCAAGCTCTAACCATGTACCATACGTACTTAAGAACGTCCAAATTGTTTTCCTAAATGTGGTATAACACACTAAATATAATAAAAATATTTAAATATTACCTTCTCTTGTATTTCTTCACTGTGTTCATGAGATCTGTTCGAACCACCCGTCATGTTTGATGATGATTTTGTAGAATTCGAGCTGTGAACGCTCCGCCTTTTGTAATCCGGTGAGCCTGAAGCACAAAAACATATTAATGTAGAAGTTAACAAATACCTTAGGTCACTTAGTTACTTATATATAATAAAACAATTACATCACAAATAAAACGAAAACATTTTTTTAGCACGCAGTCACCGTTAGATGAAACAGTAATATTACTTATATAACAAAATTGTACATAGGCTACAATTTATGTAAAGATTTTGTATAATTTGGTTATAACATAAGCAGTCACTAATAAAATATAATTAAAAAGCAATATATTTACCAGTCCTCCCAGCCCTCTCATCTGTAGGCGCAGAGGGCGCTGCCCACCTCTCTAACAAACGACAGATGTTAGCGTGCCCCGCCCGCCACGCCACTTTAGCAGGGGTCCGACCTGCTCAAAAAAAAGGTTTATATTTTAGGTTTATTACAGTTTACGATTGATATTATATCTCATTTTGTAAGACATTATAATTATGTTAGGACAACAATAATAAAGATTGAAACAGTCGTGTTGCAAGGGCTTAAGCGTGCAACTGTAAACGTGACGATTGTGGGTTCAACTCCCACTTGGAGGAATTAAGTATTTAATATTTTAATTTCTTCGCTCTGGTACCAAGGCAAAGTTCCCAGGTACCATCTAAAAATAAAAATAAATTATCTATTTATTGTGGGAAAACGGAGTGACTTAATACTAGTTTCCCTCTGCTTATATATATGTGGGATACAGCATGAAGCTGATCGGAGCAGCTCTGTACAGTCGGCGAGTCGTGGCCAGCTTTTAGTGTTTGAAAGAGGTCACGACTTGTCAACCGTACTATACTCTTTATTTACCACAATGATCAGCTTGTAGAGGATCGGCGCCGTGTTGTAATAGATAAAGCACGCATTCCTCATGACCCTCCTGAGCTGCAATACCTGTAATTTGTTTTTTTTTTCATACATATTTCATTAAAGTCAAAGTCAAAATATCTTTATTCCATAACTTGGACATGTCAAAAAAAGTATTACAATCAACAATTTTAACTTAGAAATAGAGCAACTCATTTCCAAACATCTCTATCGCGAACATAATCTTTAACAGAGTAATATGCTTTTTGGCAGAGCCTGTGCTTAACCACTTTTTTAAATTTGTCAGTGATAAATTAACCACGTCGTTTGGAAGTTTGTTATAAAAGTGTATACTTTGACCTAAGAATGAGTGAGACACTTTATGGAGCATAGAGAAGGGCACAGCAAGCTTATTTTTATTTCTTAAATTATGTTGATGGAGGTCACTGTTTTTATTAAATTTATTCATATTTTTATGCACATATACTAAGTTGTCGTAAATATATTGGGAGTGTAGTGTGAGGATGTTAAAGTCTTTGAATTTATTCCTTAGTGACTCCCGTGGACCCATTTTATAGACTGCTCGGACAGCCCGTTTTTGGAGCACAAAAATGGTATCTATGTCAGCGGCACTGTCCCAAAGTAATAGGCCGTAAGACATAATGCTATGAAAATAGCTGAAGTATACTAAACGCGCGGTGTCAACATCGGTCAATAACGCGCGGTGTCAATTGACGAATCTTACGGACAGCATATGCTGCCCAACTAAGTCTACCAGATAAAGTTTCTATATGCGGACCCCATTGTAACTTAGCATCTAATGTTATACCTAAGAAAACAGTTTCATTAACTACTTTAAGTTCCTCATAGTTCATCAAAACCCTGGTTTCTTGTTGCACATTCTTAGTAAAGAACCTGATACATTTAGTTTTACTAAATGTATCAGTTTTATTTATTTTTACATTTAGTTTTACTATATTTAAAAGCAGGTTATTGGCACTAAACCAGTGTAATATCCTAGAAAGAGCATTGTTTACATCGTCAATTTTCAATTGCCGTCTATTAACTTTAAAAACTTAAGATGTATCATCTGCAAACCATTTCACATAATGTACAAAAGGAACAAAATCGGACTCAGAATAGAGCCTTGTGGTACCCCCAATGCTTTATTATGTATATTTATATGAATGATATTGGACACCTCTCAGCTGCTGATGGGATTTGGATTACCTCTTAGTAAATATAATTTGTACTCATTTCAATAGTCTTATCAATGTGTTCTGTTGAAAATGTGTTCCGATTCTGTTGCGTGTTTTTAGTTTTTTTAACTATTAATTAATGCACAAGTACACTAACTAAATTTATAATTAAAAGATAATTTTGCTGATATTATTAACGTCTAAACTATATTACACCACAAGCTATACGTTTTAATTCCTATACATTATATATCTACCTACCTAAAGGCGTAGCACCCTGCGTACAAACAGCGGAGGGCGAAGCGCCATTTTGCAAAAGAGCTTTTAGTGCAGCGCTTCGACCCCGCCACGCCGCGGCGTGGAGCGCCGTCCGAGAGCAACGATCACGACCATCTATTGCAGCGCCACCTGGTGGAAAAGAAAATAAAAATATACAGTACGATCGACGATCCATGTGATCATATATAGATATATATATATTCAGCAATTACATGATTATATTAGGTTGTGGGTTCGATCCCCACTCGAGGAGATGAAATATTTATTTAAATTTATATTTCCATTTTAGTCGCTTTGGTGTCGCCAGAACTCCGTGTCGCCAGTTCTGCTATTCAACACGCAATACCTCCAGAATTCAGCAGAAAGTGGGGTAGGGAGTGTCTAACACTTAGTTCCTTCTGCCTCCCCTGCTGTGTGCGGGATACAGCGTGAAGCTGATTTTGATTTAAATAGAACAGATATAAATATATACTTACCAACTTTAATAAGCAGATTGACCATTTCAGTGTGTCCTTGCCACGCCGACACGTGCAGTGGAGTGCGACCCTATATATAAAAAATTGGTAAAATTACTTTTTTCCTTTTTTTTTTAAATATAATCCATTTGTATGTATATTGAGATCGTGTCGTGACTCAGGTGAACAAGCGTTGTAAACACAGGTTGTGGCTTCGAATCTCACGAAGAATCTCGGGGTAGTGGTATTATTAAATGTGCCGAGTGCCGAGCCGAGAATGGGAAACTGATTGTCTTAACACTAGTTTACGTGCAACAAAATATTGTATATTGTTCTGTAAGTAACGTTAGGTAGTAAGTAAGTATTGCTTACTACTAGTCTTTTGTCTTCTACCATAATGGAGCATATCCTGTTATATTCAGTACTATTGACGAGTTAAGGCCGCCCTGATATTAGCTGTAGCAGCTTTTATTTCCTTCTTGCTATCCTTCTTTTGAATATTTTCTTCCCTAGCGCGATGAAACATTGTACAAAAGTTCAGAAAGCCTAAATTCAGGGCAGCCACGACTGACGACCTTACTGTTATCTTATAACACTGACCTCAGCATCACTACAGTGCACGCTGGCGCCGCACGCCACCAGGTGTCGGGCCATCGCCAGTCGGTTGTCCAACGCCAGTACATACAATGTACTGCGGCGGTCCGCGTCTAAGGCGTCAGCGTCAGCACCTCGCGTGTGGAGCGATGTAACTGTCGAGAATTGTCCTTCTAGTGCTGCCAGACTAAAGAAAAAATCTTTGAAAAATATTAAAATGCTTTACTATTTTTGAGGCTAGTTCTAAGCTAACACATAGCACACAGCTCAGCGTGGATGGAGCGATATGACCTTCTGAAATCTGCTACTTTATTAAAACAAGATACGGCACTGAGATCCGCGACTCAACATGCAATATCTCCAGTTTAAGAAGAAAACGAAGAATGTGTTGGGGTGTCTCTTTATCGCTATACCTACCCTTCTATATGCGGGCATGAAACTGAAGAGAAAAAACATAACTCACCGCAAAGCAGTCTTCCCATCATGGGCTCTCTGGTCCACGGGGGCCCCCCATTGATCTATGAGAAGTTCCACAAGTCGAGTGTGACCCTCCTGAGCTGCTAGTAGAAGGGGGCCTTTACCATCGTTATCTGCTTCGTCGACTTTGGCCCCAGCTTCAAGGAGGGCCTCGCATACTTCTATATGACCTGATAGGAAATAAGAAATGTGTTTAAAAAAGACAATTAGTTGTGAATTTGATGTTCCGTCACAATGTTAGTTACAAATTAACATTATTAAAGTAAAAAGTTGAACGCAGTAGGATTTGAATAATTAAATGAAACCAATTTGAAGAAAATATATATGGCGACATTTTGAATTGTCGTCTAGCCCATCACGTCCGCCGATAGCTGTGTATTTTTCCCGCTAAAATAAGAAAACACGGTTTATGTAATACCTAATATATCTGCTTTTTTAAATATTCATATGTATAAAATTCAAGAAAAAAAGGAATAGTTGTATTTCAACCTTCAAAAGCCGCATAATGTAATGGTGTCCATCCCGAATTGTCACGGTGGTGTTCATCCAAGCCTCTGTCCAGCAACTGGCGGACTACTTCCACATTGCCTGTTGAAGAGAATACGTATTTAAATAAGCAAATAACGTGGAGTAAAGACGTATAATTTTTCATAATAAAATTTTTATTTATAAAAGAATGGTATATCAAAATGTAAAATTTTAGTAATTAAAACCATCAGAACCATGGGCAGTTTTAATGTCATGGATATTATACATAATTAATGTCAATGTCATTGATGTGAAGGATATTGAGACAGCGTCTGTAATATTGTTGGTTGGTGTCATATTAGTGTCATTGCTATCACTGGGATCAATATCTTTTTATGTTAATGTCAGCTTTGGGTGTTGATGTCAGATTAAGTGTCAAATGTAGAATGTCAGTCAGTGTTGCAATGTCGTCAATGTCAGTGTAAGTGTCAAATATAAGATCAGTGTTTATCACTGCTTTCCTATCGTATTGTCAGTCATGTCAGTCACATCAGTACAATTATCTTACCCTGTGCAGCAGCAACACTAAGCACGGTCCTGCCCTCAGCGTCCATGTTATCGACGCAGGCTCCCCAGAACAACAGCAGGCGAGCTGGTGCCGCGTGTCCTGCTGCTGCGGCCGCCCAAAGGGCTGTGCGACCTGCCAGATCTGACGATTCGATGTCGGCTTCAGCTTCGAGTAGGAGTTCGCAAGTTTCTCTGGTGATAATGAAAAGAGAATAAATTTATAGAGGGTAATTATAAGTACTGATTTTAAACAATAATCAAACATTATTGTATATTCTATTATTAGAAATTAGAAGCGATAAACATAAAAAATAAACAAAGTAAGATGGTGGAAAGTTAGGTATAAATACCAGCCAATACTTACGTATGTCCCTCAAAAGCAGCCACCAATAACGGCGTTGCTCTATCCCTATCCGCCTTATTCACATCCGCGCCCCTCTCTATAAGGAGCGCAGCGCAGGCGCTGCCTGCGGCGCACAACGCCGCAACTGCAAGGGCTGTACGGCCTGGAAAAATGTTGGAAAACGATCAATTAGTAACTATTAATAGCTATTAGTGGCTTTTAGTGACTAAGTGACTCACCATCATGGTCAGCGTGATCGACACCAGCGCCAGCATCCAGCAGCAGGCGGACTATATCAGCGTGTCCCATATACGCGGCCGCCATCAACGGCGTCCTGCCTTCTGCATCAGCTCGTTCTGGTTGAGCACCACCAGCTAATAAGCGGGCTACTACCGCCTCGTGACCGGACCAGGCTGCTGCCCTAGAGAATAGATAGAGAAAATGCTATTTATTTAAGAACAGTTCGTGGCTGCCGTGAAGTGTTTATTAGTGATATTTTTATTATTGATTAGAAAAGAAAGTACCGGTGATTTACTTACGCCGGTTCTTAAGTAAACAAGTGATAGGTTCTCCGAATTTCAAAACAGGAAACATGTAACATATTTTTATAACTTCCCGCTGTATCCCACATGTAACACTGTAGGCAGGGGGATGAGGAATCTAGTGTTAACACAATCCCTTCTCTTTAAGACACTTTCATTTCCCACTTCCGCAGTCGCACACTTCTACTCCTGAGCCACGACAGGCCTAAGAAAACGTAAATATTTCAGAATTTTTAAATAATTGTTATACAAAGCTAACCTCAAAGCTGTCCTGTTGTCAGCATCAACACAGTCTACGTCACAACCGTGCTCTAACAATACATCTACGACCTGCAAATATAAAAAAAATGATTAATATTGTTTATTATATAATTTTAAATCAATACTAATAAATTATTCTATTTTACATTTTGTGTTAGTGAATAACCTTTTTTATAAATTTTAATATATTCACTGAAATTAAAACTCTTTTTTTTCACCCTTCTCCCTCCCCCCTCCCGTTTGTATCCCTGGTATCTCCTTCCCTACTCACCTCCACATGTCCAGCCCATGCCGCAGCGCGCAGTGGACTCCACCCATCAGCATCAGCCACAGCAGAAGCCCCATTCTTCAACAGCAGGGCCGCGGTGTTGGGTTTACCGGCGCGCGCCGCGGCGTGGAGCGCCGTGCTGCCGGTCGCATCCGTCGCTTGAGCTAGTTCGGGGTAACGCTGAAACAAATAAGTAGATGTGTTTAATATAACATTATTATTTTACGTTTTAATTACGTTAATTTCTAACATATATCTTCTAAAAATTATCTTGAGTTGATATAGGAACCAAACATTTAAAAAAAGTTAAACATTCATTTTTTCTAAATAGACGTAACTACTGAGTAGAAAAAAATATATAGGTATAAAATATTCTAACTGATGTTCTATTAAATTCTTAAAAGGATACCCTTTGAACCGAAGTTCAAATAAAAATATCGGTATTGACGTTTAAACAAACTGATAAAGTATATTTCTTTACTATTGTATTGTATAAAAACTTCTTGTAAATGGCAGTATTTAAAGTATGTTAACCACAGGGCCTTTCCGCCTAAAATATTAAAACCCCTACTTTGAAAATGAAATTACAACATGATAATTCAAAAAAATATACTTGTCTACTTCAAATCATTCAAAATGTAACAAAGATAGACATAATTAATCACAGGAACACTAAATATCCCTACATACCTTCAATAAAACAGCCAAACCGTCCTCATCGCCTCGACTCGCAAGCTCGTGTACCGTACTCGGATCTATTAGTATTTCTTCATCATTCTCATCACCTGTGGCGTCATTGTTGTCTTCACTTTCAATTGCTTGATCGGTTGAGAGCTGGAGGAAAGAGTAGTAAAAGAAATAGATACTTTTATTATTTAGGAATTATAAAATTTGGATGGGATGTGAACATTTATCTATGTACAATACTGTCGACGAGTCGTGCCCGCCCAGGAGATACCTATAAATGTCTTCCCAGATTTTATTATAGATTTTTTTTTTACTTTTGATTATTTTCTTCCCAAGCGCGTAAACAGTGTACTAAAGTTCTAAAATCTAAATTCAGATCGGCGACGCATTGTAATGTTATATATGGTATTATAATATATATATATATATGCACTTTAAAAAATAACATATAAGTAAACGAAAATTGAAAGATTCGTTAACAATGGATGAACTAATACATACGATATTATAACATTTCTATACTGAATTCCTATATGGGAGAGTCTAAGCCGTAGGTATTATATATATACATGTAATAATGGATTTCCTCATATAGCTTCCATGTACAAAAGGCAATCAATTACAACTTTATTATATGTATAGATATTTATAATGATACATATAAAATTTATATACACTTTACTACAATAAGCGAAAAAAAACAAGATAAAATCCCAAAACTTACCAAATCATTAAAATCCTCCGGCTCGGTTTGCGCAGAGTCCGTCCTGCTCAGTTCTAATAGCGCTTTTAACACTCTCCTATCACGGGGCCAGTGTGTTGTGTTCCCGTTTACTAGTTCCGGCATTAAGCTTTCTAGGGTTGATTGTTCGACTGGAAATAAAAAATAATTCATTAATATTAGGATGACAATATATTATTGTGCACGCAATAGTTATGGGTTCGATTTCCGCGACAAAACGATAATATTGATATGATTGCATTTTCAGGCAATTGTAAACGCGACAGGTTGTGAATTCGATTACCACTCGAAGAACATAATGACAAGCGCGTCGTTGAGTTCTGTCACTCAACACGCAATGCCTACAGAATTCAGAAGAAAGTAAAGAACGGTAATGGCTAAATGGGAACGGAGTTGCATAACATTATGTCTACCCTGTTATATGCGGGATATCAAATTTGGGAACAAAATGTATTGGAACGTGTGTATACTAATATTGCAATATTAAAAAAAACTCGTAAAGATAAAAAATATATTAATTTTAATTTTTGGAAGAATTTTATAAATTAACATATCAAAAGGAAATATAAATAATCCTCCAATTGAGAGTTGATCCGACAACCACAGATAATGTTATTATCACTAATAAAATATGTTTCAACAATAAAAAGTGAGTAATAGAAGTTTTAAGGAAGCAGTTTTGAATACTTTGTAATGACTTAAAGCTACGGTAAAAATATGAATCAACAAACGTCACCGCGCTTTGTATCATTGCCAGGGCAAGAAATAAAAAAATCATTTCATCGAGTGGGAATCGGACACGTGACCGACACGGAACAACACGAACATTTCTAAGTATATTATGTAGTAGATACTGTAGATTCAAAATTCAAACTTCCATTAAAAGAATAAAATTTTAAATATAAGCAAGGTAAAATCGCGCTTCGTGTCGGTGTTAGACGGTACCAGACTGTAAGAGCGGCGTTTATGGCTCCGAGCCGCATATGCGAGAATAAATTATTTTAATTTCCCTGCTCTTACAAGACAATATGCGAAATTAAGTCTAGTTTCTTTACATACAATCTGAAATTATGGCAGAAAGTAGAAAAAGGAATGTCTGAACACTACGTTATCTCTGCCTTTCCTACTCTACGCGAGTGTAAAGAAAAATAATAAAAGATTTAAGTTAGACATAGTACCTACTAGCAAAAAATAGGGAACATAGTGCATCTATGATAAAAAAAACTATTTAAAGTAATACTTACATATAAAGTCATAAATATCAAAAACTTCATTTAAAGTAAAAACCTTACTTTTACGATGAACTCTTAAGTCACACATTATTTGAAAAAAAAATAATTTAATCTGTACAAATTCACCTTTTATTTATGTATTTTAATAAATTTACTTAATATTTGTATATATTTTATTTTAGACAATACGTCTTTCTCTTATAAAAGCCAACTACAAATTGCCTTATAAATTCATTTCTTATGACATGTTAAACTAAAAACACAAAACAATATCAACTTTATACTTATACATTTAAAGTCAAAATTTGAAAAACATTAAACTGACAGGAAATGATAAATAATTAGCAGTAATTGTAATCAAAATATGACTTTGACTTGATTTGTGGAAAAAAGTATTAGGTTTTTTGTGCTTCACGGCTCATCCCGCATAATGTAGTCACATCGGTAGTAACATAATGTCCAGATACGAACCAATTCAAGTAAATAAAAAGACAAATTATCATTTCCCCAAGTGGGAATCGAACCCATAATCTTGGCGTTTACAATCAGACGCTTGACGACATTGAATTTGATTGACGCATCCTTTTTTGCAATATCTGCAAGGAAAGTTCAAGTCAATCAAAAAATATTTTTAAAAAATAATGTCAAACATTTTCTGCTTAAAGATGTAAAAATGTCTATAAAGACTATTTTTCATATTTTTAAATATTTTTTTTTATAATATTATGTAATAGGCCAAATTTTAAATTATTTATAGAAATACTAAATATTAATAAACGGAAAAGGCATACATTTTAATTATCTTGTAATATGTACTATAAATATCTCCAATGCTTCATCTCTCATTCATTATACGTCATTTTCTCTAATTTAGTGACACATTGTATTATTCAAGATGCAAATACAATGGAACAATACTTACATCGAAATTGAACCCACAACCACCGCGTTTACACTGTACTACTGCGTCACAAAGGCTTGATATATATAATAAATTGATTATTTACATGTAAATGTTTAAACGGAAATACACATATAAGGAAAATGGGATCATTATTAAGTGCATGCCGGTTTTTTGTATGTCCCGTCATAAATAACTGTGGTTAACAATTAGGAGACATGATCTTCCTTCAAAGTGTGTAAATTTTCATTAATTTTTAATAAAAAAAATATTAAAATTCATATTGCAAAAATATATGTTATAAAGGACAATGGGCAGATTGGGACCCCCATCCAATAGCAATAAAACATATGCCATGTGATAGGTCTTTTTAATAGGAACTTTTATTATGACAGTTTTGTTCCTATCCATTTAGATAGATATGGCAAAAAAGCTCAACGTAGAATTGCACCACCCAAAACTATAAATTTATCAATTATGCTCAAAATTTGGGCGGAGCTTGAGTCATCTATCCTCTATCCCTAAATCCTCCTCTTTCCATAAATTACCTTTACTCAAAAAAAAGACAACAATAAAACTTACGTGATTTACAAGAAACAGTTTCTCTGCCCTCTGATTCAGGATCTAGATCTTTCTCTTCATATTTCACTTCATCACCCTGCAATAAAATATATCATAAAATAAAAATATTTTTAAATAGTTACTTGATATTTTTGTTTTGACATTATGGCGTCTAGTATTTTCCATTGAAAATTTTGATTATCAAAAAAATCGAATTACCCTTTGCTTCGTGTAATCGGATAAAAAATAACCTTTCCCTTCCTCAATAGAACCAGAACTCAAGACTTTGCCTACAATTTGACATTTTGGCATAGACGCACAGCGTTGAGCTGTAAACGAGACGGTTGTGGGGGTTTGATTTCCACTCGGGGGAGATTTCCTTCATTTTTTTTTCGCTACGTCAGGTTCGGTTAGAAGACAAAGCGTGTTAGCCACATGAAATATCATAAAAGTAGTGCTGTGCGTGAGAAGCGGAATTTCTAAACACAAGGTTCCCTCTGCCAACCCTACAACATACGGAATACAGAGTGAATCTAAAATAAAGAAAAAATAACAAAATAATCCATAAATACCTGAGTATTATCAATTTCAATAATTTTAGCTTCAATTTCTCGCTTTAAGGCCGCCTCTACGTCACAACCTGAATCTAACACCCATAATAAAATGAGTGTATGTAAGTCTATTTGTTCCTCTCCATCCCTGAAGTTAAAAGAAAAAGTTCTGTTCTGTTCTGTTCTTTCTAATATGGCGTTCCGAGCAAAAAGAAAAAGTTATATTTTCTTTGAAACTAACATTAATTTATTTATAGAAAGTTCGTCTTAAGTCGCGAATTAGGTATGGAGGATTGTTTCTCTCCTTAATCTTTAAAAATTGTAAAACAAATCGTGTTGTCAGTTTTATAACGGATATATTAGAAATGGCAATTGTAAAATGAGATAGTGACTTAGAAACTTCGATTTGAACTGAGAATTGTAGTTTAGTTTATTTTGTTTGATAATTAGAATAAATATAATTTATAACACTATTCTCCTGAGGATATGACTCCTTAATTTACAATTTCCTTATAGAGACTGTAATGGTGCAGTTATAAAACGTTTGACTGTAGATGCGATGGTTGTGAATCGAACGGCAATTTGTACAATAATTATTATACTAGGATTGGATAGGATTTGCCTACCCCGTTATATACCGAATACAGCGCGATGATTCTACGTACATTACTCATGTAAACGTTAACAATTAATTCAATATATTCGTTCAATATATTAATATTCAAACTTACCCAGATTTAGTTTTCTTTTGAGCTGCCAAATGCTGTTCCAGCTGAGTCATATGATATACATAATTGTGAATTTCTAGAGCATTCAATCTGTAAGAAATGGCAAAAATATATAAATTAAACACTTTATTTTATATTTAATAAATAGAAAAAATGGGGGTTCGAGAGTCTTTATAGTCTATGTGTGAGATCAGATAAAATCTAAACTCCTTGTAGCTAGAAGGAGGTTGGAGATGGGAAGGTAGCTAGGTAGCCACATGAAATATCATGAGAGAAAAGGAAAGAGAATAAAGAGGTGGGTGAGCTCTCTTACCTCCTGGCCTCCTAGTACATACTCGTACTCGAGGGGAGAGCTAAGGCACGGAGATATAATTGTTCCAGAGAAGTGTAAGGGTTTTCCCATTATTTTTGGTATCTGGGAGAGATGTCTCACCTCCTGGCCTCAAGTGTGTAGTGCATGGCCAGCGCGGCGTGTCCGTCGGGCGGCGCGCACAGGTAGCGGCGCGTGCAGTGCTTCACGTCGCCAAGCCACGCCGCAAATGACGGGTGGAACAGAGAGATGAACCCGCTGCCGCGCTCCATCACCAAGATACTGTAGGAGTAGAAAGAAATACATTTAATCCATTGAATTGACGTATAAACCTTATTATTTCACATTACACATTGGTCAATACTGAGAGGGAACTCGAAAACAAAAAAAAAAGAAACTATATTATCCATAACGACACTTCCATTCACATTCCCGTTTCACTTTTCACCGAATTCTTTAAGCTTTGTGTGAATGACGAAATTCAACGCCACGTTTTGTCTCGTTACCAACTTGAGATCAAATGAACATTTCATGTTTAATGTTTTCATTACCTGCTCCAAGCATACACATACACACATAATATTTGTTTTTTTCTATAATGCCCTAAAGTTACGAAAGCCGAGCTTCCGAACGACCATGATTCAATGACCGTACTGTACTATAATAACAAAAAAGTAATATATCTCTTACCGTCTCAACAAATGTAACCGTCGATTGAAATCCTCTCTCGTAACACTGTATTCCTTGGTGAGAAGACACTTGTACAGCATGTCTTCCGTCACGCCGCAACGCGCCGCTAGCAGTACATCAAGCAGAAGACGAACCTACGATCCATGAAGAAAAAAATAATTAAAATTATATGAAAAAAAAAAAGGATTTTAGTGGGATTTCAATTCACATTCCTTGGATAGTATCTATACACTCCACATAACACTTTTTATTTCTATCTTTAAATAAAAAAGCGAAAGAGGTATGTAGAGTTTTTTTGTCTACACTGCTATTCAAACTCGATAAAACGTGTACAAAATCTTGATATATCAATTTTTTTCACTTTTAAAATACTTTTCATACAATTAGTGAGTTCCTAATAGTAATCTATTTCTCTGTTAAATTCTGTCTCACTTGACCACTTTCTTACTATATGTATATCTCTCTCTTGCCTTATTAAACCGTCGTCCGTGAAACAACCGTTGCGCCAGCCACAAGTACAACCCGTTTAGAGTTCCGGGGATCTCCCGGATTTCACGTAGAGCTATGAAGCCGTCCGCCACACCGTCTAGCACCTGTAACAACCATACTAATATTAGAAATGTGAATCTAAGTTTGTCTCTTACGCATTCAAACCAAAACTACTCACCTGATAATCAATCAATCAATTTGTACACATATTTTTGAGATATTAGAAAAGAAATATGATACTTTTTAATTAGAAAATCTAACTCCAGAGCGGCCACAACTCGTCGACCGTACTATAAAACGTTTAAACATCGTTCAAATTAATGACTCAATATACCTTTTCTAAATAAAGGAGACACCCATCACTCTTTATTCTCAAGTTATCCAGTGCAGCTGCTGCTGCCGCCGCCGCTGTGGAGTCACTTGACACTCGGGCTCTAAAATTAATAATCATATTATAATAATAAATTGAGGACAGTCGTAGCGCAGGGGCACGAGCAAGTGACTGTAAGCGCGACAGGTGATACATTCAAGCAATTAAATATTATACAAAGTAAAGTTAAAACAATAATGTTCGGTTTGATTTATTTTAGGGATTCATTTCTTTTTATTTCTTTTAATAATACTAACTCTGAAATTAATAAATAGAAAAGAAATATCAATGCAATTAATAAATTAATATATATAAAAAATATATTTCATAAATGGATGAATGAATGAATCAATTAACGAATGAATGACTGAACCATACATACAGTATACAACGATATTCACTCACCTAAGCCTGGGTTCCGTATCCAATCTCGCTAGCACATATCTCTGTACATCGGCCGATACGTGAGCGCGTTGTAGTTCATCCAGTATTATTTTACGGAACCCTAATGACGAAAAAGTGAATTAATAATGAAAACAATGATAAGACGATAATCTTCAAATATTGCTACCACACAACTAAAATTCAGTAGATTTTTATGTTGGTAACCTTTTGTAAAGAAAATATTCGAACCTGTGAACATCTTGGTAGTGTGTCGTGCGTGCCGCCTCGCTGTCACGAGAAGCAACAACCAGTGAGGTAATAGGTGTTGATGTCTCGCTAATAGTCCAGCTATGGTGGTTGAATTCTCTTCTGATGTTGTTTCTGTTATTTTAAATAGTGGTAAAGAAAAACGTTATTTACTTTAAATAGAAAAAAATATTAATACTTTTTGTTTGGAAGATTGGAAACTGTGACTTTTGAGTATAATTCTAATTATTCAAGAGATCATCTACGGTCGTCAGTTTATTAAAAAAAAGATACAAAACTAAATGTGGCAATAAGCAGATAAAAATAACATACAGCTTAGAAGTGTAAAGGGCGGAAAAAAACGAGGGATCAAATATTATTAAATTATATTTTTTTATTCAAAATTTACTTTTCCATATTACTACAAATACTTCCGCTTACCAGGTCTTATTAATCTACTTGCGGTTTTATATTCCATCCAACTTTATCTCTAAGCTACTTTCCCCTAAAATTAGAACAAAACAATTAAAAAATAACTAAAATCATACTCACCATTAGTATTCCCTTCATCAATTGCATCGACCATCAAAAACAAACACTGTTTCGGCGGATCAATCTCCAAAAGAGGAAACAGTATAGCCTTCTTGAAACACTCATCCGGGTTCTTATCCAGATTTTGGGGCAAAAGAGACTGTTGTATTTCCGTATCCGTTAATAACTTCTCATAATATGCATTTGCTATTAAAGTTCTAGGATTAACGGGAAGGCTTGGTATGGGTGGTGGAACATCTTCGTTTTCCGTTCGTTTCTTCTCCAATAACTTCTCGATATCCGTTTGTATATCATCTTTTGGGATATTCACCAAATTAGTATATTCGGGTAATTCTTCTTCTTTAGGTGTTTCCGATTTTTTTGGAGAACTTTCAGCGGACTGCGGTTTTAAATCACTTTTGTTGGGATAACGGAAATTTGCGACTGGTATTCTTGATTTGGGTGGACTGTTGCTTATTTCTTTTGATTTCTCGTCATCTTTGGCTTCGGTGGAAAGACTTTTTTGGAGAACAGAAGTTTTTTTGTCCGACAACGGTTCAGAACTTTGTCGAAGAAGACGTGAATTTCGAGCTTCTTTAGACTGCCTTTGTGAAATGTTACGGAGGAACAGATTCTCGTGATTTTCGTACAATCGGAATTCATTATCGTCTTCGTTCGTTACGAACGGGTTAGTGGGTTTGATACTCGATCTTGGTAATATTTCTGGGAGCTGGTAACAAAAAAATATATTGGATTAGAGTACGCACTAAAAATATTTACCGGGATATTTTAAATCAATATTATGTTGACTTGATTGTAACTGGTACATTTTCACTTAAAGTATTTGTGTTTTTGCTAAAATATATTTATATACTATGGCCATTTAAGGGATTGTTTGAAAAATAAAACAAAATATAAGAAAGAGCAGTAAAGAAAACAAAATATGAAGTTTATTGTTTAATTTTCATCATTATTTTTCCTTTACTTCTTTAGTGCCTTATTTTAGCCAACCCTATAATTTTTGATAACGCTGCGAATTTTATACAAAATGCAGCAAAAACGATGCATAAATGCCCGTATCTTTTGATTGTGTTGAGTTAGAAGCTTGGGTTTTTCTACGGTACAAGGGGCCGTTGACTGAATATTTGATATCAATTTCAGCTCGAAAACTTCACTCGAAATAAAGTCTTGACAGAGGAACTACAAACTATTTCTATAAAAATATCCGTTTTGTTCCTTTTGAGATACGGAACCCCTAAAAACAATAAAAACCTACATTATGAGCACTCAAAGGCGCATCCGGCATACAATCTCTGTATGTATCTTTATCTATAATTCTCTTCGCGGTACGAGCTCGGGCACAAGCGTCCTCCTCGTCTGTGCGTTGATCTGTGGGAAAAAAATGGTTATTATTTTTATATAATATGTAGTAAACACACATATTTGTTTAGTTTTTCGCTGTTTTTCGCTGTATCCCGCATTTAGCAGGATACTCAAAAGACACCAGGTGACCTAGTGTTAGCCATTCAGTTCCTATTAAGACACTTCGGCTCCCCCCTTTTTGCTGGATTCTGGACGTGTGCGTTGTGTCGTGTAATTTAAATATCTTACCTTCACTATCAGCCAACAAAGGTTTCGAGCTCTCCTCTCCATCATCACCCATTTCTTTGAAACGCTGTATTAAATTCTCCTCTGTTGTTGAATTTCTTCTGTAATAAGAAAATAAAATATTGTTTTGAATAAATAAAAAAAACAGAAGATACGACATTGATATGTAAAGGCATATTGTGCTGCCGGTAACAGAGTTAACTATGGCTGCGTTGATGAGACGGCGTTCTGCTTTCTTTTATTTTTACTGTTTATTTGATTTTAATATTTTTATGTCCGTACATTCAAGCAATGCTAATAAGCTTAATTATATTTTTTGATGTTTGGCCCCGATTATAATCTCATCATATAGCGTGAACCAAATATCTTCAAGTCCAATTTTATTAAGATGACCAGGATACCAAAATTACCAAAACCTGTTCTACGTAATTTACCTGTTACTATTAGGAGTGCCCTCATCAGGCGAGTGATCCCTCTCTCCGCTTTTCGCGTGAGACGAATGGCTGAGTATTTGCATCGCTAGTGACCTTATAAACTCCCCTGTACGCTGGCTGCTGTCACCGGGACCCTTGAATGACGAAAAAGTATATTTTAAACATTATTTAAGTGTTATTACAAACTTAAGGAAGAAAAAAGTTTTTTTAGAAAACATAACATTTTTAAACAAGATTTAAAGCCGCGCCTCTGGTTTACCAACTAATTAAATGTTCAAAATATTAAATGAATGGTATTCTGTCTTGTAAAAACTTTTATTTTTTAATATTTAAAATAAAAATATATATATAGTATTAACTCTCCCCTCAACCCGGAATCGAACCCCATATACCTGTAAAAAGTGTCTAGCCAGCAATCGTCTATTCAAAGCGCGTTGCTGTCTTGCCTGAGGACCGCTGCCAGGCTGACTTAGTTCTTGACATAGCGCTGTCTTACCGCTGCCTGCGTCGCCTGGAACGTGCAAAATAATAAAACATATACTACATTTTATAAGATATATTTTCTATTTTATTCTTGCTTGATAAGTAAGAATTTGTGATTTATCTATATTTCATATAATAGAGTTTGTTTGGATGAACACGTCAATCTCAGGAAGGAGGAGACTTTTATAGCAGAGGGTTGTACACTTATATTAATTTCAATCCCATATATTGTAGTGATCTACCAAATTATATATCTATACCTAATTTATCAATTAAAATCCTTAAAGATGTTGTTATTGTGAAAGAAGCCATGATTATGTAAAATTTTTCGTTTCAAAAGTCCACTCCGCATTCCATAAATTCCATCAAATGTCAAAAGGATTAAAACTCTCATTTATTTTTAAACACACGACTTACCCAATATCAAAGTACCGGATGTCTTGCTGACAGCCCGCTGCTCCAGACAATGTGCTATCTTCTGGAACACCCATTCTCTACAAAAGAACTTTCTCTTATCAGCCGTTATCATTTCTGACACGCGCTGGGCGGAGGTGGACTTGCGGACTGGACGATCCTTGTCAATGTTTCTAGGCGTCATTGGTGATAGGGGCGACCCTGAAATTTAAAAAGTAATATAGATATAATAGATAACAAAGAAAACAAGCATTTGTATGTTTGCAGTGGTCGTAGAAACTAATAATATATAAATAGTAAAATTCGAGGCCAGTCATAGCGCAGAGGCACAAGCGTGCAACCGTAAAGCAAAACTGTAAAATAGGTTGTTGGTTCGATTTCCATTCGAAGAAATTAAATATTTTGTTGTTTAACATTTTGTTTTCTTCGCTCTTGTAGCAAGACAAAGCGCGGCGTTGAGTTCCTCCACTCAACATGAAATGTCAAGAAATTCTGCGAAAAATAAGGAACGGACTATTTTAAGTTTGAACACTAGGGTGCTTCTGGCTGTCCTGATATCGCGCATGGATACAGCGTAAAATAAAAAAAAATGCGTTAACATGAGGACAATAAAAACTCACCATCAAAATCAAACTCCCTATCTCTGTCCCTGTCTCTATCTCTGTCCTTCTCTCTCTCCCGACGGTATTCCCTTGCTTCCCGATCCCCGGGGAAGCCCCGGTGACGGTCAGTAGGTGTTCTGTCATAGCCACGTGGGGACATCTCGTTTAGGGGAAGCGATCTGAAGTATAATTAAATATTTTATAATACGCGATAATGTTGGGTCCTTAATTAGGGAAACCATAAATGCAGATTTTTTATGATTTCATAATCACCTTTTATCTTAACGAAAAGTAAAATAAGCTAATAAAGGATAGTAACATCCTCTCAGTTATTAGGATTTGGTCCACAAGTAGAGATTGGAGAATTAGGTTGGTCCACAAGTAATAATTGTATAATCATGAAACTTGGCTTAAAAGACAATACAATAATAATATGGTATCATCGAGCTTGTCTCATGATGGAGCCAGAGCCTGAATTGTGGAACTTCTTAGAGGTTACTAATCAATTATTCAAGTTTATTTTATAGCTCCAAGTACATTCTATAGTAATTGGTTGCCTAGGCGAAAAACATATTTTTGATACTTAAAGAATTATATATATTTAACATATTATACATTATATAATGTTCTAAATTCAAATTTTGAAAGAGTTTTCCATACTTTTAACTAACCTTAAGTTAACCCGATGCTCTGCTTGCCGTACAGCTGAGTGTCTGTGCTGCTGCTGCCTCATGTTCACTTGATTCTGTCTTAAATAGGCCTCAACTTTCCCCTCATTCGGATCAGTCCTATTCTGCACTCTCTTCGCTTCTCTTTCTCTCCTCGTCTCATCCTTTCTCCTCGACTCCCTTTTCTCCATCTTTTCTATCCTACTTTCCATTGGGGCGTTCAACAGTTGGATATTACCACCATGATTATAATTCAGGGGATCGAAATCCCTCCCAGAATTTGGGGCGCGAGATTCCCTTGAAGCACTGCCTTTTGAGGCTTTCGACCTGTACTGGGACTTAGGCAGCACCTGGCTGTATATCGGCATGTTAGACATCTTAACCTAGCTTTGGTAGAAAAAAATAATTTCAACGCCTTTTAGGGCAACCCTCCGGGCTACTTTGGTAATTGACACTATACTAGAGGAACGTTTTGACAAAATTTTGTTTTTTAAAGATTTATTTATATTAAAATAGGTTTGTATATGTAGATCGTATCACATGTGTGAGGTTCTAAGGAGATTCCAGTCATTCTAGACGTATTGGATTAGTATTTATCTTCTAGGTTATGAGTTAAGTCATTTTGAGGTCCAGTGAAGCTGAGTACCTGGAGTAAAAGAAATACACAATTTAAATAAACAGAAATTGATTCGCAAATACATTTACAGAGAAATAAAAGATTAAACTTTCAAAATATTAGTTGACTTTTGAGTGAGGTTAGAAGAAACCTTGTTTTAAGACACTCCGATCGTTACGAACTCTCCTTATTTATCATGTTAAGAGTGTTAAGACACCACGGGCGCTTCTAGCGCTCTAAAACTACGCTCGTGTAAGAACTTTGCGAAAATAATTTTAAAAAATCCATTTATAACTCCTCCGTTACCTACGTTATAGGATAGGTCATTGTTTATAGCACTAGAGACGCCCTATTTACTTGCCTTACAAAAACCCAATATAGGTCTCTGCCCTAGGTCTTGCGCTGAATATCTTTTCAACCCTTTCATAAGGGTGTTGAAAGATCACGCCATCATAAAAACCCTTAAAAGGGTCTCTCCCTTAGAACGAATGCCTTTTTACATGCACTAGTTCAGTGGTAATAACTGTTTAGATTATGAGTTCAAAACTTTATTGAAGACGAATTTAGTTGATAACAATAATCTTGAAATTTGTATTTCGATACGATTTAAAAACATATTATATAAATTTTCAAGCATTCCTTTTCTTTTATTTTTGGATAAAGTAAGTTATTAGATTAGGTCTATTATTAAGTATCATAAATTTATAACACTAACTACACCTACACAAGGATCACTGAGAATCAAACTCACGTCCACTATAAATACCTATTAAGACTAACGACTAAAAGAAGGGATAATAAAGTATCTATACAGGTATATATATAACTCTAACTTAATTTTAAAAAATACTACCACAACCAATTATTCTTTGAAAAAATCACCCTTTATAATTTTTTCGAAAAAAATTCAGCCAAACAACTTTACGTCTACACTCCTTGGCGTAACCCCATGTCAAATTGACGGTTTTAAAGAAAAATCGATCCTACTAACATTACATTAAAGCACATTTTACTTCACCATGGTGTTCGGATAAATGAATTTCCTTCTTAATTCTCAATTACCGGAAGACTGTAGAGGATCAATTTAAAAACAGTTTATTATAATTCGTGATTTTGATCTTTATTGATATAGACACAAGGTTTAAAATATAATATTTTTTTGTATATATAAGAAAAAAATAAAAGTGCACCGTCTGTCTGCACTCAGTTCCTTACTGATAAGGAGAATTGATGAAAATATAATAGTGACAAGAATCAACCTCAACTTGCCTTAACTGCACTTAGAAAATACAATTTGCTACCAAGTATTTTTATTTAACGGTATATCCCACATATGTAAGGGCAGACAGAGGGGACGTAGTGTTAAGACACTCCGATCCACTCCAATTTTCAAGAAATTGTGTGTTGAGTGACGGAACTCAACGCTGTCTTTTGTCTCATATGAGCGGAGTAATACGAAATTATTTGAATTATTATAAATACAACCATTGCGTTTACAATCGAATAGTGCCCTACTACACCACGACGGTCTAACGTATAGATTTTTTGGTAAGCTTCACGTTAAATCCATATAACAGGATAGGTGAGGGAACCTAGTGACATTACATATATAGACGTTAAATATATTCCCCCTAATGGCGATCGAACCCACAAACGTCACTTTTACAATCGAACACTGCGCGCTCATGTGCATTTAAAACCAGTATACGCCACAGTAACACGAGAGCAGGTACAGATGGGGGAAAATAAATAAAACTAACTCGAGATACTTCCATATAAAAATCCACTTTTAACTTTTAAGATGGTAAAATTAGCTCATTTCCTACATAAATAAGATTCAATTTCGAATAGCAGAGTTAAAGTTGCACTGGATAGCGCCCACGTCCAAGTTTCGAAATCAATACACGATTTAAAATAATTTCTCCTTGAATTGCAATAAATGTTGGATGTAAATGATAGAAGAAAGTCTTGTCTGTTTGTTGCCTTTTGAACGGTTACTATGTCAAATTTAATTAATTATACGTCATTACAACGTCAAAGATATATAAAGTGTTCGCTCGTATCATCTTATTTTTTTTTTGGCGTCTCGATGCAGAGGGAACCAGAGTGATAAGATACTCCGTTCCCCATTTTCCGCTGATTTCCGAATACATTGCGTGTTGTGTGGCGGAACTCAACGCCGCGCTTTGCCTCGACACCAGAGCGAAGATGATGGAAACATTAAATATCCTCGAGTGGGAATCAAATCCAAAACCTGTCGCGTTTACAGTCACACTTTGTGCCCCAGAGCCACCACTGGACTCGTATCATCATATCATCTTATGACGAATCAAATATCCAATCTCAATACTTTTTTTTTAAATCTAGAGCAACAAGAAACTCCATACGTTCATAGACTAATGTACTACACGTTTTCATTACTCATCCTCGCCCGTGGGAAACTTTGCTCAGATCTGTGTTTAACTATTTTATTATACTTGCTTAAATAACTATAACAGTTATTGTTCAAATTACTTTATTTAAAAATATAGATACATATGTTTAAAGAACTAACTAAAGAACAAGTATAATTCAGTTGTGTGGCGGAACCCAACGCCGTGATTTGTATTGCCAGATTCGATAAATTAGGGACTTAGAATGCTCATAATTCAAACACAACTACTACTATTTGATCAAGCTGGCAAAGCCGCAAGTAAAGCGAGTTTGTATATAAAATGACAATTAAAAAGTTTTCACAGCATAAAATAATGGTTATTTTTATCTGTATCTATTCCATCGTGTAAATTTACGGGAAGTAGCTAGTATTATTGAAAGCGCGTACCTATACCTAAAATACCTATTATCTACCCCGATAAAGGACGTAGGTGTTTTAATGGGAAGGAAGTGTAATAACACTCAGTTCCTTCTGCCTACCCTGCTATGTGCAGGGTACAGGGTAAAGCTCACTTCTTTCAAATAATCTTCTACTTCAAGCGAGCGTAGCTAGAAAGAAAAGCTAGTTATATATAAACAGCTTAACGCTAACGTGGGCGGAAAGGAAGGAACTTCCGCCTCGCCATATCTAGAGACGTCGTCGTACAAAATTTTAATATCATATTATAATAGTCATAATTTATGGAACCATTTGATAATATTAAGTTTCAAGCATCAAATTATATATGTAGAAGGAAGAGATTAGAACAGATATTATATTATCTTAGATGTTTAATGATCAACTTTAATATTATTATCTGTGGCAACTGTTTATAATATGACTGGCTGTGTTCGTGTAAAAAAGACAATGTGTCAACACTTTTGTATAGCTTCAGAGGAAATGATCGAAAAGACACTAATTGTTGATTATTGTAGAATTACGATTGGCTGCAACTTGACTTTTATTAGACCAGTGAAGTAATTTGACCAATAACGTGGAGGCTTAAGGCTTTAGTAGAGTCGTGACGTGTGAGGGTGAAGGTCGATTTTAAAATATGGAGGAAGTTGACGATCGTGGAACGCTTTAGTCTTCTGATATTTTGACGATCGTGGAATGATTTAGTCTTCTGATGTTTTGGAGAAAAGGAAGGATGAGTGTCACAAATCTGCTTCTCTATTTCTGCTTGCATTTACCCAAAATAGAGCCCACAGGTCCAGTAAGAGTTATTTGCGAGCAATCTCCTACATATATTAATAGACTTTATGTTTAGAAAATATTATATACTAACTTCGTTCGCATAGTCAAATTGAAAAAAAATAAGAGCTTTATATGACATATTATTACAATACGTAACTCTAACTGTAGTTACACCTGCAACAGGGTGTGGGTTCGATTCCCATTCGAGCAAAAAGATATATATTTTTTCATTTCTTCGCTCTGGTGTATCATTATATAGTATACTAATATTGTATAGGTGAAGAGTTGGTTTAGTTTACCGAATTAAAAACTTTAAAAATTTTTGTGTTAAATAGACCATTTATTGAGTAAGTCTTTGGGCTATATTACATTCACATAGATCGTTTCGAAATAACGCATTACCTGCGATCAAAGATAACTTGGACAAATGTCATAACCCAACTTAGTAATTTTACCACGGGAGCGAAGACGCAGCTAAAAGTTAGTAAAAACATATTAAAATTTTCATTGCCGTTCTTTTTTAAGTTGAAAAGCTAAAATAACCAAAAGTTTCCATAGTTACATATTCATAATAAACCGTTGCACAAACGAGCCCCGTGGAATCAGCAAAGCCAACACTCAGCCGGACTTTCATAAAATATTCAGGTGCGGAGAGAAATTATTATAGAACAAGAAATTAAAGATGCCATCGAAGAAGAAAAATCTAAAACTTGTTGTTTAAATAAATATTGTAAATTGATTTTTATAACTTAAATCGTCTTTCGAATGTGCCGCTACCTCCGTATACTGACTCGGAAGACAATTCTGCTGAGAGGAGATGGCAACAAATTTAACAGTTGGTCTTTTAATAATAAAATTTACAATTTTGTTGTTTACATTGACTACGGTTAGCTTTCATGTAGTATGAAATTATATTAATTCTACATATTTTATTTTTTCCATATTTCTGAACTGCCTTCTGAAAAGCCGGTGTCGAGGCAGAGTTCCGCCACTCTGACTCGAGAATTGGACGGAAAATTATGAACCGGAGAGTATTAATACTAGATTCCCTCTGCCTAACTAGCTATGTAAGGAATACAGTGTGAAGCTAAAGATAAAACAGATACATTAAGACAAAAGGTCTGGCTGCTGATTAAATACTTACATGAGAGGTTCTGATTCGAGCCCCCACCCACCGTCTACCACAAACCCAACGCACATCTTAATTAACCTACGATGACAGTAAAAACAAAAAAAAAAGAGGAGAATAAAAAGAAAAGCAATACACAAATATCACCTCCGCACCAACCTGTTCTGTACTCACTCAGACTGAACCTCAAAGGACTTGCAAGTTTTAATAAGCCGCGGCGAATAAAGGTTTATTAACAACAATTTCCAAGATTTTTTTTGTTTCCATTTTCCATATTTTTTTTCATCCTACCTATTTGTTTTAGAACTCTGGATAACTATCCAGACAGAGAGTGAATGCTTTTAGTATAATTGTAAAGATTTCTTTGTAGCGTAGGCAAAGGGGAACCAAGAGTTAAAACACTCCGTCTACTTTGCGTATCGAGTGGCAAAGCTCAAGGTGCGTTTTGTTTTATTACATTCATTCCCTCGAGTGGAAATCGAAGAAATAACCTTCGCAGTTTACACTAAGATGCTTTCTAGCCGTGTCATTACGGCGTATAATTAAATTAATTTAACTTTGCTATTTCTGGGTCCCTAAGGTCGACGTTGTAATTTAAATAAGCGTTTAAAAAAGTTACGTTATTTTTAATTTCCTAGACTCGAAGTAAGTTAATTTTTTACTTTTTAAAATAGTTATTTATGCATTTTTAATGGTGTGTGTAATAGAAAACTACCCTTTTTAGTAGTTCAAAACAGTTATAAAAGATACTTGCAATTTTTCACTTTTGATACTTTTTTACCAAAAGTCCAATAAAAGCTTGTTTTTTACCTTTATTACCTTACGAAAGCTGAAACTTAGACAAAAACAGCTAAGTAGTTATTTAGACGAGCAACAGTTAAATTTAACTACTAGAGTTAACCATAAATCTTTTAACTTTATTATGCATTAAACCTACGATTCAAAGTGTATAACGCAATTTATCTTATTTTTCATCCCGACGAATTGTCAAGACATCGGGTACAAAACAGTAAGAGATATTTTTGCTACAATACTGTAATGAAAAAAAAATACATAGTTGTCCTTCAAAGCGAGCAAAGATCTCTAGTTAAAAAGAGAAACAACCAACCCGCGATGCCTCAAGAAGTCGGCTGAAAGTGGAGAACGGTGTTTTAATGTGAACGGAGTAAATCAACACTGGGTTACCAGGTACCCTCCGTCTTCCCTGCCACAGCGGGATACAGCGTGAAGCTAACAAAAATATAAATAGGTAATTTTATGAGCGTAGATTAGTATTATCTAGGCTATTAAAACTCCATTAATACTAAAATAAGCTTTAATACCAATGCTTCTATATAAAATATAGAATTTATATAGAATAACGCAACATTCGATTGATTGAATCCTCGAGGCATTGCGTGTTCAGTAGCGGAGCACAACGCCGGGCTTTGCTTCGATACCAGAGCGAGGAAATGAAGATATTAAATATTTAATTCTCCCAAATGGTAATCGAATTTGCAACCGTCGCGTTGACAGTCACACGCTTGTGCCACTGCGCCGCGACGGCCACGATATATATAGTTAATAGTAAAATATAAAAGCCCCAACAAGACTACCTGGAGTCGGCAAAGATCGATAATGGCTTACGCCTACGTTGTACCGACAGCATGTCAATATTATATTCCACTATAATTCGTCGCCTGCAACTTTGCGTGGACATTAAAAAGTAAAATTAATAAAACCATTTGTAATAGTTTTCGTTGGATTTAAAAAAAATATATATATTATCGAATATAGTTGAAGCTTTTGTTCCACAGAGCCCTGAGGTTGATTATGACTTATAAGTTACACTCCAATAGTAGTCGTATTAAAATATTTCTACATGAGTTGCAATACTTTATAACACCTATTTCTTTAATACAGTTGTATTAAAGTATTGAAACAATAGTGAAAATAGTAATAGAAAATCTGCATTTTGTGTCTAATTTATGTAAATTATTTCAACAGAAACACTTTCTCCAAATTGAAGTCCTAAGCATCGTATAAAATAAATAGTATAATAAATATGTAATCGATACGAAGAAACGCTTTAATAAAGGAAAGCGTAACTAACGTAAAATGATGTACTTTCAATGAGAATAAGCACCCTCACGAAATGATTTTTAAAGGGGATAAGACGAGAAATGAAATAGTATACCGATCAATAATGAACTACTAATAATTGGAATTCGACATAGTGTTGACTTCGTTGGGTCCTTAAAATGGACAGCATCTGACTATATTGTTCCACTCGGGAAAGTGGTTTTATTTTTTTAATTTTTAGCTTCACGCTGTATCCTAAACATAGCAGGATAGACAGAGAAAACCTAGTTTTAAAGAATTGTCTTTATCTTTCTACTAGATTTTCTTTGCCTATCAACAGGCATATACTAAGCTTGAAAAAAGGTCGTGTATACTTGAACTTCGTTAGTTTTAGGCAACAGGCATAAAAATATCTTAGCTTTCACTAAAATACCTACTAACGTCTATACGAACTAAATAACGACCTTCTACTAAGTTCGCACACAACTTAACCCCAAAATGAGGTAATAAAAAAAAACAACAACATATTTTTTCTGCGAACACTACCTATTACCGACGTTATTTATAAATCTGCAATGAAGCGATTTTCACAGACCTCAAACACCAATACGCTTAATATAGGAAGAAGCTATACTTGAATAAATACAAAACATCTAGTTCATAGAATAGAATAAATCATTGAAATTAATTATTTCTAGATTTTTACAGTAGTTTTAACAATTCTCTCGTATTAGAAATGATTTTGTCCAGTAATTTTAAAAATTAAAATAGTTTAATAAATCTACTCCCTATACATACTCATATTACAAAGCTGAAGAGTTTGTTTGGTAGCACACGCTTATCTCAGGAACTAATAATTCAGATTATAAAACTCCTTTCCCATTGGATAGTCCATTTATCGAGGGCTATGGGGGCTATATTATATCATCCTCATTTCCATACAATTGAAACTTAAACCTACGATCAAAATTATCACAGACACTTAACCTGTGTTTCTAAATCGATCGCAAGTCTGAGATCGATCTTGAGATGCCTTTTTTATTTATAGATATACAATATGTAATGTCATATGTGTCATATACAGCTCTTAGTTATTTCCATTTGAATACGGGGGCGAAGTCATAAGTAAAAACTATTTTCAATATAAAACCTTCTATGTAAAGGTACAAAATATGTCAAGTAGATTCTCTGTAAGGTATTAGAGAGAGATGCGATGCTATAAATATCTCTGTGGGCAATATAAGGTTAACAGAAAGAAAACCCAAATGGCGCAGTTGTTACTTACATCTAAATGATGCCAGTGGTAGTTTTGAATTAAATGCCAATTGGGAAAAAATAGAAAAAAATATTTAAAATAGAGACATCTATTTATGTATAGTGTAAGTGTGTAAGTTCGAATCCGCGAACACGCAATGTTTAGACAGGAAGTGCAGAGTAAAGAGTCAATAAATTGAAATATTTACATACGTTCGATACATTGCTTATTGAGAGGCGGAACTCAACGCCGCGCTTTGTCCGCGCTGTTACTAGAGCAAGGAAATGATTGATAATAATAAGTTTATAATTCCGCGTTGGAATCGAACTTACAACCGTCACATCAACTACAACTAACTACAAGATATAATGTGTGCTGTCAATATACATAAATATAAAACCTAAAATTAGTATTTATTGCCTTTTTGACCACTCTAGCTTGTACTTGAAAGAAGAAGAATATGTGTATTAAAATATTTTTATAATTTTATATACCTATAGAAGAAGTGCTTAAAAAAATGTCAACAACGTTAATTAAAATTTTCAAAATAGTATTGAATTAAGTGAGGTCACGGGACTTCTCAACTTCATTGCCATACGTTTTAATAAACATATCATTGTTTTCTTTACTTAAATATTATAGGAATCTATGATGTTGTTAATTTTATTATATTTTTTTAAGATATTGCGTTTCAAATGTTGGAACTAGACACCGTATGTGCGTTAAAGGAAAGTGCGAGAAAGGAGTATCCGAACACTAAGTTCCATCCGTCTACCCCGCTTCGTAGGAAAAAGCGTGAAAGATGCTTATGAAGATTTCCTATAAGAGCTTAGACTAAAAAGTATATTATTCCCTTAGCAGTCGAGAATGAGAGATGAGAGAATAGGACATGTTCAGGTTATTTCAAGTCATTACATTGTAGTCAATATTAATAAACAGTAATAAAAATAAATTAAATTTCATCTAACTTCCATACTATATAAAAGACCGATGGTTACGCAACAAAGGCGCAGATTACCGCAGTAAGAACAAGGTCGCGACTTTGGTTCCCGCTTAGTGTATATTACGCAACTATATACATACACCTACTATCTTTATTAGAATATTCTAAAACTAAACAATATGTTTGGTTGAATGCGCTGAGCTTAAGAATTACTGGTTCCACTTGAAAAAGTCTTGATTGTGGGTTCGATTCCCAGTTGAGGAAATGAAATATTTAATATTTCCAGTTTCAGTCCAGGGTAAAGCACATAATTGAGTTCCGCTACTCCACACACAATGCCTCCAGAACCTCCATTTTTTTCTCTTGACGCATATTCGAAATACCTATAGCAGAATATAGACAGTGTTAAGTCACTCTACTTTCCACTACGTACGCTGACGTTCATTTACAAATGATGTACATAGAAAGGCGTAACCTAACACCGTGTTTCAGTTTCCCAGCACAATTTAGCATTTCACATTAAATTAATCATTCTATTCTAACTATAATACTGTTAATATCAAAATATATATATATAACCGCTTATTGCTTGAAGTTGAACCGTCTCCTCTGGGGACGGTTAACAGTGATATATGGAACGAATGTCTAACAAGAGACGGGTGAATTTAGTATCCCTTAGGAGTTTTAGTTTTTTTTTGTAAAAATACTATTTATTATAATTTTAATACTTTTAGTTTTATAAATTAATACTTGAGATGCGACACCACAAGGTGGAGTGATTTATCACTACGTTCTCCCCCGAGAAACAATTAGTAATTTAACATATATATAAATAAAAGCACATTTTTTACTTCCGTTTTAATATAGTGACCAAATATTTTAAAAATGTATTATATGAGTTGAGGCCATGGCGTGGTTGTGAAAACGACGGTTGCGGATTCTATCTAGGCACTCGAATTCTATTCTTTCAATTATTTTCATTTTCCACACCCAGGGTAGATAAGTCGAGGCGCTGAGTTCCGCCACTCAAAATACAAAGCCTCAAAAATTAGGCGGAAAGTAGGGAACGTAGTGTCGTACTTAACACTAGGTTCCCCCTGCTTACCAAGATATGCGCGAAATTAAAAAAATAAAAGATTACATATTGATTACATGTAATCTTTTATGCCTTAATTTTTACTTTTAATTCCAACAATAACAAACAATTCACAAAACCATCCATCCATCTCGCAGAATTCATTTGAAACGGATCAATAACAAAAAAAATCGACGCAGACTGATGGAGCCTAATAAACGCGGAAAGAGACAATAGGCTGGAATCCATACGTGGAGTTTAGTGAAGGGCTGGAAATACTATCGACAATATAAAATATTCATGAAAAATACAATTTTTTTTAGCATAGATTTTTTAACGAAATATTAAAGAAAAAAGCTTAGCTTAGATTTATCATTAATCTCTCTTTCGTAAAATACGAAAAATATTTGACACGTTTTTTCACAATGTAAGTGTTAAGACATTCCGTTTCCCGCTTTCCACCCAATTTTCGGGAGATTGCATTTTGAGTGGCGGCACCGCACGCCACACTTTGTCTTGTCACTAGAGCGAGCAATTAAGAATCAAACTCACAATCACCACGTTTACAGTGCCGATGCGCCACTTGTCCTTGTCAAAAGCCATAGATTGACGTCCAAATGTAAACAACATGACATTATTTATATTTAAGATCAGCGGTCATAAAATGTACCGATATCATATTTTATCACCGGTAGCTGTATTAAAAATGGGATGTAAAGAATTATACCTATAGATTTGGTGGTAGAAAGTTGTTCAAGATAGTTAGAGGACGTCGGTTCAAATCCGGATTATTCTAATAAATATTATGAGTAAATTCTAAAAAATTAATGTATTAATTACCTATATGGAAAAATATGTCAAAAATAACATATAGACTCCTTAAAATTTAATTATTTTATCATATGATATAATTTAATAAAAATTATAAAATTATTACTTAATCAGACCTGACCATATGTGTAATTATTAACTAATAAATCGATTATGAAAAAATGAGAGTACTACTTTTTAACGATGTAAATATATAGTAATATACGTATAATAATTTTATTCGTATTAAACTTATTATAATTTAAGACACGGTAACAAATTTACATCGTAAAAAAGACTTCCCTAATCCGCCATGTTGAATTAATTCGAAATTTGAATGGGCTCTTCATTCTATTATGGCGGGGCACGAGCTCGTTTCCCGCGCTTTTTAAACACTCTTTTTTTTCCACGTATGCACACGCATAATTTAAGACCTGCAAATAAAAGTATCGCAGCACAACGAACCTGCATGGAGAGTAGTCCTTTTAGTAACATGTGTTACAACATACAGCCTAAAATACGTGCAAAGAGTTTTTATATTCTCTGCGGCCGTAAAATTTTTATGTCTTTTATTATAAAAAAAAAAACTAACATTTACATTATAAAGATGTTATGTCTGTATGCGCAGTGCGCATATTCTATTTTAGTTTTGTGAATGAAATATTAGGGAAGCTATAAAATGAATACGTCAAAATAAACAAAAGAGTTTCTTTTATTATTATTTTTGTTTACTACGGATCTTTTTTATTGTAGAGCACTTTTAATGACATTAATGGCAGGAATGATATCAGCCATTAAGGGGTAAAATATAAATGCATTGTTTGTACGGAAATCAAACTTACGATATGCGGCTTACAAATTACAATCAAAATATAGGTTTATAAATTATATTTCTCTTTTCTTTGCGTTTTTTAGCTTCACGCTGTATGCCGCATTTAGCAGGGTAGGTCGAGAAAACTTAGTATTAAGACACTCCGTACCCTACTTTTCACCAAATTTTCAAGATATTATAAGTGGCGGAACCAACGCTGCGCGTTGTCTAGAGCCTTCGCTAGTTTTGCCTTTTAGGCAGAAAATATTTAATTTTGAGACACTCTGTTCTCAACGATAACTGTATTAAGTTTTAAATGAAAATGTACTCAATTACACTATATCAATGTTGTGTGTTTATAAATAAATGTCTACACTCTGAAATGATTATGGGTTCATAATCATATATAGCTTGAGGGAACGTTTATTTATAAAATATATTTTTTAACACAAAGCGCAATCGAAACTAATATCTTTAAATTAAGGGAAAGATAAAGAACCCAGGACCATTTTTTTACTAGTAAGATTGACTAACCACTGAACTAACAAGTTAATCTCATATATATAATACAATTTAAACCTCTATAATTTAGTATGTAGACTAACCAAAATGACGAAATCACTTGAGACGTACAAGTGTAACCGACTGACATACATTGAATGCAAAACATCATTTATATTTAAACCAACTGTTAAGCTCTTGAAAGTTCAAAGGAAAATCGTTATTTAGAATTTAATATAGGACACCGTCGTGGCGCAGTTGTACTTGAATACCATACGTCAGTTTCGGGTTCTTTATTATTTTTTTACCATTTCATTCAATTTTTATCCATGTGTGGATAAAAAGAAGAAAACCATTAAAAGGCAATTAGGATTGGACGAGCTGACCCACAGCTGATGTCACAGACGTTTTCTTATGAAACTATGAGGATTTAGGACATTTCAATTTGAAAATTGATAAATATACTGCTTTACGCTAGTGATGTGCATAACTAAAGTTTTGTTTTCCGCTCTACTTGACTGTATATATTTTTTTTATTCTTCTTCGCGCTGTATCCCGCACATAGCACGATAAGTAGACGAAACCCGAGAACTTAGTGATAAGACACTCCGTTCCAATTAACAAACTTGAATTTCACAATACTGAACATTATAATAAATTATTATTTAAACCTACGACTTTTCATAATGCCGTTCAAATTATCCTCCATTCAACAATCATACACACATACACATATATATATAAGTAGTCCTCGTTTCCATAACTATCATTTAAATCCAAACATGGGTTGAGTAGGTCTCGACCGTGACATAACGTTGTTTTTTATTTTATTTAATCGACTTCGCCGTGACTAATGAGTAATTAATTAGTAATTATAATGCTATGTTAATCGATTATTGTAATTTGTATCCGACTCCATTAGACGTTGGTTTAGTGGTGGACAAGTACGGAGGAAGTCGTAAGTTCGATCTGTTTAAATTGATTATTTATGTAATGTTTATTCTGTATCTGTTCATCCATCGTTTTGAGAAGATACAATTTTACCGACACGATCCTCTTGTGCATGAAATATCGGAGATATAGCGTGTTAAATGACGGAACTCAACGCCACGCTCTGCCTCGACACAACAGCGAAGAAATGAAAACATCAAATATTTCATTTCCTCGAGTAAAAATCGAATCCACACACGAAACCACAAAATAATGTAATAAAGGTACTTCTTATACAAGTACATACAAACATACAAAGGCACCCTACTAGCATTTCAACGTCATCTTAATCAGTATGCGCGCATGCAACCGACGACGTAAATCAGTCAAGCGATAACTATTGAACTTGAGTCGAGATTGACAGTTGTTGTCACGTATAATACCTACTACGTCTTAAGGGAATTGAACCTGTATACTTTAGGGACGTGATGAAATTAGTTATAAACATTAAAACTTAAAAGAAACATATATAAACGCTTGGAATTAATAACAAGGAGTATCTCCTTAACCTCCTTAAAAATGCTAAAAACTATCCCAAGCGAGTAAAACCGCGGCTCATCGCTAGTTGGTATTAAGTACGGCATTTCACTATACATGTCCAAATGAACAATAGAAATGGATATGGAGCATTCCTTTTAGCTGATTGCGGACCGGACAGTCTCTTAGAATGTAATGAGACAAATCTTTGTATCTCATACAATATGCATACATAAGTGAAAGTTATGAAAATATTTTTTTCCGTTCCATCGTTCGGAGGTTCCATCCCTAGTCTGAGGAATGATTGTATTTATTTTTTTTCATTTTACAGCTGTGTAACAACAATGTTTAGAAAATTCCGGGGTAAAGTAGCAAAGTGTGCAAAGGGTGCGAATAGAGTGTCTTAGCACTAGGTACTCTCTAAAGCTGCACAGACGAAATCGACACGACGAAAATTTAACATTTGGAAGACAAACAAGTTATACAAAGTATATTTTTTTCTAAATAATCATACTTACATAACTTTCAAACTTGGAATCTTTGGGTCGACTCTCTACACCGACGACGACGACTCACTAAAGCGACGATATTAATAAATACCTCGCCAAGGTGTCCCATTTCAGACTTAGCTAACTGAACGGTGCGGTTGCAGGTGTAAATTACAACGCAGCGTTTATTTCCGCAATGAAAACCAATATCTAAACGGGCGGATATTGAGGTGACTTACGCAATGCTAGTTCTGTTTGACTGTCCTGCTAAATAATTAATGCGAATTGTGCTTAACATACTGAGATATTATACTTTTTTTCACGCTCTATCCCATAGGTAGGCAGAGGAAATCTAGTGTTAAGACACTCCGTTCCCCGTACATTACCCAATCTTCGAACGCCGCATTTTATCTTGTTTCGGACAGTGAATCCATACCTATATTATAAATTCGAAAGTAACTCTGTCTGTCTGTCTTTTACGCAATCAGGGCCAAACCGCTAATTTAATTGTGATAAAATACTCATATAGAGACACTTGAAAGTCTCGGGATAAACATAGGAAATCTTTTTTTTCTCATATTTGTATTATTTTGGATATATATCAATATATTAAAATACTTATTAATTTGACATGCAATTTATTCCGCCATGTTAATAACAACCGTCGTTGCTAAGCAACGATTTGCAAAGTTTGTTGTTAGAAAACGTCACCCAAAATGAGCTTGCTTAACGCGTCTCTCTATTGAAAACTGAAAATAATAACATAAATATATTAAATAAATATTCGTATAGTTCAAGCGGGCGTAGCCACATTTGGGCCCACTAGTACATAATAAATTCTCCAATAAAAATAGAAATCGAACCCATAACCGTCATATTTATTGTTAGACGTTGTCATAAATAAATGTTTATTTTTATAATATACACACCTAAGTAATAAAAAATGCGCCATAGTTGTAACACAGAGTGTCCCAACACAACATTCTCTCTTACTCTAATAATATAGAGACAATATTTCAACTTGCCGAAATATAACACACGACAAACTAAGACGGATCTAGGAAATTATATGACAGTCTCTTCTTGAAATGTCTTAGGATTGTCTGGTATTCTAGCTCAGTGAAATCACGAAATTGTTAGTACGATATTGGTAAATCGATTGATTTCAGATATAATTCATTATATGAAATTAAAAATATCAATTAGCGTTTAACTGACATTAAGTCGGCGATTAAGTCTCGGCGGCGGAAAATGTATTTAGCCAAAAATGGAGAATGAAGTGTCTAAACTGGGTTCTGTCGGCGTACCATTCTAAAAGCGGGTGGTAAGTTTTGTGTCGATTTAACGTTAAGTCTTAATTAATATCTCTGAGTGTGGTAATAAGAATATCTAAATAGAATAAACGCAGGCAAAAGCACTGATAAGCCTTATCTCTCCGATAAGATACTAAAATGAAACAATAGAATAAGTTTCTATGATAATCTATGATTAACATTTCTAAGAGGCCATTGCAGCTCAGAGTCACTGCGTTTGATTCTGTAAAAGCGACGCTTGTGTTCGATTCCTATTCGGGGGTATGAGTAATTATAATTTCTTTGAAAAGTTAGGATGTGTGGAATATTAGGAGTTCCGAAAATCCCTTAATTCTTTCACTGCCTATTAAGAAACAAAGCAAAACAAAGGCTTATGACAGCTCCCCTAAAATTTAATACCAACTATATAACAATATGAACGATATACGAGTACAAACGCATATAGCTTACAAATTACTAACAAAAGTTACGAACAGGATGCGCCGGACGCCTAGCATTGTATGAAAACTAAAGCTCCAACTTCTCCATGAACCCTGTACCATCGCAATAGGGATGAACTAAAAGGAATGAATATAAGTAACACAATTGCGTATGGAATGAGAATAGTTGCAAAATTAATTTATCAGTTTGTTTGTTAGTTCGCATAACTCCTGAACAAGGAAATGGAAATGTGTAGCTATGTTTGAAAGCTTTTATATACACGTGTAGTATAGAGCCTATTCAGTAACAGAACTGATGCACTACCTCTTTGAACTCTGATTTCGACATATTTCAGAGATGTTCATACCTGCTTATAAACATAAAACGGCCCACTTTTTCATAATACAAAAAATATTAATTAACAAACACTAAAAAACTCTAAAAATAACCATGTAATCAGTGGAAATCTATTATTCAGACACTCCGTTCTCCACTTTAAAAACGAATTCGAGACATTGCGTGTCGAGTGGAGTAACTCAACGCCACACTACATATTAACCAGAGCGGAGAAATAAAACAATATAAATAATCATTTCCCTAACGTACATAAAAATCGAACCCATCACAATCACACAACCACTGGTCCCATTAAGGCATGATACGTCTAAAAATTAAAAATAATAATACTAATAAAATATGACGCACGTTATATGGGGTGCAAACCACCCCTTTGGGTTATATCCATCGATTGAATGTCGACGACCTCTCAATCAAGCGAAGCCCTAAACTAAATACTCGTCTAGACCTCTTCAGTTCGCTGATATAAAGTTTATACTATTGTATTTTATATTCAAGACTTCTACTTTGACTTTATGTTGAGGGTCGATCACTGTCTGACAAGTGCTTGTTATTTTAGTACATATTTTTTGTATTAGAAGAACTACAGGTCTTGTTTTTAGGGTTCCATGCAAAAAACGGAATCCCTTATAGGATCACTACACTTTTTCTCAAGATGACGTCCAGGTATGATTGTACAGAAAAAAATATACATATGAAATTCGTAACATAATCAAAACCTACAGGGTACTTTCCCGTGGACCTTAAATAATTATGACAAATGCCAAGAAGTGCAAACTTGCAGTAATAATAAAGAAAAAAAAAATATAAAATTAAAAATTCCTTGGTCTGTGATATCGGAAAAAACACCGTTACACACTTATTATGTTAATTCATACCTAAAAATCTAAGAAAAAAAAACCACGCGCCAAAGCTATATTTTCATAATTTGGTTATTTACCCAACGAGACTACCCTCCCTAGTACACTTAGCAAAATTAAATTATATGTAGGTATTATACAACGCTACGCCACGCTTGGAAAAAACTAGAAAATGCTAAAACATTTTTTTTATATTTTCTGAAGCTGACGACTTTCATTGTGTGCCTGTGTAATGTTTACACGTTAATGGTAGTGAGTTCAAGTGCCGCTTGGAACACAGTTTTGTAATGTCTATTTTGAATGTACGTACTAAGGTAAGCAAGGGAAACCAGGTGTTAAGACATTCAGTTCACCAAGCACCGCTCAATTTACTAAGACAGTTTCGAGTGACGGAACCCAACGCCGCGCTTTGTCGATGAAAGAGTCCACAACTATCTACAGTCGCTGTCCCACTGCACCAATATGGGTTCAAAGTCACTTCTTATTCTTATTAAAACATTCTAATTATTCTATACTGTATAGTAATTTCGTCCCATGATGTATAAGGCAGCGTGGCCGAGCGGTCTAAGGCGCTGGTTTTAGGCACCAGTCCGAAAGGGCGTGGGTTCGAATCCCACCGCTGTCAAATCTTTTTTATATTTTTCTTTCATATTTTTAATTTATATTTATTTGAACTTTTTTTTCACTTCACTACTTAATTTATTTTGGTATATTATTGTTAAAATTATGATAGAGATCCATAGAAAGTTTTAAATGTATTTTTTTGTTATAATATTTAACTTTTAACAAAATTGCATGTCCATCCTTGTGCCTTACCACATAATATATAAGAATAAAAAAGATTTCATATGATTTTACGTTTAAATTATATATTTTTACTTTATTTTTTACTAAATTTAAAAACAATGCATCTACTAATTAACATCTACTATTTAAAGAAAATCATCCAGGAGATTGTTCCAACGATCACTTAACCAGTTTAATGATTAAAAAATTACGTAGTTTTCTCACAACATATACATAGATAAGATATAAAAAGATATTCATCTGTTTATTTAACAGAAACTTATCTAAAACAGATAAAACAAAGATATGACAATGATGACAGTTGCGATTAGGCAGAATACGTAATGAATCACAGCCACGATCTCTTATAACGGAAGTTTTCACTTTCATACATACATACAATTAAGTCGTAATGTCTTTAATAAAATGTTGATCTTTCGCATACTATTCATTTTTTTATTGTTATGACGAATGTAATGTCGTCTGACCAAGATAAGATATAGTATTAAGTTACCCAACTATATTACTTACTAAACTATTTATAGATCATATGATAATTCCCCCGAGTGGGAATAGAATCCATAACTATCGTGTTTACAATGTGAGACCTTTCTACTGCGTAATTATGTTCTTTAACATTGAAAGATAGACTATCGCATAAGCTCACATATAAATTAAGCTTTTTTACACCCCACTTCGAATTCGAACTCACAACTTTCTCGTGCAATACTTACGTCCAATGAAAATGGAAGCAAAATTCCAAACATTTTGATATCTCGATGTTATCCTAACTGTATTTAACTCGCACCGCCATGTGCTAAATATTTCATACATTTCGCGGAAGCTCAGGCTCAAACGTTATATAAATTCATTCTCGTTAGTAACGTCCATTGGATGTAGCGTGCTATATTCAGCGATAAATATTTGTTAAAGGATTTTTTGTGCAATAAGACTGACTGACTACAAATTTCGAGTGTTGTCAAATGTCGTAAATCATTGCTCGCAACTTCGCCTAAACACAATGATTGAAAAAAAAAATAATAATACAGGGAATTGTAAATAGTTTTCGAAGATATTTTATTGAATCGTATTCTTAAAGTAGTTTTAGAATACAGTAACCATTTTTTTTAGGATTTCTTCCCGTTATTAAAACTAATTGTATAAAAATTATATAATTTAAAATAATAACATTTAAATAAATGTTTTGAATATTTTTCATTCTGAAAACAGAAAGCACGAAAACTGCAAAAAATTATAATAGAGAGGCAATTTTTTTATGAAATATATATCAGCGGATAATACAATACAATTTTCATACAATATAAAAAAACACGAAAACGTTACAAAACTAACTAACAGACTACAACAGGCTCGACGCAACTAAAAATAATAAATTAAAAAAAAAACAATTCATAGCTTAACACGTCGCTATAAATCATTCAAGGTAGTACAACACAAACTTCATACACTTGCAATTATTATGACGAATGGTTTCCTCATCAGGGCCTTTGACGCGAAGATAAGCGTGCGTTGACGCTTCAAGGGTAATATTATATTTACGTTATGTACGCACGTTGTACGGAGATGGATGGGGGTTCGATTTAATTTAAATTTGTGTATTTTATTGTGTATAGATCCATTTCCATAAAAAAATAAATAATGTGATTTATTTAATTTATTATTTGCTAATATATTATATATATTAAATCTGATATATTTTAATTTTTTTTAAATAAAGGTTAACGTTGATATCCTCTTAAAAATCACATCAAAGTAGACAGTGAAGAAAACAATGAAGAAATTAATACAATCGCGGCGTAATTTAAAGTTTTTTTTTTCTCTATCTGATTAGATAATAGTTTCCAGAATCGGATTTCACGACTACTTATCAAAACTACTATTTATAAAGCGCCCTTTAGCGTTGTTTGTTTGCCTGAGGGCGCTTAGCCCACGGACTACTGGCTCAAATTGAAAAAATGTTTTTTGTTGGATAGACCATTTATCGAGGGCTATAGGCTATATGACATTACGTCCGTCGTTTCGTTGCAACCCACTGTTGTACTTGCAGTTACCTCCCGCACTTAGAATGTTCCATGTGCCTGATTTCGTATCCTCTCACTGGCAACAAAGTGCGGCGTTGAGTTCCACTACTCAACTCTTACTACTCGTTATGTGAGTGTGAGTATGACGATGTATGAGTGTGTGAGTATAGTACGTTATGCGGGATACAGCGTAAAGCAATTTTATCTATCAGATCAAAATTCTTAGCAAACTTAAGTAAAGAACAGCCATATGATGAAAAAAAGCTATTTTTTTTCTTAACTCAAGTCAAAGGGAACTCTTAAATGACTGTCAAACTCTAACTAAACTTCATATACCTATCCATACAAATAACTAAAACAATCTTACACTTAAATCATAATAATTTGACGTAATGTATTAGAAAACATGTTTATTATCAATCTATTCTGAGCATAATGTTGTCTGATAGCATTTTGCTGACACAAATTATCGATCATTACTAGAATAAGTGTCTATTATACACTATGTACATAAATATGTATTTTGGGATCTTCCGCATATGGCAGGATAGGAAAAGAGAACCTAGTGTTTAATAGACTTCAATTATTCTCTAATTATTCGCCAAAATCGTGTAGAGTAACTTTTTGAGGCCGGTTGTGGCGGACGGGCACATGAGTGCCAGTGTAAACGCTACAGATTGTGGGTTCGATTCCCACTCGAGGAAAGGAAATATGTACTTAATAGTGTCATTTGCCCGTTCTGGCTACTCAACGACGCACAGCGCGGCGTTACGTTTCGCTATTCAATGCGAAATATCTCCAGAATCAAGCAGAAAGTGGGGAACGGAAGAGTTTTAACACTAGATTCTCATTTTCTCTTTGGCTCCCCAGAGATGTGCAGACTACAGTGTGAAGCTAAAAAAATTGCTACCTACCAAATTGAATAATCCCCAAGTTGAAATTCAATCTACAACTGCTGTGCTTACATTGAAATGCTATTACATTACACCACATCTGCCTCAACTTCCTACACAAGAACAAAAAGACCATAATAAACATAAACTGCAATGTTCCTTGCAAATTTGCAGCACAACTAAAGTGTTGACAGACAGGTGGAGTGTTTAAATAGTCCTTGCCGCTTAAAGACTGCACTTGGGAAGCTCCCCGCTAAACTGTTTGCTTTAAGATAACTACTCTTTCTTTGTAAAATTTTAAATTTTGTGTTACTTTTCTAGTCCACATTTATTCACACCATATTTGTATGATAAAAAAATACTGCAACCTTTTAATAATAAAATTGTTAACATCTTAGAAGATAATATATAGTTAGTTACATACTTATTTACTTTTAACAATATTCTTATTATCACAGAATAACAAAAGAATAAATATATATATTTTTTAAATAATTACATACATTTTTCACAAATAAAAATCATAGAAAACATTGTTGAAATAGTTATGAATTAGATTTAGTGGGATAATGTTTCACTGTAAATGCAATAGTCATGGATTTTTTTGTTCATTGCCACAAGGCAATTATTTTCATATTTCTTTCACTCAGACAAAGAGCGGCATTGAGTTCCGCACTCAACATGTCTTAGCAGGTCTTAACACAAGTTGGTTTCTTCTGCCTACCCAGCTATATGTTGCATACAGTGTGAAGCTGCTATAACGATACATATGTCAAAATTTTTTTATAAATTTTCACAAAATATTATCATATTTGAATTGCATTTTTCGTCTGCTTTTATAATTATAGTTAAGTATTTTATTTTAAAAGATTTTTTAGTATGTGACATAAATTATAAAAACACTAATTTCTCATTGTCAGAAAATTAAGTAGACTTTCTATTATATTCTAAGTTTCATTTTTAAATTAATTAAATATAAAACATTTATGCTTTATTTTAAAAAATATAATAAAAGAATGAGTCTCTATTATTTTTTTTGGAACTATATTCTGTATAAAACCTGTATAAAATATGTTGTTTACAGTTCAATTATACTAAGATTATTATTAAAATCATTTGAGCAGCATGTATAAGACAGCTTTGCTCCCATGTTCAAATAGAAGTAAATGAAAGTTGTGTATGACACATGACATATTTTACATATATGTGGGAAGTAACTCTGACTGCAGGTGCCAGCATCTGGTGGGTCACATTGACATGATTAAAGTGATGTAATATAGTCTATAGCATTTCTAAAATACTGTATGTCTATTTGTGTTGTATAATACAAAAATATTTTTTCAATTTGAACCACTAATAACCAAGATTAGCATGCCCAATTAAAGAAAATCTTTAGCTTTATAATTTTAGTGTAGATATGTATAATAAATATAAGTTCATCTTTTATTTTTTTTAGATTTACATTGAAATAAACAACAATGGCAATATTATATAATGAGAATGTTCAGTGTATATTCAGTTTTAATTAACTGAATTACACATTATTTAACCAAATTTCGTTTAACATTTAATCTTAATAATAATGAATGCAAAACCATAATAAAAAGTGTTTTATATTCATGTAGTCAAATAAAAAATAGTTTATTAATAATTCATTAGACTTATTGTGAATTCAATAATTAGCACAATTTGGTCTAAATATGGAGTTAGTTGTAAAGATTTTATGATGATAAGATCTTTATAACTAATGATTCACGGTTAATCAATTATTTATACTGCATACACTGACATTATTAAATTCTTCATGCCTTACTCATATTGCTTTTTTAAAATATTTATTGACAAAACAGATTATATGCACGTTATTGTCTTAATTGACACTAATTTAAAGAGAAACAGATGCGGTTAATTATCACTTGTATTTTGTTTTGTATCGTAAACAAAAACAATAAAGTTAAAAATTTATTGTGATGACTCATACGTACACTATGTACATGTTGAAAGCAGATGTGCGTTAGCCAGTAATTAAAAACGCCATAAATTTATATTGTAATGTATGTTACAAGAGTAAATTTTAATTATAATTAATAGAAAATAAAATAACACTTACTCTATGTTCAAGCCAGAGACTGATGCTTAGACGTCAACGATCAAATAAAAAAAAACATAAGAAAAAGAATCCCGTGGAGCACCAAATCACATCACATCACACCCACGATTAAATACTTTCACGTTCATATTGTGCGTTATTAATTAATTATTTACATTTATAATCACATGTTAAGAGTAAATAGTTTAGCTATTGAGTATTATACATAAATCTGTATTACATGAAACATAAATAGGTTCATTATAAGTGTTTATGTAAGTGAAGCACCGAGGATCACTCGGGACGAGTTACTTTCTGTGACTGAAGGCGAAATTTTATCGAATTGAATTAAAACAGCTAGGCAGATATAAAATATACACTAACAACAGACGGCGACAGCAGAGGATGGAGATTGAAGAGAAGCTACTGGTGTTGCTACATGCTATTTGTAGTTGTAATAGTTGCTGCAATATTGTTAATAAAATCAATATATCATTGTTATTAACCTCTCAATTTTATTTCGCAACTCAAATCTTTTATAAACGATGCTTTTATATGATTTCTTATAGTATTATGTTATAAAAGTACACTTATTAAAAATAACAATTTTAATGTAAAATAACACTTTATCATTAAAATTGTTATTTTTAATAAGATTTTTTTTTTGTAAATATTTAAATAAGAAATTTAAATTATTGAATCATAAATTATTGGAAATTTTTTTATTATTACAATGTGAGCATATTGTAAATTTAAGTTTTCCTTAATTAAATATATATGAAAGAATTTTATTATTGAACGCAGCTAAGTTGTCAAATTGACAGCTGTCGTTAGTCAAAATCGCAATATTTGCCATTTTGTCGTTTTACGGCAAATGACCTGAGAAAAGAGTTTATTAATATATTCTTATTGACTTAAAAATATATATTATTCGTGATTGAAATTATATTTTATTTATAATTGAAGAATTAACTATTAATGAAATTATACAAAAGTTGAATGTAAATTTTAAACCATTTATTTCTTTTCGATAACAATTTTACCTATCATATTTTCTGAAACGGAACACAGTCCCTTCGAAAATGGCTTCGTTGGTGAATGTTTTGCTGCGAAAAAGCCCAAATTTGGGGCAATCTAAGGCTTTATTATTAAATTTACCTGCCGTTTACAATGTGAAGTGAGTGCTGTTATCAATAAATGTATATTTTTCTCTTAAATCGTATAAAAAATGAGTTTTAAAATTATGTAACATTTAAGGTTATTGTGCGCAATATTAGTCTTTAAAATTTTATTTATTCTTTTTATTTTTTTGTGATAAAAAATCAACCCATTTAAAATTACTTAACTTAAAACTTCGCTGCTTATTTTCTCGAAACTGATTTTGAAGTGAACCAATTACTTAACAGTTATTATTTTTCCTAGCTCTCAACGTAAAGCTCATAGATGGATGCCCGATGAAACATTCGTGAAACAATTCGAAGGGGCTGTTATGTACCCTGAGGGTGTCACTGCCCTCATGAAGCACCCACCTTATAATAGTAAGTTATTATTCTGTATTTTATTATCTATATTCAAGATTTAAATAACTTTATCCAATTATTAATTGATTAGTAAGAGAAAAGAAAGAAGTGTTGCAATGCTATGGTTTCAGAAAGGTTTATTTGTATTATTTTCTTCTAAATTATTATATATTTTCTTTTAATTTTTTAGCTTTAGTATTACATAGGTTTGATTCAACATGTTTTATTCCAAATTTGAACAGAAAATGGAGTACTGTGTCTTAATATTATATTCCTGTTGCCTATCTTACAGTTCATTTACGAGATTTAAAAAGCTAATTCAAATTTGCTTAAACATTTTGCTTAAACAAAAACATTTGTACATTTTCTTAAAGGATGCTGGTTGCTAACAGTTTATTGCACAAATGGTGACAAATTCTAATTTTGATTTAATCTATCTTATTAAGTAAATAATAATCTTTCACCATTTTAATAGGTACCATAGGAGTAAAAAATTTATATATAGTTCAAAAAACTTTGATATTTTAATTTCTTACAGGCATTGTAGCCCCAACTGAAAAGCAAGTTAAGAACATGATATTGAACTTTGGACCGCAGCATCCTGCTGCTCACGGAGTGTTGCGTTTAGTTCTTGAATTGGAGGGGGAGGTAAACATTAACAAAAGATTTAATCTTTAAATATACTGTGTAAACTTCATGTTATATCACTGAATGAAATTGAAAGTTGTTGTTAAATGAATAAAATAAAAATCACCATTTTTAAATTTTTTTTTTATAAATAAAAAATAAATAAAATCAGTTTCACCCTGTATCCTACATACAGTAGGGTAGGCAGAGGGAACATAGTGTTAAGTCACTCCGTTCCCCACTTTCTGCCGAATTCTGGAGGCATTGCATGTTGAGTGGCGGAAATCAACACCTTATGTATTATTAAATAATTTGTGATTAATCAGGTGATGTTACATATGTAGAGTGTGCATTATGTATCTACAAATGTAAGGTCAGCCGTGGCAGGAGCTCAAATGAGAATTGAACCCACAACCAGTTCCATTTACAATCAAACCTGTGCTCCTGCAGAATGACTCGTACACATTTTAATTAGGTCTCATTATCTTCTTTCAGATAGTCCGCGGGGCTGACCCCCACATCGGTCTCCTACACCGTGGCACGGAAAAGCTTATTGAATACAAGACATATACTCAAGCTTTACCATACTTTGACCGTCTTGATTATGTCTCAATGATGTGCAACGAACAGTGTTACAGTTTGGCTGTTGAGAAGTTGCTTAACATTGATATACCTTTGCGTGCTAAGTACATTAGAAGTGAGTTGTTTTTATTTTTTTAATTAAAAACAGAAAATATAGTAAATATATATAGTAAAAAAATATATAGTATTTTACTATAAATATTTAGCATATATAAGCCTGAAACTGGCTAGCTAACTTTTCTTTATGCTCTTTTCAGCTCTCTTCGCGGAAATAACCCGCATATTAAACCATATAATGGCGGTCGGTACTCATGCCCTAGACGTAGGAGCCCTGACGCCGTTCTTTTGGCTGTTCGAGGAGAGGGAGAAGATGATGGAGTTCTACGAGAGAGTGAGTGGGGCGAGAATGCACGCAGCTTATATACGGCCGGGTGGTGTATCTTTGGTGAGAGATTGTTTTTTTTTTTAAACTATTCTGTCCTATTAATATTGTAAATGTGAATGTTTGTGAGGATTGATGTTTGTCCTTATTTAACGCAAAAACTACTGACCGGATTTAGATGTAACTTTACGGTATTATATTTCATACATCAGAATCACATGTAGTTGACAATTTATAATAATAATAATAATAATAAAACTCTTTATTGTACACCCAAAAAATAAACGAAATAGAAGAATACAAGTAAAAGAATATGGTACAATAGGCGACCTTATCGCTGAAATAGCGATTTCTTCCAGGTAACCTTAAGGCGTTGGAAATCGCAAAAAAAAAAAATAAACAAATATTTATATATTTATATAAAATATTATTTATATATATATTTATATAAAATTGTTGTACATTTTGGTTTCAATTTAACTATAAGTATAGTGGATAAGGCCATAGGTGGGTCGCTAGTTTTATATATTTTGTAGTGGCTGTTGTGATTCAGCAGCTACGCCTGACTGTAAATGATACGGTTATGAATTCCATTTCCCTTATGGAGGAATGAATTAGTTTTATTGTGTAGTTTTGGTGATAAGACAAAATTCTGTGGCTTTATTTGCAAATCTCGAAAATTAGTGGAGCGTGGGGAACGATGTCTGATAACCCTAAGTAACGTATACTTATCCTGCTTTATGCAGGATCAGCGTAATCCAACTTTTACTGCCCATTTATTTATTTTGAGTGAAGAAGTGAATACCTAAGCCATAACTATTCCATATTTAAACAATTAAACAAAAAATAATAATACTGAAAAACAGTTGTATAAATTTTTGAGAATTTATAAAAACATAACAACACTATATTTGAAACCATGTCTTTACTACTACCTAAATGTTCAAATTATATATTAGTATAATTATTTTTTTTAAATTCCAGGATATGCCCCTAGGCCTAATGGACGATATATACGAATTTGCTAGTAAATTCAGCGAAAGACTCGACGAAGTTGAGGATGTACTAACAACTAATAGGATATGGGTACAAAGAACTAAAGATGTGGGTGTGGTGACTGCTCAGGACTCTTTGAATTATGGGTTTAGGTGAGAAATTAGTGGGTTTTAGTTTTTTTTTAGGTATTACGGTCTTCTGAAGAAATTAGTTTTGGAGAATCCTATGGAATACTTGGATAGTTTGAGAACCCACCTCTTCTTGGATATGTATTAATAAACTTAATACATATTTTCCTTTACAGCGGCGTTATGCTCCGCGGTTCAGGCATTAAATGGGATCTCCGCAAGAGTCAACCGTACGATGCATATCATTTGGTTGACTTCGATGTCCCAATAGGTACTAACGGTGATTGTTATGACAGGTTAGTTTTATATCTCTATTTTTTACGTGTGACTTTTTTTGGTTTTTGTGTTTAAACGTGTAAAAAAGGGAGGCCGACGTGGCGCAGGGGCACCAGTTTAGGGTGACTGTAATGTGACGGTTGAAGGTTCGAATCCAAGTCGGCTGAATGAATTATTATTTATAAATACTAAAATTTCTCCGCTCTGGTTTCTTAAGTTCCGCCTCTCGACACGTAAAGTGGGGAGCAGAGTGTCTTAACACTTAATTTCTTCTGACCATCTTGCTATATGCGGGATACAGCATGAACCTGTGTTTGTTTGTTATAAAATTTGAATGCCTCTTGGTATCTTAAGAAGGAAGGCCCGGGTTCAAATCCCGCTGCTTCGAAATGTTTTTCTATATTTTCTTGCTGAATTATTGTAAAATTCAAAACCGGTGCTTAAAATTATTCAGGTCGTATATACTTTACTTGTATGTTTTTTGTAGATATCTCATTCGTGTAGAGGAAATGCGACAATCACTACGTATAATAGATCAGTGTTTGAACCAAATGCCTTCTGGAGAGATTAAAACTGATGATGCTAAGCTCACGCCACCTTCTAGAGAAGAGATGAAGGTAACTGGTTCAAGTTTGTTAGTAGCTGTTAAGAAAATTTTGATTGTTTATTAAGACGTTTTGTTCTCCGCTTTCTGTCAGGATAGGAGACATTGCGGGAATTAAGTATATTTTGACTACCTCTAGTGATAATCGAACCTGTAACCGTCGCTCTACACATGTCAATTTCCAACTCATTAAGTCGTAAATAATTAAAATAACCTAATTTATTACTTTTTCTTCTATACTCTACAATTCAATGAAGGCCATAATCTTAAAGTTGTTTACTCAAAAAAATATAAAATTAAATATTAGATTTTATATTTCTTTATGAAAAATTGTAAAATCTAGTATAAGAATAAACATATTTATGTTTATTCATTCCGAAGTTATCAACAATATTTTTATGATTAGTTTTATTTCAATATATATCTCAATAAAAAAAGTTATACAATTTAATATATTTAACACAACAACTTAATTTATTCACTATTTACTCAGTTTTCTTTAAATTAAATCAATAACTAATTTTATTTACTATTTCCTTCGCAGACGTCAATGGAAGCCTTAATCCATCACTTCAAGCTGTTCACGCAAGGCTTTGCTGTCCCCCCTGGTACCACATACACCGCAGTGGAGGCTCCCAAGGGAGAGTTTGGTGTTTATTTAGTTTCCGATGGTGGTTCAAAGCCTTATAGGTGTGTGGGTTTGAATTTATTTATGCATTGGAAAAAAATTAAAAAATATATACGAGTATATATGAAACCAAACGATGGTTTCATGGTGTTTATTTATAGTGAACTAGCGGACGCGCGCAGCTTCGCCTGCTTATTTGCACCCTTAGAGGAAAAATTCTAGAAAAGCATGAAAAATGTGTTCAATTAAATACTTTTAAGAGTTTGAATTTCAAATTTTATTAAAATTGGTGCCGATTTAAAAAAAAATCTATACAAAATTTCAACCCCTTATTTGTCCCCTTAGGGGGAGATTTCTAGAAAACGATGAAACACGTGCTCAATTAAATACTTTAAAAAATCCAAATTTCAAATTTTATAAGAATCGGTGCTGATATAATTTTTTTTCCATACAAACTTTCAACCCCAATTTGACCCCTTTAGGGTTAAAATTTTTCAAAAGCCCGTCTTAGTGGATGTCCAGATTACGAAAGTAAACATCTATCCAAATTACACGTACATCCGCGGTTACGGCTGTGCGTGCGTCTTACCTCAGTCAGTGAGGACAAGTCCTTTTATATATATAGATTAAAGAGTAATCGTAGGCCAGTTGTGACGCAGGTTTATAAGTGTGTGTCTGTAAACGCGACTAGTGTATTTCATATTTTCATTTTACTTTTGCTCTCAAAGCTCGTCGTTGAGTTCCGCCACTCAACACGCAATACCTCCATAATTCGGCGGAAGAGGTGGAATGGAGTGTCTTAAACGAAAAGACGAAAAGAAGCTGACAAAGAAAATTAATCCAAAGCACATCGTGTCAAACTCTTTCTTCAAGAAGCCCACTGACCAATACGAAATAGATTCTATTATAGCAACATTGAAAAATGACAGAGCATCTGGTATCTGTGCGTCTGGTATAGTCTTAATAATGCCCTCTTGAAGGAAATTAAAGATGTTATAGTTTTCCCTCTTACAACTATATTTAATCAGAGTCTATTGTCTGGAATTTTTCCTGATAACTGGAAGATGGCATGCATCAAACCCATTTATAAATCTGGAACTAAAGACTCTCCGCATAATTACCGTCCAATTTTTCTGCTGACAGCTTTCTCTAAATTGCTTGAGAAGGTTGTTAGTAGAAGAATCACCAAATATATCGAAGATAATAATTTAATTTCTCCGAATCAATACGGCTTTAGATGTGGCCAATCAACGGAAGATGCAGCAGCATGTCATCTGACGTGTAAAGCAGCCGCCTGTTTAGATCCGCCGAGTGCGCAAAATCATCAGTATAATGAAGCTAATAAGACAATCAGCCTCTCTTAAGACCTTATTTATTCTATATTATGCTATTTGTCAGTCTACAATTGCCTACTGCATAAGCTCTTGGGGTAGTGCCTTAAAATCTCACTTGATTCAGCTCGAAAGAGCTCAAAGATCAGTACTCAAGGTGATGCTAAAGAAACCTTTCAATTTCATTTACCCAACCGTTAAGCTCTATCAGGAAAGTAACGTCCTTACCGTACGTCAATTATTTTGCTTAAAAATGGTACAAGTACACCAAAGAATAGCGTCCTCAGAAGAGTATAATGCTCTGATTAATCGCAGAAACTTTATGTTCCACTGCCTAGTATAAGGTCTTGTTTTGCTAGGCGTTTTAGTCCTTACATTGAAATATTTATTTACTAAAATTGCTAGTGCTTGTGATATAAAGCTTTGCTCGATCAAAAAAGCTAAAGCTAAAATCGTCATGGCTCGCTACCTTAGACTATAATAACACTGAAAATCTTTTATCACATATACAATAGTACCTATTATTATTAATTTTATTAATACTAACTGTAATTACCTACAATTTTTCTAAAAAATAAAAAAAAAGTTGATTTAAAATTACCTTTATGTTTATTATAATTATTTACCTTTTTATTGTGGTATTTATATCTTGTTAAACGAGTGTCAACATTAAACGTAAAATGTTAAGTCACATATTGGAACCCACGATACAGGAATACCTAGTGTGGATATACCTACCTACCTACTATCAGATGTAACAAAAATTGTACATGTTATTTGTTAATAAAAACATCTTATCTTATCTTAATCCTAGGTTCCCTCTAACTACCGCGCGGGATACAGCGTGAAGCTGATTCAGTTTTATTTAGTAGTCAGAAATATATTTACATAATAATTTGTATTTCAGATGCAAAATAAAGGCACCTGGTTTCGCCCATCTCGCGGCTTTAGAGAAAATAGGCAAGAACTCGATGTTAGCGGACATCGTCGCCATTATAGGTACCCTAGACGTTGTGTTCGGAGAAATCGATCGATAGACAAACACGCATATAGTTGAATATATATTTAATAGTGTATTGAGGAGTATTGAAAACATAATTGTCATAAAAATCATTGTTATTATATAGAAAAATCAATGTTAATAAAATATCCGTTAAATCTTCAGATTTCAAATGTATATGAAGTAATAATAGTATACTTTATTGGTATATAAAAATATAAATAACACCCAAAGAAATATACTTAAACTTCTTCATCCGTTTCATCCGTTGTTTGGCCCTTATTACTGATACATTTTTATACCATTTAAAAGTGTTAAAAAAAATACCTGTATTTCATTTCATATAGTGAAGAAGAATACAAATCAAATTATGAAATTGTCTAAAACATCTGACAATATTCACATACTCATAGTATTTGATATATTATAAAAGTTCTATTAAAATCTAAAAGTTTTATCTTTTTATGGTATGAAACAACAACACATAAATTTTTGCTTAATATTGTAGAGATTTTGACAAAATAATAATAATAGTAAATACAAAATGTATAAAAACACTCCGATTGTACACTTAGAATATTGTACATTTTAAGTTAAGCAAATAAATTATGTGAAATTGCAGTTTTGCAGTGTTTTTTTTAATATAATTCCTATACAATTCTTTGATCTGAAAACTATTAAAATAATATTTATATGAAAGTCACTCACTATGGTAATGTCTTAATTTCAGGAAATCTAAATAATGTATGTACAGTACGCTCTCGAAGTCGTGGCCGCCCTGAAGTTAGATGTAAACTTTTGATTTTAGGATTTTTCTTATTTTCTTCTAGAGCGCGAGTGATCAATGTACAAACGGTCAGGAAACTAACTTGTTATTGAAGAAATATTGTTGTTATCTCGCTCTGGCAACGAGGTACACGCAATGCCTCAGAATTCAATGATAAGTGAGGAGGTCCTCTCTGGCTACCTAGATATGTGCTATATAATAAACATTTAAATGTATAAAATGTTTCGTTCCAAAGATAAAAAATAGAAATATATAAATAAAACACACATTTCATTATCAGCAGAATTCATATATAAGTATATTGTAATATAACACATAAAATATAAACATCGCTACTTCACTCTCCTCTGTTGTCGCGCGCGATATATATCGTTCAAAGGCGGCGGAGCTCCAGTCGAGTCCGAGTCGGAGTCATCGGCGCGACGACGACGAGACTGTATGAAAAGAAAAAAATATTAAACTTCATATTGTATCCCAAATAGAGCAGGGTAGACAGAGGGAACCTTAAGAACCTAGTAGTAAGATATCAAACACAGTTGAATTTACTAAGACATTTCGGTGTGTTATTGACGCTCTGGTTATAAGTACCATAAACAAGAAGCGAGGAAATGTAAAGATGACATATTTCATTGCACCGAATGGGAATCTAACCCCCAACCGTCGCTTGTACCCCTGCGCCACGGCGGCCCAAAAAAGGAGAAAGTACAAGAAAAATTACATAAATAGACAATATGTATATTGAAAATTAAAATATCCTTAATAAAATAGACTTAAAATAAGTAGTCTGACTCGTCGAACGAAAAAAAGCTAACACCGACTCTAAAACGAAACCATGTCAAAGCGGAGAAAGCAGTCACTAACCTTAGCGTGTACAGAAGAGAGTCCATCATCATCTACCAGCCAGTGAACAGATCTGGCCAAGTCGAAGAGTTTCGTATCGCAGCCGTTTTCCGGTGTCGGCGCTGGAGCTGGAATCAAACCGAAATCACCGTTGGTTATTGTTAGACTATTATTTTTTTTTTGTTGAAATTGATAGAGAAAAAATTGGTTGCCGGTAAAACAGGTCGGTAAAGTACACGGGTTCAAATCCTGACCTGACCTGACCATTTAAAATCTGTAATCAATTAAATATATTCTGACGGAAGACGGCGGCGGCATGAGGGTTCACGGTTCCGAAAATGTTTACTCGCAATTTACATTAAAAAATATAATAATACAATATAAATAGTATAAATAATATTTATATGATATAATGAAATTTTAAAAAATAAAAATACTCACGTTTATCAGGTAGACATATTCTATTAAACAGCGACATAAGTCTATCCACAGCCACGAATGGACCCCTGAAGGAGGACGGCGGCGGCATGAGGGTGCAGAGTTGGGCTGCTCGGGACGGCATCGGGAAGGCACCACCTGGGAACAAAACAAGGGTACATGTTTTATTCTACTATGTTTTTCTATTGCATGAAATAATTATTTGTTAATTATTGCTTTGCGAGTCTTGTCGAGAGGTTGAGTCCATGCTCAGTGAACGGAGCGTCTTAACACTAAGTTACCTCTGTTTATCCTGCTGCATGCCTTATATAATGATACTTTATTACATTTTTTTATTTATTTGAAGTAGACCAAATGTTTTTACCGGGTATAGGATGTTCCCCGGGTAGCGGATTAGCTTTGGGCTTGTAAGGTATCATCTGACTTGTGTCAGGACGAGCTATGTCCTTGTTAGGGTCGTTGTCTCTGAAAAAATAAAAAGCGTTACAAAAAGTTTTCTTTTTATGAGATATGGGAGTATGAATCTTGTCGAAACAGATTGTAATCTGTTATTGTGTACAATTTTTTAAAAAAATTATTCATTTTGAGTTTGCAATAACTTAGAAATAAATATATACTCATCACAAATAATATATATATATATTTTATCACAATATTAATTTGATATTTTTCAAGTATATTATGTTACAAGGATAAATATTGTTATTATATTATTGAGGTCTATGTTGCACAGTAGCATAACCGCGCAACTGTAAGTGTGCAGTGCAGTTGTAATGGGAACGGAGTGTCTCAACACTAGGTTTCCAGGTTGCTTCTGCCTACCCTACTATATGCAGGATACAGCGTGAAACAAAAAAAAGAAAAATATTATAAGCAGTGAAATATGATAAAGGCTTGAACCTACTTCTGTCCCAAAATAACAGCAGCTAGTTCTGGGGAAATCCCCGCGAGAGGGCCGCCTAATGCCCACGATTTATTTGACATGGACGCTACCTAAAATGCATCGAAAAAATAATATGTTTATAGATTAGTATATATATTTTTAAAAAATGTTATATTTCTCAAGTGTTTTGTCACACTTAGGAAACTTATTAAACAACAACAAAACATTAATAAGTTGTAAAATAATAAAAATCGAACACGTTCTTACCTCAGTGTAACCGATGGATTTTAATTCCGCGATACTACACGGATATAGATCTAGGAATTTGTATCTATCTACTAGTTGAGCTGTTTCTTTGCCTTCGAACTCTTTTATCTATAAAAAAAATGAATTCAGTTTCTTTTTTCAGTTTAGTGGAAAAAAGATTTTCCATTTCAAATTATTTCTTATGAAAATGTACATAATAATTAAATATAAATCATAATATTTGTATTAATAAAATTACCAATTGAATGTAATCATAAATTTAGAAAAAACTAAATCAAAAGTAGATAATTTTTTAACAAATGAATGAAATGAATTACAGCAAAACTAAATTATAGAAACATTGCTATTTTCTTAAGTAATTAACAAAAAAATAAAAGAGAGTATTATATCTTTTATATAATACAATAAATATATTAAAAAAATCTGAAAATTGAATTAATGAACAACCAATTTAATTCACCTTTTCCAAAACGGCCTGCCTTCGTTTCTCCACTTTAACAATACTAACTAAATCACCGATGTTGGATTCGAATTCAAGAAACCTGTTCCAAATGTCTACTGAGCTCTCTGGCTTTAGACTGCCTGAAGAGAGGACTCTCTCGAATAGCACTCGAGTGTTATTATCCTCTGAAAATTAAATGAGGAAAAAAATGAATTTTTTTAGGCTTGTATCACACAAATTGTAGGAAAATGTAGGCGGAGGGGACCTGGAATTAAGACACTCCGTCCGTTTGGAGGCATTGTGTGTTAACGAGATTCGATGCCGCTTTTTGCCTTGTTACCAAAGCGAGAAAACTAATAATAAAAAATTTGATTGTCCGTGTGTGGGGTTCGCGCCCACAACCGACGCTTCTACAGTCACACGCTCATGAAAAACATACGTACTAGCGATAAATTGAATATTAACTAAAATATCCTATTATTAACCAAACTAACGAATCCTAAGCTTTTTTTATTTAAACTAGAAGTAGTTCATACACAAAAAATAGTCAGAATATATAAAAAGAACTAAAACTCACCATTCAAATGCGACAAATAATCAATATAACATAGCACATATTCTGGTATATGAGGGAACTTCTTTAGGCCCAGCTCGAAAATCCTGAATGCTATGTTTTTATCTTTTGAACAATAGTACTCCATTAATGCAGCTGCTACGAACACGTGGTAACGAGATCTAGGGAAACAATTAGGTTAGTGACTCAATTATCCGTTTTCCATTTTTTTTACTCTGTACCCCGCAAATAGTAAGGTAGGCAGAGGAACCTTTGCGATGGACACTCAGTTGCTAGTTGCTATATGCGGGATAGAGCGAGAAAGCCACTCACCTAGGATCTTCTCTAGCCCGTTTAAACACTGTCCTAGCAGATTTAATACCCTCCGCCCGTCTCGCAAACTTCATGTACTGCACGTAGGCGAGTGTGGGTTCGATATCCTCCATGTCCAAATAACGTGTGTATACTTGGTGTACCTTTTGAAAGGAGAAAAGAAAAATAAATATAAATAAATAGAGCTTAGAGTTGTTAGCGAAATATTAATTATATGATGATTGGCGGAATTTGACTCTGCATTTTTTCGTATTGGAACGAGGAAATGCTTCGCATTTTATATAAAAAAATAGTATCCAGAATATCAAACCCACTACCCACCCTATTATAATGCAATCTGCTCTCTTCGTAGTCCGCGTGCGCGAAGTGCAAAAGCGTGGACTGTTTCAAGGGGCCGCTGGTCGCACGTTCGTATACTGCTGCCGCTTCGTCGGAAAACAGACGAGCGGCGTTTGAGTCCTACAAAAATATAAAGTAAATATATGAAAAAAAAATACTGTTTTTACTTCTACTATCATTATTGTCTTCACTTTGTTAATATTTTTTAATAGAAGCTGAAGGCCGTTGTAACGCAGTGGCAGAGCATATGAATGTAAACGCAACTTTTGTGGCTTCGATCCCAACTCGGAGGAATTAATTATTTATTATTTTCCGCCATAATTCTGATAACAAGGTAAAGCACCTTTGATTTCCGCCACTCAACACGCAATGCCATGAAAAAAGTCTGGCGTGCGGGTGATTGTCTCAACACCCTGCCATATACAAGATATAATAATAATGGATAAGACAGCGTGAAGCTATACAAAAAACAGAAACATCTCAAAACTCACTCCTTTCTCCGTCAAGAGTTTAGCCGAATGGTCCAAGAACTGAGCCGCCTGATGCCACACGTCAGGGTGCTGCGCCAAACATAGCAAACACTGTTCTATAGCAAACATCACTCTTCTGGCCACTAAAGCAGTATCTTCAGAACGAAGCGGGTTGGAACGCTCCCATGTTATGTATTTTTTCCATAATTCCACCTAAAAGAGAAGAAAAACAATAGTTAATACAACAGTTTTGAATAATTTATTTTTTTAATAAACGATAATCAAATTTGAATTCAGGTGGAATGTAAAAAACAGAGTGTCTTGACACCACGCTTGACATCTCTCTGCCTACCATGCTAAAAGAAAATCTTAAAATTAAACCAGCGGAGCCATCCACAGTTAATATCAGGACAAAGTATCGACTTTAATGTAATTTCCCAATGGTTCACTAAAGTTAATACCTCAGGCCGGAGAAGAACCGCTAGAAACTCAGCGGGAGGTTTTTTATTGTACCTGTTTCATTTCTTCCCTGTCCACGTTAGGCGGCGTGGCCGGCATGTTCCTATTCAGGCCTCGAGTGACAGTTTCTAATTCTTTAGCGACTCTTCTTGCATTCATGTACTCTCTGGACCTCTCCATTGCCATACGTTCAGCTAAGAAATAACAAAGGTTTTAATTTTATTTTACATGTGACAGGATTTCAATGAGGTCCCAGAGGGGAGGTTCAGGCCCCAGAGGGAACCTGACCAAATTTTCTGAAGAAATCAAACAAAAGTTCCATTTAAGTCTAGCTATGTAAAAATTCTCCATACAGAGAGTTGTGCTTATAGTTATTTATAAATAAATTGTCAAATTTTGTTATTAGCCTAATAATAAATCATTAGGGAAATTGTAAAGAAATAAATTTATTAGTGTCTTAATTCTAGATTTCCTGTCTAGCCTTCTATATGCGAAATACTGAGTGAAAAACAATTTTAAGCTCCTACATTGTAAATTGGACAGCTATCATAATAGGTTTTATGAATTAAAACATCCAAATCCTAGGCAAAAGGTGCCTAAATCGTTACGAAAGAGAAAACAGCTCTTACCAATGATAGTGTTTATTCCTTGTTCAAACGCAATATAATCTTTCCATAGTGTTTCTATTCCAATAATGGGTGTTATCACTGCTCTTTGGTAGACCTTGAAAATAATAAAAAATGTTACATTTATACGTAAATCCTAGAAATAATAACTTTTTTAAGGATTGCTACATATTAATATCGGATAATACTATTAATACTACAAATGTGAAAGTTTTTAAGGATGGATGATTGTCACACAACAACTACTGAATAGATTTAGAAGAAAGTTTACAATGGTAGGTATATATTATACATCAGAATAACACAAAGGCGACAATTTAGTATAATTTGTGAATGCCTATTCGAAGGAATATTAATATTTGATATATTTTCGTTTTTACTTTAACTAAATGAAGCGTTAGATAAAAAGTCAGATATAAAAAAGAGAAAAAATGACAATACATTTAAAACAAACCTTTCTAACAGCAGATATCTTCTGGTTCTCAGCGTAGGAGCCGACAGCGTCTACGCTCTTGAGAAACGTAACATAATCATTCCATATTGGGTACGCGTGGATGTCAAGACCTATTTTGTCCAGGGCAAAATCGTAGGCTTGGGCCATTTTCTCCCTGTAATATAAAATTTAACTTTAGCATCTCTCTAGGCACTCACTGGCAGGGTGTCGGTCACGTTGCAGGGTGAGCAGCTCGGAGCAATACGTTGGACTTGTGACACATAAGCCTAATTAGACACTTAAAATCCATATTAATATAATACCCTCCCTACTTAACAATTCTTATTTATTACTAGCTCCGCTCTATTAGACTCGCTCGCGGCTTCGCCCGCTTGAATTATATGAATTATAAATTTGCTAATGCTGCATTACTTTCGATTTATAATAATAATAACATTTCTAATAAATATTCCTACCTATATTGAAAAGTAAAGTGTGCCAATTCAATAAAACAGTCGTAAGCATATGTTTATTTATTGTATTATATGATTTAATGTTGTTGTTGGATATGTTAGATTTTTTTTCAGCTGTAGATAGGTACAGTGTATCCCGAATGTACCAGGGTAGGCAGAGGCAGCCTAGTGTTAAGACACTTCGCTCTTCACTTTCCGCAAAATCGTATCAACACCAGCGAGAAGTAAATAAAAATATCTAATATTTCATTTCTTCTAATGGGAATCAAACCCACAAGCTGTCGCGTTTGCAGTAGCACACGCGTGTGTCTGCGTCAGGACTGATTTCCGACTAGGATACAGGGTAAAACAAAAAAAAAACAAAAAGCCGTATGCTATCTTCCAATAATTTAAATTTAAAACTTTTTATGCAACGATTAATAAAAAATATACTTACTTATATGTCGGTAACATGCACTTCGTCTCTTTAACGTAGTTCAAATACAGTCTCCACAGTTCTATGTTAAGGATCTTCATCAGACACCTCTGAAACAACTGGTAGGGGCGAAAGTTAAGAAAAATAAAAAATACTTGTTATTTATTTATAGGGGACAACTTATTTAAACATTAGCGAGCCCGGAATACATTGTCCTACACTAAAAGCACGCCTCAGTATAGACATAGAAATATATTTATATTCATTTAATATATTCAAGTTCAATAATCATATATATCGACTGCAGCGCCACCCACCAGGTCCAATTAAATTTTCAAACCATCCAGGTATCTATGGATCTAAGCACACAAATTTATATTCAAATCTGCGTTACTGTTTTGGAGAAATTGTAAAAAAATGTGAAATTATAAAAAAACAGGATAAATGTGATCTATAATTCTGTTCGCTCACTCTTTTAATGTACGTAATATTTTTTTGAGCTTCACGCTGTAAACCGTTATATTAGTTATTGCAAAATAGAGGTAGACGGCACTCCGTTCTCATTGAGAGTCTTCTGTTCCTCGCTTTCCGACGATTTCTGGAAACATTGCGTATGCAGTTTCAGAGCTCTCTCTATATCTGTGCCACGACTGGCCTAATTTTTGTTCGGCATGTGATATTCTTAACAATTGATAATCTAGATTTTTTTATATTTAAAGAAAAAAAAATACTTTAATGTAAATATTTGTTTTAATACAAATCATTCATACTTTTGCTAAATAAGAGTTTAGTTTAAATGTTATAAGTTTATAACATAAATATAAGTATTAGTAGTAAAAGTAACAATATCACCTACCTCTATATTAGAGCTATTGAAAAAATAACTTTAAGATAAACTTCGTTATTATTTATTTATAAACAAAAAAAATATTTAAAATGTATAGTTTCTGATACTGAAATATTCTGATAACTAAATGCTAGAGATACAGCTAATAATCAGTTCAGCTAACAGCACTATATGCCGACACTTAGTAGGGTAGACAGAGGGAATCTAGTTTTAAAACACATTCCCCAGTTTCTGCCGAATAGAGATATAACTCACTTGAGAATTAAGACTATATGACTATGAAGAGGTCAATCGTGCGACTGTAAACGCGATTTTGTGGGTTCGATGTCCATTCAAGGAAACAACACAACACTAGGTTCCCAGGTTCCCTCTTCCTGCCTTGCTATGTGCAGAATACAGCGTAAAACTAAAAAATTATTATCAATGCTTTTACAACCTTAATTATTTCGTTTTCATCTTTCCCATACTATAAGCCCTTCCCAAGATCTTATAATGTTTTCTTATTCTTTTCTTTCACTCCATCATCCAACCATTCATCACACTTTTTAACAAGAAATAATTTGTTTCAACAATTTTTTGCAAGTTATATTAAATAATATACTATGAATTATAGTCTACATTCATAAATATTCTCAACAAAACATGTTCTTTATCTTTTTATATAATTATAGCCATTTAATAGATAAGTCAATGTAAATTCTAATTGATGTATAGTATTTATTTTTAATGTTATTTTAGAATAACATAATATATAAAACTAAAAAGATAGGGAAATAATACATGTCGAAAGTGACCTTTCGAGGCAAATAATATTTACAAGTTTTTATTACAATTTACTTTAAGTATTAAATTGATTATATCATGAGTTAACATTACACAATGTTGCATTCACATTCCCAAACTAGTCTCAATGTATTTATTACAATGGTTTCAAAACTTCAATATTTTCAGATTTCTTTTAATATCAGAGGAAGTTAATAATATATTTTTTGTTTTTGTTATTTGCCAGAAAAAATCGCCTCCAACATGTCTGAACACAGACACCCTAACTGAAAAAAAACATATAGTTTCAGATTTGCTTTTATTTATTTTTCTTATTATTTATTATACATTCAGTCTTTTGTCTTAATTTTTTTATTATCACAGATATTGTTTCTTAATGTAGTTTTTTTTTATTTTTATGCTAGAACCATACTAACCTTTTCTACTTTTTCGAAATTTCTCGCCTTCATCTGAAAAATACACAAAATGTTTTAAGCTCATTTGTTTTTGCAATTTCTATGTATAAACCAAAACTTTTCATTATTAGGTTTGATAAGCTTCACCCTATCCTACATATAGCAGAATATAATGTTAAGATTTAAAATGCAAAATAAAGCAAGTTTTAGTAGGGGAAATTAATTCTTTCCATTACCTTACTTTGGTAACAAGACAAGGGTGTCAAGTTCCGAAACTCAACATGTTATACTTGGATTGAGTGTCTGAAAACTCCATTCTCTATGCAATCAAGTTTTATGGGTGTAATTGAAGAAAGATTTATTAATTACAATGCATATGAAACTCTCAAAAAAAACCAGTATATTTAATATGAAAGCCGATTATTTAACTATTTTTTATTTAATGTTTTTAAATAAAATTAAAACAAATACCAACCTCCTGTTCTATATAAATCTTCCAGTATCTGCCCGTAGTGGGAAAAGCAACAATCAGCTTCTCATACATAGTCCTAACCTCATTAATAGGCCTTGTCTGAGCTTCACGGATCAACAGAGACCATGAGTCTACATCGTAAATGTTGGCTTCCACTGCCCTTTGAGCTCGAATTAATCTTTCGTTTCCCCAATCCTTGTAACAATATATTAAAGTATGTTATTATATTTGTTTTGTTCTGTTCTTTTTATTATTATTTGATCTATCATTATAAATCTATATCTATACATATAATAAATATGTAACTTATCACTATCCGCATAAGGAAGGTATATGAAAAAACTAGAGAGACATTTATGAATGTAATAGGATCATAAAAATATTTTTGTTTTTGCACGCTAATCTAAGAAACGGTTTAGCAGACTTAAAAGCATATTTCACTTGTTTTATATCTATTAGTAAATAAAAAGTTACAAAAATTTTAAGTATTTCACGTTCTATGAGGATGTCGCAGGAATAGATAATTATATAAAAACTTAAGTAACTTCAATCTTACAATCTCAGCGTTGTCGTCTGTAGCCATGTCGAAGTTTCAAGACACGTAATACAGGTAAAATTAAATATATTTAGGATCAATTATACAAATAAACAAATCTTTTCAGTAATAACTTCTTAATTAAAACGTAATTTCATGTTAATAACTATTTTTACAGTTTAAAATTATCTCAAAAAGTGTTGACGCCGTGTTCCAGTGCGGCTTGTAGCACTAGAAATATCACAGAATCACAGAACCACATTTAACATGGTTTTGACATTTACGTTATCGTCAGACAGATTATAAATATTATTTGAATTTGTTAAAATTAAAAGAATATTTTTCGTATTCATACTAACTAATTTATAGAAACTAAATTTATGAAACTAGATTATGATTTTTAATGTATCTTTTTAGATAACACCGATATAAAAAAAACTTGCTTCCCAGCGAAGTATAGTAATATTTTGTAAATGCAATCGTTTTTAATATGTATATTATAGATTCTGGAAACTTTTTATATAATTTCCTACACGGCACCAAAATTTAAATAGCATGGAAACATAAAATAGCCATAATATTAGGTTTACTCATTTATACGCGATGGTTAAATATTATGGTACATTGTATTTTATTATATTGTGATTTTTTTTAATATTTTACCTTACAACTGGTAAGGTAAAATATTTTAAAAAATTAGAACCATTTATTTACAATCTATATTTCTTGACATATTTGAAAAAGGCTCCTACATTCTTTATCTGTGCGAAACTTTCAGACGTTTCAGACGTCGAATATCTCGCTTGCCGCTACTAAGATCAAAATAAACAACAAAAAATGTTATTTTACTCGTTCTTCAAATCTCTAGTTGGAAAAGACGTTGTGGTAGAGCTAAAAAACGATCTCAGCATATGTGGAACACTACATTCCGTAGACCAATATCTAAATATCAAGCTTTCAGATATAAGCGTCATAGATCCTGACAAATATCCTCATATGTTATCAGTTAAGAATTGTTTTATAAGAGGCTCCGTAGTACGTTATGTACAATTGCCAGCAGACGAAGTGGATACACAGTTATTACAGGATGCCGCGAGGAAGGAAGCTACTGTGTCTACTAGATAGCCATTATAACCTCTCTTTTTGTGCTCTCATTGGTTTACAGACTAAATTGTGAATGTAAATATATTTAAGTGGAAGTTGAGCGAATAAATAATCTGTTTTTTCACAGTATAATATTTCTTTTCTTTTAGTTAACTTCAACACTTTTTATTCCTATTCCAAATATAATCTGTAAATCTAATTCAAAATTGTTGTCTAACTTCTTTTAATAAGATAAATGGTTGATTTTGGTTTGTTTTTTTTGTTTGGTTCACAAACTCATCCAATATGGGTTTAGGGTGAAAATTGGAGTGTCTCAAATAGTTTCTCTCTATTCTATCTCCTGTTATATGTAAATATAGCTTTACCATTCAATTAAATAAAACTTTACCATTACAATGAAATACAACTTTACCATTCTAATGTAATACAACTTTACCATTTTAAATTCTACACTAGATTTGGAATTTTAATCCATGTAAATGACTAAGGGTACTAAAATAAAACAAACACAAAAACTTCAACAGATTTTATGTCACATTGCATCTTTTTCTTCAATCTCTGGCAAATCTCTATCTGTTTCTTGATTGAAGTAGTCCTCAGGTATAACATAATTTTCCGGTGGCCTCATTGGTCCATACATCTTTTTTTCTTTATTTTCTTTCTCATTTATTTCTTTAGTTTCACTTTTATGTTCTTTAAGGTCATTTTTACTTTCTTCTTTTATTTGACTATTACCTTCTTTTGATTCTATTATTTCTTCTTTTTTATTAGTTTCTGGTATGTTTGAGGGTTCTTCATCATCTGAATCCATTTCTTCTACAAATTCATAATTTTCTTGCTTTAGTTGTTGTTTGACTTTAGGTCGTTTCTCAATGTCCTCTTTTAGTTTTATCCTGCAATTAAGCAATATATGATAAATTATGGCCACCCTGAAGTTAGATTTTCCGAATTTTTGCACATTGTACCCTGACCCGGGAAAAATTACTCAAAAATAAAGAAATTCAAAATTAAATCAGCTAATTTCACTGTAATTGACATACCTAGAACTTTTTACCTATTGTTCAGAGAAAGGAGGTGGGTTATCTTTTATTATCTTTATATATGTAGAAGACAAAAGTATATTACCTTTTACCATAAACAACGGATTTTGTTTGTTTAACAGTTACTTTATTATCATTTTTCTTTACAATAGGCAGTAAGTCCGCTGGTCTTGCTAAATCTGCTAAACGTTGTGTTTTGGAAAGTTCCGCTTTCAGCTTTAGTATGGTCATCTGGAATAAAAATAAATAAAGAAGTATTAATATTAAAAGAAATATGTAATATAGAAAATGACTCAGTTACATATTAGATTATTCAAAAATATTTTCAGGTGCAAATCTTGCATAACAGGTTTTTTTGAGATAGAACTAAAAACAATGTGATGTATCTTAGGGGCTATTCTCGGCGCAGGGTCACAGGCGTTTGACTGTAACCGTTACAAGTTGTGGGTTAGATTTCCACTCGAGAAAATGAAATATTTAATATTTACATTGTCTCGCTTTGTTAACAAAGCAAAGTGCAGCATTAAGTTCTATCCCATAACACTAAATGAATTTTGTATTCGGTGGAAAGTGGGGAACGGAGTAGCTTAACACTAGGTTCCTAGGCTTTGTCTGCTTACCCTGGTATGTGGGGGATAGTACAGTGTATAGCTAAAAAAAACAATATACTTCAAAATAGAATTTAACTACCCTTTACCTTTGTCTTAGATATCTCAGCTTTATCCGCCATACTCTGTCCCTGTTTTCCTAAAGAATTCATATATTCATCTAATGCATCTTCCTCATTGTTAGTGTCTTCTTTCTCCTTTTTAGTTGAACGGAGTGTTTGAAGAGCTTTCTCTTCTATTATAATTTTTTTTTCTATTTCTGTTATTTGTTTTAGCTGTGGAAAATGAAATATTGTTAATATTAAATATATACGTATTTTTAGAGTTTCGGAAGTCAAAAGAAAAAAAATGGAACTCTTATAGGATCATTTTGTTGTCCATCAGTCTGTATGTCCATTCCATCCAGTCTGTATATCCAGTATCCATCTATCAAAACCATTTTTCCCAAGAGTGTATTAATGCAAGCTAAAATAAATATCAAATATGTTCTTCAAGTTAATGGAATCAAAATTATTATGTTCACCATTTTAGCTGCATTTTGTATGAAAATTGAGTGTAACCAAACCCTATTAGTTACAAATTTTATATTCGGCAAGTGAAAATTTACATAAGAAATAAAGAAAAAAGCCAAAAAAATTATATGTATATCACAGAATCCATTACAAAGACATATTTATAGTTAATTTTACACAAACTTAAGTTTGTCAACCATTAAAAGTTATGTGACTGTTGTTCTATAATTATAGAATTGGTGCAAAACTCTTGAGTATGTGTTATAATTTTATGTATAAGACCATAATGGAACATTGCGTGTGATTAATAAACACGATAGTGGGTTTGATTAAGCGAATAAATTATTTTAATTTCCATGTTGAGTTCCGCCACTCAACACGCACTGTCTCGAAATTGAGCGGTTCCAGCGCCCTACTTACTAAACCATCGTAAGTGACAGGTTGCTCCGCCTCACCCGCCACCACCCCGTGTTTCTCCATCCTTGCTCTTCTCTTCTTTTCTACACTACCAGTTCTATCTAGGAAGGTATCTTCATCAGAATCGTAATAGTCGTCTGCGCTCCAGTCCCTTTGCTTTCGTCGACGGGATTCTTGAAAGAAATACATAAAAAGAAAGTAAGAAAAACATAATAATGGACTGGAATAGAAAAACAAAATAATGGACATGGAGATGACTCCTGAAACTCGACGTCACGCTTTGACTTGTTTACCGAGGAAATGAAAACATAAAATATTTAATTTCCCCGAGTGGGAATCGAACTTATAAGCTCTGCTGATTACAGTCACGCTTTCCCACTGCGTCACGACGACTAGAAACAATATAAAATAAGTAAAAAGCTTTACTCAATCTAACTAAAGGTAGGTTAGTTGTAACAGTAAGAAACCTATAGCGTTATTGTTTAACTGAATTAATTAACTCTGAAAGAGTAATGTTGACAGGGTCAAAGAATTTTTTTAAATTTTACAGCACAAAAATATTTTTCTTTAAAGCAATTTAGACACAATTTACCATGTTTCGCCTGTCTCAAAAGACCAGCTCTGTCCAATATTCTACACGCTTCTAAGGCACAAGCAATAACCGCTTCTTTCTTTTTCCCCCGATGGATTACTTCTGCTATGACGGGTTTGCCTACTGAATCATCGATTGGGAGTTCAACTCTGGAAATAATATATGTAACGCTTGATTTGCACAATATAGATAATAATGTTAAAAGCAATTGTATGGGTATTATAAAAAACTTAGTGTGGACTTTCAAATGTAAAATCCTATTGAACCCGTTGTATTCCCATTTCTGTAGGAATTTTGGTTCTCTCTTAGTGAAGTCTCTAAGGAAATTTCCCAAGGAAGCGATATGACAAATTCAGTGATATACGCCGCGGAACTTCTTGTGGACTGTCTTTGTTGATTCACAATTTTCAGTCTGTTAAAATATTACTATACGAGAAACAAAGTAATGTAAGAATATTTCTCATAGAAGGCACTATACTGTGACTTGTTAACGGTAAAATTAAATATTATATTTATAAAAGGTTTTTTAAAAAAAAAATTAAGAAGCTAGAACTACTTGGTATATAGTATAGTTAAAAGAGCCTTAAAAAATTGCATTTTACCCTAAATGACGGCTAAACTAATTTTCTCTTAAAAGGAATTACACCTGCACTAAGCTCACCTGCAAATATACTGTCCAACACCTCGTTCCTCACAATTATAAGACAATTCATGCCCTTCCCTCTCAAAGTAGCCTCGGAGTGTTTTCTTAGGGTCATCCAAGTATAATTCTTCATTGGTAGTTTGAGCATATGGGTTATCAGCTAAGTCGGGTTCTTCTTCTGCATCTTCACCTAAAAAAGATATTAAGAATTTTTTTAGAGTACCTCTAAAGAAAAAAATTGAACCTTTAAAACATGATTTTGTTGTCCATCTGTTCATTTGTTTATGCTGCATTTTGTATGAACACACATATAACAATATAGGGCACAGAATTCAGTGTTAGTGTCATAGAGTAACACTAACTTCTTTGCTTTCTGCTTAAATTTGAGATATTGTACAGTAGGACATTGTCCGACTGCAAATGCAATGGTTGTGGGTTGGAATTAACTATTTAAAATATTTATTTTTTCGCTCTGGTAACTAGGAAAACCTCATCGTATAATACCTGGCACTTAACATGGAACGGTTTAAAAAAAATAGGCAATATATATGGAATGGAGTGTCTGAGCAGTAAATTCCCTACAACGCTACATGCGGGATACAGCATGAAAGGGTATATTCTATATGTATTTACCCATTCCCCAATCAATGCCCTGCTCTTCCCTTCTCTTTTCCTCTTCGACTCTATCTCTCTCCCTTTGTTCTATAGCTTCTTGTATTATTCTATCTTTTTCTAATTTCATGTTTAATGCTCTCTTCTTTATTTCTGTTATGGTTAATTCTGATTCACCTTCGCTATCGAAGTCTGGACCCTTAAAAAATAATGAGAATTAAATATATATATTATTTAAGCAACATAGGATAGACAATATATTTAGGGACCTGTAAACATGACATGTTATGGATTCAATTTCCTATTGAGAAAATGAAATACTTAATATTTTCATTTCCTTATTCTGGTAATGAGGTAAAGCGCGGCATTGAATTTCGCCACTCAACACGGAATACCTAAAAATTGGCGAAACAATCCAAAGTATCTTAATGAGTAATATCATCATAATCAAATGTCGTAATTTCAAGGCTTTTTGTATATATGAAATATTTTCAATTTTGTATATATCAAATATTTTCAATTTTGATACTCTAGTTAATAAAAATACTATTTTATCTAAGAAAATTCATATATTTTTTAAATATCATAAAAATCTCACCAAAACAATATAAGTCCTTGAACTAGAGCCAAATTTGATTTGATATCCAACTCTTATTCTTACATAATGGTTATCCTTTATCCTCTCTCTATTAACAAATGTGCCATGTGTACTGCTGAGATCGAAAATATACCAGCCAGATGGTTGTTCGCCTTCTTCCGCAAATGCTTTGTATTGGAGTACTGCATGATGTCTAAAATGTTAGCAAAATGAGATAGACAGTATAAGGGGGCACATTTGAATTTCTAGGTTCATGCTATTACTCATACAAAGCAGTGTAGGCAGGGAGAACTAAGTAAAACAAAAAGGAATAAGAATGTTTGTTATCCATTTTCAACATAAAAATTGAAGAATTTTATGTGGAGTGCTTGAATTTAACACTGAACTTTGCTACAATGATGTTAATATGAGAGATAAAACATCTGACTTTCAATGTAACTGGTGTGGGATTAATTGTCACTCTGGGGAATGAATTCATTTCATTTCCTTGTTTTGGTAACAAAATAAAGTGTAGCATTGAATTCTATCACTCAACATGAAATGTCTCAAAATTGGATATATGTATGATCAGCATGCATGATCAGAAACAGCATGAAGCTAAAAAATATTATCAAGATACTTAAGCATTTTCATCACCTGGATATAGTTGGATGAGCCATCACAACATCACAATTAGCTAGTCTCCCAAACACATAGTAAGGCTTGTTTGTAAGATCCACTTTTTCCACAATCATACCTGATTTCAAAACTTCTAGACCATAATCAGAGCCTGTAAAGATAAAACTTAAAGTATATAATCCTAAGTCAAGGCATCATAAATAAGATCTCAGATTTTTGCGATCTTTTAGCTGTACTGTTAAGCTGAATTAATCTAATATATTTGTTTCCATAGTCTACCCGTGACCAAGGACCACTGCAGTGTTTAAAACGTGTCTTCATAATTCATCTGGTTTAAGTTTGGTTAAAAATGCCTTTTATTTTTATTTAAAACCCTATAAAACCTACCATCAGGGCATATTCCTGACCATTTAGGTTCTTTATATGGTATAGGAGTAGATATTTCCTTTAACAAAACTGAAGGTGGTAGAGAACTTTTAGATTTAATTTCAATAGTGTTTTCACTTGTTTTTTGCTGGCTTGAGCTTTCATTCGAACTTTCAGATTCTGGTTTAACTTTTTTAGGCAATTTTCCTATTCGTCCTATCAGCACAGGCATTTTAAACTCTGTTTTTTCTTGCTTTGGCGACTCTGAGTTTTCTGCATTGTCGGCCATATTTATACTATTATTTTAAATGATTTATATTGGAATTATTAATATTTTTTAATGAAGGATAATATTTTCAACGTAGTCGTCAAACATTCATTTTATATACATAATACATAGCTCAGCTTACAAAATACAATCCACAGAACACATTTACTCATAACATAACATAAATATGTAACAATAACTAGCTCATAATCAGATGTAAAATTTACGTATCTATTAGTCTCGTGAATTTTCCAAAAATGGGTAATTCTATATTTTTAATCTTTTATTTCTTAATATTATTATTTAAGACAATTAATTAAATATAATCATATTCTGATATTCCCAAGTATGATCGAAACTCAACCGTTGAATTTACAGTCAGACGCTGCTGATATATGGTGTTGGTGGCCCTATATTTTTTTATGTTATGCAAAATTAAAAACTTTGATCATATCAGTAAGCGCCGAAAAATAAGTTCTATTATAAATCTAGTTCTTTTTAATCTGTGTACCTCCACAGTTTAAAAAGAAGCTAATACATATTTAATCTGTATTCACCCGAATGAGTGATCTGATATGGTACTAGTAGTTGAATGAAATCAATCAATCAATTCAAAAAAATCAAAAAGAATTTGTACCGACACGGCTCGGATGTGATGTGTCTTAATCAATTGATTTTTTTTATTATTATTTAAATATATTTATACAAAACAAGTATTAATAAGTGACCAAAGTTGCTTTAGTTAGTGTTATTCGTTTTTGTTTTATTTGTTTGTGTCAATGTGAGTGACCGCGACATATTGTAGCAACGTACAATTTTGCTTCAAAAAATATTTTACCTTATATGTAATTATATTTTATCGTGAATTCTTATCATAATTGGTCGTGCCGATGCAACTGTGATCCTACACGTATTGTCGCAAGTGAGTAATTTTCATGCATTTTTAGTTAAACTTACTGTACGATATGTATGGAATGGATTCAACGGTTTTTTGTTGAGTACATTTTTCATAGTAAAACTAGGTTTCAATGGTAAGCACTTGATTGATGAAACGGTGAAAGTAACATGAAGAGGTCGTGTAATTTAGCGAGAAATAATATCTCTTTGTGACCTTTCCGTTTGGTTATTATCATTTGTTTCACAGTCGTGACTGCCGATTTCATAAACGAAATTGTTTGTACAACTTATATTCAATTACTTACATAACTTGTAAAGATAAACACACATAATTATAAATATGAAGTGCGAAAATAGAAAATTATTCACACTATTTGCCTATAAAGCCTCGACATTTAATTTCAAGGTTCTCTTTGCTACAAACTTTCGATAATCTATTCATGTAGATAAAACTCAAAATCTCAAAATTAAAAAAAGGGGTGATCCCCATGCGAATTGTAAGAAATTTCACAAAATAACGAGCTATATTTTATAAATTTAAATACTGTTTTTTTTTTAAATAAATTTTGCAAAATGAGTCGACACATGAATCACCAATGTTTATAAATAATATGAAACTTATGATACATGATAAGTTTAAATGTTTTCTCTCAGAATTTAAAAGAATATGACTAAGGGAACAAAATGTTAAACTAGTAATAATAAAACTGTTTTATGTTATTTGTAGTAAAGATTTCAATCTTTACAATAATTTGATATATATAAAAAAAATAAAAACTGAATATTAGTGCATGTTCTGGTCTGTTAATATTGTTTTATTATATTGTGTTATTAAATGTAGTGTCGTTGAGACAAATTCCACTACTCAACTCTATGTAGCCTAAAATTTAATTAAAACAATGCATGGAGAAAAGAGTTTTAAGAGCCTTTTCCTTTTAATATTTTATGTGTCATATACGAATCTTTGTTATTTGTATTGACTTAATGAGATATGTAAATGCTAGACAAATATATATATAAACAAGCAATTTACAAATGAGTATGTTGTGACGCAGGAGCACAAGAATGCAACTGCAATCTAAACAATAATGAATTTACTTGCATCTGTAAATGTAAATGTATATAATAAGACTTGGTCTTATTATATACATTTACAATAAATAACATTACATTCCTTTAATTCCGATCAATGTAAAAGTTCAATATTCCATAATTCAAATAGACATTACAATCATAGCAAGAGAAATAATATGTTATTTATTACTATCTTTTTTATCTCATTTAATTCAATGCTAAAGTAAACATACCAACCATAGAAAAGATTTATGTTGTAAATATAAATATTTAACAGTTCTTAATTTATAGCGCTTCCAGCGTGCCAGTTGAGCACTTATCACTTCACTAATGTTACATTGTATGGAGAACACATTTAAATCCTAAATCATAACATTAAAAATTAATAAATGTCTGCCAAGAACAAATATTTAAATAGCCTCAAACTTTATTATATACATAATATATAGCAGGGTAGGCAGAGACCACACAGTGTTAAAACAGCATTCTCTGCTTTCCACCCAAGTTGCACTCAACATTATACTTCACATTATCGTTTTTTTAGCTTCATTCACCTTCTAGATGTACATGGAGGAGCATTTCAACTTTGTACCTCTATGTAGTTAGAGTTTCATATTATATTTATTGATTATGTGACATATTAAAAAAGATAAAAAATACACAAATTGGTTAACATTTAGCTAATATTAATATAAGTTTACCGTTTACACAGTGAAATGTTTATTTGACTTATCTTATCTATATTGGTTAAGCAAGATAGCATTGCGGTATCTTTGTCTTTTTTTATCAGTCAAAGCCACAGGCTGCAATGATGTTAGGATGTCAGGTTTTATAGATGTTAGATAAACAACAGAGTTGGGTTACTCCACTTTCCTTTAAAATGAGCTGAAAGAGGAAGAGGAGATTGGTGTCTTAAGGGTAGGTGAGCGTTTATTCTTACCTTGAGAATAAACGCTCACCTAGCCTTAAGATTTACATTTAATTTATAGGATCCCTCACAACGCAGTGGGATAGCGTCGTAAATGTAAACGCGACGGTTTTAGGTTGTTTGGCTTAATTCTTGAAAAAGGAAAAAGCGTGAAACTATAAAAAGGAACATTTTATTATTTTAAGGGCGTGTTCTATCGAGATATAACAACAAATTTTGCTTTTAGAACGATTTCAATCTTTTTATCAAATAATTTTGTGGCTTAATCGATCAAGGTTATTTCGCGAATGTTTTTGCGATGATAATTGAAAAGGAAATAATTTTAATGTAAGTTACGTATCTATAAATCTATATTATCTAATTTTTCAAAAAGCACTTTTTTTGTTACCAGATTGGGGAAATTTAAATAACTCATTCCTCCAAGTTAAAATTGAACCAACAACAATTATACTCATACTTGTGTTTCGCCACTATGGTCTTATTCCTAAATCAGTCTCAAAATATTTTATTTATAATAGTAACTAGCAGTTCCACGCGGCTTCGCCCGCCTTAACGATATGAATATTTATTTAATATTATTTAATTGTATTATTTTAGTATCTATACTGTTATGCAGCTAATAAATTATAATTTCAACTTTTATATAAATTATAATAATATAATATATAAATTATAATTTCAACTTTTAAATAGACATATTATTCTTACTAATACTATTTCTGCGTTAGACAGTTGAAATTATAAAATTGTTTATTTGTATTTTGATATCGTGTAAATAACTATATGCAATTGGAGCAACACGGTTATTTTGAAATTACAGACAGACTCTTCAATTTTATTTATACGTATAGATAAAGACCCCCGTCGGGAAATTATTATATTTATGTTAAATTCCCGGTACTGACTACACAAAAGGTGCGCGGCGTTGAGGTCTTTCACTCAATACACGATGTTTCGTATTCGGGCGAAAAACGGAGAACGGAATTTCTTAACATTAGATTCTCTCTGCCTAAAAAATGTCTAAAAAGATTATATGTATATTCCGGAAGAACTTGACAATATCTCCTAAAGATTTCTAATCTATATACAAATAGATCGATAAAGATAAAAAGTCGATGAAAAATGTAATTACTTATCGAAGTTTTAATTGGTTAGAAAGTAATTTGATACTTTCTAATACTTAAGGTTTTATTTCATAGAAATAATGTGTATTTAATAGTTTGCTTGTAGGAAGTGGTGCGATTTTTAGTTATTTATTGTTTTCGGTAGTAGAAGATTTGAATATGCTTAGGGTAATTATTTTTTATCTATATATGTTTATACTAATATTATAAAGCTGATATTACAAAGGTTGACATGTTGAACGCTCTAATCTCAAAAAGTACTTACTGCGGTTTTTACTATTATCTATACTAATATAATAAAGCGGAAGAGTTTGTTTGTTTGTTTGAACGCTAAGATCTCTGGATATACTGGTCCGATTTATCATGTTTTTGATTTGTATGAAAGCTGCATTTTTCAGAAGCGCTATAGGCTATATAACATTACATTACACACATGTACTAATAAATTAAAATACTTTCTAATTTGACATGCAATTTATTCTGCCATAGTAATAACAACCGTCGTTGCTAAGAAACGGTTTGCAAAGTTTGTTTGTTGTTTTAAGAAAACGTCACCCATAATGAACTTATATTTTGATATTCATCCTTATAAAAATAAATATAGAAGTCACTTTCAGCATTTTATCTAGATTGAAATTATAGTTTACTGTATAGCATTCTAATAAATAATTAAGATGTCAGTGATTCGAAATGACCTAGCCTACGGGCGGCAGAGTATGACCGACGCGAACGGGCAGATGATGTTGACGGTTTTATAAATTTTCATACATTTTCGAAGTATTGTTAATTTTTATGTATTAATTTTTCTAATAATATGTCTCTACTTATTAATCTTTTTGATTATTTAGTCTTATATTTTCTTACTAATTGTATTGAAAACTGAAAATAATTTCATAAATATATTTAATAAATATTCTTATAGTTCAAGCAGGCGTAGCCGAGTCCGGGTCCACTAGTAGTCAATAAACCCTCACCTGGGATCCTAGTGAGAAGACTCTTAAGACATTTTTCCATTAAGACACTGCCGCTGTTTCCTACAATTCTTTTTGTAATTACTGCTGAATTCTGGGGGCATAGCGTATTTAGTGGCGGAGCTCAACGCCACGATTTGCCTCGTCCATTCAATTTTTTTTTTCGGTTTTGAGGTTAATGCTGTTAGCCCTATTGGCCTTTACAGCGACACCGGGTGGGTAGGGAAAAGGGTACTGTGTCCCTGAAAATATGCAGGCACTGTGTGGCTGCCTGTAAAAGAAGATCCATCAACATCCTCCTTCGAGCCGGATATGAACTAGCGACCTATGGACCGCTACAGTCCACCGCTCTACCAACTGAGCTATCGGAGGCTTCGTCCCCAATCAACAAATCTCATACCTTATATATTAATAGGTTGCATTTTTTTTATAAAGTGTGTTGACCCACCACTCATGATTGACACGTCGTTATATTTTGATTTATATAACGCAAAGTGAACGTGGGTGCGCGACCTTCGTTTGAGATTACAATTGTGATAGTACAATACCTTACACGCTATAGTATAGAATATATGTAGATATCGCTTGGTACTATGGCTTCTAGTTTAATTTATAGCTGCTATAGAAGTAATTATTACAGGATTTGTTTTGGTTAACCTACGTTTATTTTGGTTAAGCTTTGGTTTGGTTATGATGGGGCTGCAATTTTTTTTTTTCAATTTTGAAGTGAACAATCGCAGTAAAAAGGGAACTAGCGAAATGAATGGTGCTGCATTGCGTTAATTAACCGACTTCTTTTTAAAATAAAGTTAGGATATAATTATTAATAAAAAAATTAAAACACCAATAAAATTCATTCATTATTACTAGAATAGCGCTAATGATCTTCAGACTCCTTTAAATCATAGCTAAGAGCACTGTCGATTAAGTCAGACAAAAAAAAGACTAGATCAAAGTCGTTTCACCTGTTTGAAAGCTAAGACGTGGCAATCTTACACACACAGAGACATGTCTTACTTATATCTTCCTGGTTGCTTTGGAGGTTAAAAAAAAAACTATCGATACCATTAAATTGCCATATATTATACTATACTTATCGTTGTTTTTGTTGATTTTTATGATTTGATTTTAAACTACGTTATAGAAAACGCTTAGAAATTCTCATAGTTAGATTCAGACATTTATTAGCGAAAGTTTGATGTGAATTAACGTTTATATTTTAGGTACACGTAGTATCCCGAAGTAAAATTATAATTGTGTATTAAGACACTCTGTTTTTCACGCACCAACCTATTTTTGAGTAACAAAATTGAATGGCGCGCTTTGTCCTGTCACCAGAGTGAGAAAATCGAAATAATTCATTGCGCATCCCGCACAGGATCTTGTAAACTCGTCAGCTTTGATTCCAACTCTAGCAACGAATATTTTCACTAGCATACAATGTCTCCAAAATTAGGTGGCGAGTGGAGAAAGGAGTGTCTAACCACTACATGCCCTATAATCCTCTATAGGCGATATTAAATGCATTTACTATTTCACGAAGTAAAACATCGTACGACGTGACATTGTTTATTTAAAGTAGGCGGTTCTTTCATAAAAACTGACACACATCCACGGCGACTCGTTTTCATATACATACATACATATTTTTTATAACAAAAGCCTCATTGTTCGCGTTCCCACACGACAACGGTAACTAGTTCGATGCCCGTTATTAGTCATACGGTCGTTAGTGTAAGAGGAATGACTAAATTTATTTCATGTTTTGTGTTCTTTTAGTTTATTTTTATTGCGATTTTTTTTCATTGTATTCGTGACTGTCGTGTGTTCGATTCTAAATGGAGGCAATTTCTAAAGGAGAGGTCTAGCGAGTCACCGTGCCGTTGAGCTTGGTCACTCAATACCCATATATGTTTTTTCTTTTCTTTTTCCTGCATTGTAACAGGGAATCCAAAAGGACACTAATGTTAAGAAACTCTATTACCCACACTGCATGTAACGGGGCAAATTGCTTATAAAATAATTATCAAATTTATTAAGTCAATGAATTAGTAACAATTATTAAATTCCATTTTTATATTTAGATTTAAGATTATTTCCAGGAAAGACCACCTATAAACCTAAAAACACAACTTAAATACACCAGCATCTAAGAGGAAAACCTCAAACAAGCTATGCGTGGACGTGTTATTAGCGATACATATAATTAGCCTCCTGCGGTCGCGCCAGCACGCATGTTTTCATTTCACTTGTCAAGTCACTACGTTCCCTATGCACCGCCCTATTTTCGAGACATTGTGTATTGAGTGGCGGATTTCAACGCAGCGCTTTGAATACGACTCTTTACTAAATAAAACTACAAGTACTTACTGTAGTAGGAATAAAACACCTATATGGAAATATCCAGAACAATTAATATGTTATATCCGTAAATAATAATTCAATAATATTATCTTTTTTAACTTTTTAGTTTTTTTTTATATTTTATTATATTAGGTTTAGACGAAACCTACATGTGACGATTTGTTTCTAAAAAAATTTTTATCTCTTAACACTTAGATTCGCTTTGACCATTGCTGAAGTTGTATAAAGATTTTTTTTTCAATGTTTTTGAGGCTATCGCTGCGCAGCGGAACAGCGTCTGACTGTATACACGACTGTCATAGATTCGACTCCCATTCGAGGGAAGAAAATGTTTTCATTTCCTGGCTCTGGTAACAAGGCGAAGAGCTACGTGTATATCCACCACTCAACACGCAATATCTCGATAATTGGGCGAAAAATGGGAAACGGAGTGTCTTATCTCTGAACACTCTAAGTAATACAGTGTAACCTAGAAAAATAAAATTACTGGCTTATTGTTTCAAAAGATCGATGTTTCTGTGTTAGTTTATGAGGTATGAGGACAGGAAAAGTGATTACTTTGCAATAATGACAACGTGGAGTTATCTTGTGGTTTTGGATATGTTGGTCATAAAATCAAGGACCTCGGTTCTAACTAGCAAAATTAGCAAATTTACTACATGGCTGCTACAATATATTTTTCACTGACGATTTCCAAGGGGCATGTGTTCAAATTCCGCTACGTAAAAGTTTTTATTATATATTTTCTAAAAACTACTTTATGATTATATTAAAAGGAAATTCTTAGTATGGTTATTCAAATTACGATATAAGAGGTATATAGATATATGTAAATTAAGGAATGTTGTCATTTTTAATCTTTTTTATTCTACGTAACTTTTAAGCATAAAAAATAGTATCACAAGAATATCCATTTTATTTTCCAACTGCATACATCAGTGGCTCGCTCATTTTCTATAGAGATTTGCATGCAATAATGTTTTTGCTTTGTTATATACTGGTTTACCTGACTTGGAAAGTTGAGGTCTTTATAAGTGATACTATTTGCGTGATCATAGTGTTTCGTGGGTTCGATTCCCACTCGGTGAAATGTTTATATTGAACGCTATTTTCATTTCTCCGCTCTGATAGACTAAACGTCAAGTTCCGTCTTTTAACACGCAATGTCGCGAAAGCGCGGTGCTGACTTCTGCCACTCAACACGGAATCCTCCAGAATTCGGCGGGGAATCGAGAACGAAAGTGTCTTTATGGCAGTGGAGTGTTTTCATATTCTTAATTTTCCTTATCACTACCTGTTTTGTACGAATTAAAGATACAAGGAGAGTTGTTGTTGAGTTATTTACAGAGATAATTGTTCGATTAAATATGTAAAATAAAACATCTATTTTTACCTTTTGCTATAGGAATTTGCATGCAATAGAGTTTTTTTTGCTTTGTTCTACCTCTACTTCGTAACGATTTGGAAAGCTGAGGCCTCTATCAAAGTGATGATACTATCTGCGTAGTTATAGTGTTGTTTAATTGCTTCATAAACGTCCGTACTCGCGGCGGTTGAAAGTTTAATTCTCGCTCGGGATTTTTTTAAATTATTTTATACTAGGTACTTATTATAATAAGTATTTTTTAAATATTTTTTTGTTTCTTTTAATACTTACTCGTTTATTCGATTCCTCCCTATTGTGAAGTCGATTTATTCTTGGGGAAATGCGGCTATAAATTTATTTTGGTTATCATAATCAAATTTTTAGATCGGCTTGTGTGGCGTTAGGTTCTGCCATCACATATTGTCTCTGTTTCTAATAGTAACTGGTTGGTCTAACGGAAAAAGGCAAATTAATTATACTTGTATTTATTGTAATTATACTTGTATTCAAAGAAAAATTATGACACTAAGGATTATTCTCTTAAAATATGAATCAAAATGTTTTTTATACAAGTATTTCCGAACAGCCAATTATATTGAAATGTAAGTATTGTCAGTAACGTAATAAAATAAGTCACGTTACGTTACAATTTGAGGAAAAGCAAATAAAATTCTATAATGGTTGAAGAAGACTATTATAATATTAAAATGAACGAGTGGAATATGAATTAATTTTTTATACCCCAGAGACTGCTGCTAATAATTTCAACCGGTTTAATGAACTTTTGGGTTTAACCCGTTTTCATTATATTTTTCTTTATAATTTTTTTTATATTAGGTATGTATGTATTATTTTTTTATCTTCACGCTGTATCCCGCATATCGCGGGATTGGCGGGGTAGATAGACGGTACCATAGTGTAATGACAATTTTTCGCTCGGGTTTTGAGAGGCTGAGTGGCGAAACTCCACGCCGCGCCTTATCATAACGAGTAAATTAAAGTATACAAAAATGATGGCTTTATTTTTGTTGTGGGTTCGATTCTACGCAATGCCTCAAAGAATTCATCGACAGTTTTTTCATACATCTATTATCATCTATCGAAGTATATGTATAGTTCAAAAATAAAATTAATTAAAAACAACGCCTTGTTAAATGTGAAAGTGGCAAATTACTTTTACTTGTTGATGTTTGATTGATTTCTGACGTAATCGAAAGTAAATCATTTGGCCGAATTTATTATTCAAAATGCTGGAAGGTTTCAGTTCATTCAAATTTATTATTTACTATTTCAATATTGGACTTTGATTAACGATTTAGTGGTAGAACTCAACTCTATGTTTTATTTTGTTACCGAAGCGAGGAAATCAAAATATTAAATAACTGCGTTCTCCAAATGGGACTCGAACACATAACCACTGTGCCACTACGCCTCAATCTGTACATATAATATAATTGTAACCGATCGCTGTCTGTGCGTAGAAGATAAATGAATGGGGAGGAATGTAATGTCTAAACAATATTTTTTTGATTTTTGTAAATTTGTTTGTGCGTTTCCGCACGCTTATCATAGAAACTGCTTAACCAATATAAAAACAGTTTTTACTATTGTATTTTGCCAAGCTTCCCTTCAACATTTAGTTTTTGTTTTATTTTAAACGGTTCATAAATAAACTACAATAGAATTTTTCAACAGAAGACGAAAGTAATTCTGTTAGATTAGTAAATAAATAATAGTCCGAGCGAAGCTGCGGGCAGGTCACTAGTGTATAATATAATTTGACAAATTATATAACCATTTGCTAGTAGATAATTTAATTTTTTAGTTGTATAATAATTAAATTATAATTTTAATCACATTTAACTCGTTCTATATGAATTTGAAGACGTTGTTTGAGTAAAAAAACCTGTTTGAAATTATTTCAAGGTTTATAAATTACATTTTATTTGTTCTTTGGACTCTAATGTGGCGCAGTGACGAGGCTTCCGATTAAATGCGACGGTTGATGGATGAAATCCTGTTAGGGCCAGTTCAAACGGTCTCTTGTTAATGAAAAGTATTAATTATATAATAACTTATATATTTATACGTATATAATAACTTATATATTTTGTAAAATCACTCTCGTGACGAGGCAAAGCGCGGCGTTGACTTCAACACTCAATACGTAATGTCTCAAGAATTCGCCGGTAAATGGGGGACGGAAATGTCTTATGGGAACGGAGTGTTTAAGGTTTCCAGGTATCCTCTGCTTATCCTCCTATGTGCGGAATACAGCGTGACACTAAAAAAATGCTAGTAGTATAGTAAAAAAAAAGTAGGTACTCATTTTTACTATTACTAAAGCTGCATTACCTACAAAGATCAAATTGCACTGAGATTTCTAAGACGTAGCACATAAAATTTATTATCTACATCCTGCCTTTGTCTTTACTCGCTTCGCTAACCGTATTGAATAACAGACGGACGGACAATGAGGTATTGTTTATATATAATTATGTTTTTCATTAATAGGTTTGAGGACATCACTACGTTAATTTATTTTCCAATATACTGCTAAATCTCAAATCGTACAGGTCAAATACTTAAAATGAGTCAAAGTACAATAATAATCATGTTTCACTGCATCGTGTTAACGTTTGCAATAGAGTCTGTTTAGTTGAACGCGCTAATCTCAGGAACTGCTGCTGTCATATATACACAATTTATACTTATATTGTTTTATGTAATATTCTGTTTCTTTTTCCTTTCGTATCTATGTAATATTCTGTTCCCTTTTTCCCACTGCGTCAAACGTACAATTAAAACAATTAAAGTTAGTCAAACTATAATAATAACCGCGTTTCACTGCATAGTGTTAATCTTGCAAAAGCTCTTGTAATTGAAATTAAACAAATATTGTACGACTCAATTTCAACTTTATCCCTTTATAATTTCAATTCAATATTCGTTGACCTGGAAATAATGTTTGTACTATAGTTCTTGATGGATTTTGAACTTTGTACTCTCGGTAATAGAGGTGGTTTTGGTTTGTGTCTAAAAATATTGAATCGGAAAATGACGTATATAGGCTTATTCTTGGTTGGAATATCGCCAAATTCTAGTTAGGATGATAGCACACTGAATAATAGGTACATTTGTTTATTCATTTTTGATTTGGTTTTGCTGATTTTCCTAAGTGGACAAAATAAGTGATACGTGAAGTGACGTTCTTGATGTCACTTCACGTATCACTTATTAACTACTTAACGTATAAAAGTAAATATTATCTTTGGAAATAGCAAAAAAAACATAAATTGGTTAATTAGAAAATATACTATGGAATAGAATTAAATATATTAGGCAATGCTCCAAAGAGTGATCAAAATCGCTTTGAGCGGTCGCCAACGCTCTTCAAAATGATAAATACAGTTTTTGAAATCAACGGTGTAATTTTTATTTATATTGTAGTACTTACAGTTCATTCGCACATATAATATTTTTTAATTCTCCTTACTTTAATTATACTATCACTTGCAAATATCGTTTGATATTCGACGCGCTATTTTTTTATGTTTAAACATAATACATATTTATTGGATAGGGTATATCCCAGAGTACATTTTATAGCTATTATTACTATAAAATGTATGGTAATTAATTTTAAAAAAAATAGTTTTAAAAGTTTTTACGTTTTTAAATGTTTGAAAGTGAGAAAATATCAATAACCAGTGTAATACAGACTTTACTTCAAAATCAAAACACAAATAACACTTTATATGGCAAGGCATTTCTATGACCGTTCAGAAATAGAAGTTCATTTGAAAATAAGCTGGTACGCCAGGCTGCGCCACAAGCCGAACAGCGCCTCACTCTAAAAGATTTTACGATGATTAGGAGAAAAACAGCGCGACGTTGAATTCCGTCTCATACGTAATGTCTCTAAAATTAGGTGGGAAATAAGCAATAGGGAGGGAGTCTTAACACTAACACACTTTTTCTCTGCTTACCTTGCCTACACTGCCTTATTTAAATTAACAATATATAATATATGTGTTACAATGTGAAAACTTCATACAGAAACACACGGTCTTCTAATAGAAAGTTAATTCAAAGCTATTGTATGAAATAGTTTAAGCAAACAATTTCTCAATTCACAGGTCCCCTACATTATTTCTATTTTATAAACGGATGCCAAAATATACACTCACGTGTTAGATTTCACTATAGTTGCCCACCTACTCTTTTTTTGCTTCAAGCGGACATCCACTCTTTCAAGTGGGTACCCTGAACGATGAAATGAAAAAAAAACATCCCCTCGAGTAGGTATCTAATCCACAAAACATTCCTGCCTTGCTCTTCTTTGGCGGAATGCATGCCTGAAATATCAGGTATGAATTCCTGCGTTTGTGACCAGGATCTCCCTTCCTGCACATCTTATCTTGTTTCATTTTAGTGGCGAATAAACAATATTCCTGGTATTCTGAAGTAAAATAAAATCCTATACATGATTTTCAAAGAATAATTTATAAATTTTAATATTTTTTTTCAAAACACATGTGTCATCTCTTATTTTAATTAGCACATTTTTTTAAATTCTTTTGTGCCATAAAGAAATTAAGCTAGTAATAAACATATCTACGACAAAATATTCCATTCACAATGGGAATGACCTATGGAAATATATAGCTAGTGGTCTAAATATCGCGAAATGCGTGCCAAGTAGAGCATACGCCGACGCCGATGACAAGTTCCGTTCTTTGAACTGCGTACTACTGTTGATGACCTTGCGCTTAATATCTATATCTATAATAATATTACAAAGCTGAAGAGTTTTGTTGGTTGAACGTGTTTAGAACCGTGTGACTCATAAGATCTCTTACTCATTTAGCAGGCAGCGGGGGCTTAGCATCAAGACACCAAGTTTCCCACTTTCCACCGAATTCGGGAGGTGTGGAACACTACGTCGCACTTTGCCTGGAGACCAGAGTTGAGAAATATTAACTATTTCATATCACTCGAGAGTGAAAATCGAATCTATAACTTATCGCGTTTACAGTCCCACTCCCCGACTGGCCAGAATTCTTTCTCTATCATTGCAAACAAATAGGATATCAGTGAAAATAGAAATAGTAAAAAATATAACATAATTACCTAAATTTCTTTTAACAGAATTCCATGTAGAAAATCACTATAATCTCTGAGAACAATCTAAGAGATCAATTATTACTTTGGTATATCTGTGTGCATTAGTAGGATCTTTGCATTAATTTTATCTGTGTTATCTTCTGAGAGCATTGAAATGAAAATTATAATTAAATTATTCTCAGCGTAGATAGAACTCACAACCATTGCGTTCCAGGGCATCAAGCTTATAACATATCAGGGTAGGCTTAGGAAACGTTAAAACACTGCGTTGTTGACTAACCTTTTAACTTCGAAGATATTGCGTGTTAAGTGACGGAATACAACGCCGCGCCTTTTCATCTGAGCCAAGACATAGATATGAAAATAACTAACTTCACCGAAATTACATGAATATAAAAATAATGGAATTTCTTTCCAACAAAAGAGTTCCTTTCCAAAATAACCATAAATTCCAAGAACAATCTATGAGATCAATTTCAGCTAGGTATTATGGTGTATCAGATTAAATACTCTCAACTTTCACTTTCAAAACATTTAGAAACGGCCCAAAGCCATTACTTTTATCTATAACAGATCAGCTTACGTTCTGTTCTGGCGGTTGGCTGTATTTCCGCGAGAAGATGTCGGAAACTGTTTCTATTTTACTCTTCGATTACTACATACATACTACTTTTACACACTGCGAGCCTAGACATTTCTAAACACGGGGGGCCTAGACTCCGTTATAAACACTCCGTAACATAAATCGTGGTAAATTATTTAATAAAGTTGTAACGTTTCTATTGAAAAGAGCAATCCTGCCAGCTCTTCTTAGCAAAACTTCTCTTCTCCAGTCGGTGGTAGCTTTATTCAATCGACGATTCAAAAAGTGCAAAAGTTTATTTCACTACTCACATGGATGTCATTAAGACAAGGACCTTTATATTAATTTGACTTTTCAATATACCTTATGGGTGACCAGAGACGTGCCTCCAATATAATGTAAACAATGATTGTCGGTTACATTCTCAAACGTGGGGATGTTCGCTTGTTTCATATCAAAACAGAACCACAGAACGTAGGCTCGTATTAATAAAACGCTCTCAACTCTAAGATCGATTTTGAGATGTTCTGTTTTAATCATCTATCTCTGTTTTAATCATCTATCACGAAAATGACATCTCAAGTGTTGGCAGTTATTAGTGTAAATTTAAAGAATATTTTTGTGTCGGTTAGCCCATCACCGAGGCTTTTTATGAAGTATATAAGCTATTTTACCCACTGTACCTAAGCTACGGTCGAAGTTACTTCGGGCATTTAGAATTTGTAATATATGATTAGTCTATTTGGCCATGCGGGTGAAGCCGTAGGTAAAAATTAGTATTTTATATGGGTCAATATAAACAAATATTCCGGCGTTGAGTTCCGTCACTCAACCTGCATTGCCCACAGAAGAACAGAAGTTTCTTAATGAGGAACGGAGTGTCTTAATACTACGTTCAAAAGTTCCCTTTTCCTACACTCCCAAAGTGCGGAATAACACACAGTGTAAAGGTAAAAAAATATTTAAAAAATCTTTATTCAACGTGTCCGACGTACAATTGACCGGTTTTTTATATTGAATATGTATGGTATAAAATTATATTATTCAAGTAAACTTCTCTACTGAGACATAAATGTTAATTTATATGTAAATTCCAATAAATTTTAAATACTAGAATTATTAAATACGCACATACATACAGATCATATATTCATATCACATTATAACTTTTGTTTTTTTGCAAAATATTGTTATTGAAGCATTTTTTATATTTTAACCAAACTGGTTTATTTGTGAAGGTCGCGGATACTATTTCTTGTTAGAGAATTTGTTTTTATAATGTACTTAGGACATCGTGGCGTGGCAGAACAGAGTCTAACTATAAACGCGACTATTGTGAATTTGATTCCCACTAGGCGGGATGTACTAATTCCATTTCCTCGCTCTGGCAACAAGACAAAGCGCAGCGTTGAGTTCAGCCACTCAACACTTAATATCTTGAAATTGGGCAGAAAGTGAGATTGCTATAAAAGGGATACCTGAAGCTAAAAACAACTTTTGCACGTTATTTAAGCAAGCTGTTATAATTTTCAATATATTAATAATATTCTTGATTCGAACCTACGTTCTAAGTTATCTATATTTATAGACATAATATAGTTTATATGTCTTTTCACATTTTTTTTATAGTAAGTAGATAAATACGATATCCGTGACGCGAAATCAGTAGGAATATCCGATCTCACTGCACGCTCGAACGGCCACAAATCGATTAAACGTGGACTAATGTTGTTTGTTTCGGTATTAATTTGTACTAAATATTTGTTATTTTTGCTGTATTTATTGTATTCTTCATAATTGTATCGATGAAATTTAGTGTTTGTTATATGACATTTTATTATATTAGCTTTAAGTTTTAATGTTATGGTTTATTTTGGTATTGCCTAGGTTTGTGGCTGTTGTTGGATCAGTAGCTAAGTGAAAACGTGAATGGTTGCGGGCTCGGTTCCCACTTGGGAAATTTAATTGGTTTTTTTTTCGATATGGTGGTGTCAAGACATAGTGAACATTGAGTTCTGCCACTCAACATGTCTCGAAATTTGCAAGGAAAATAGCCAACGTAGAGCCTTAACTATGTTACCTTTGCTAAAGCTGAAAATAAAAAAAAAGAATTTAATAATAGATTATTTGTCTAACTATTAATCAGCTATACACAGCAAAGAAGGCAAACCTAATGTTAAGACACTCCGTTCACGCGTCTAATTTAACGTTACACTATCATAACAATCTTGTGCATTCTCAAATGCGCCATAAACATAATGCATGCCATCTTTTAGGTCATTATAAGTAATAAATAAAAAGATGTAGGTGCGACAGGATATGCTAATAGAGTCAATAGCTGAAACAAATTATGTCAAATCGATAACCAGCGATCTGTGTCGAATGTTTTTTTTTTTCGTATTATTATTTTTATTGGTATTCGGCAGAAAGTGGAGAACGGAGTGTCTTAACACTAGGTCCCCTCTGCCTATCCTGCTGTGTGCGGAATAGTGCGTGAAGTTAAAAAATGTTTCTACCGCTGAGCCCGCAGGTCATTCCTAAGAAGTGAGGTGACCCATTCACCCTTAATTTTATCATAAAATACAGTTTGAAATTATTTATGTATATACCTACATATATATGAAGGCAGAATATTCAGATCACCTTATTTTGATAACCTTGTTTTTTGAAGTGGTTTAAAAATTATCTTTGAGACGTATATTTATATCAATTTCATCTTTATTTCTAAAATGTTTCTTCCATTTTTTAGCGTCACACTGTATCTCAAATATAACAGAGGGGTAGTTACTTGATTATAGATTTTAAGCCTTGCCGGGGTACACCACTAGTTTATGTCATCATTGAGACAACGTCTAGACGTCTGGTTCGTAAATTATTTTGATATAATGCCAATTCATACATAAAAGTCTTGAAGGATTGCAGTGTTTGTATACTGTTCCAGGACGATATGAATGATATCATGAGAGAAGCGCAGAGTCGTATTTATGTGAAAGTTAATAGTTTAGGACACCTCTGTAGTGTAATTGGGATTTGTCTTGGGAAAATGGAATTTGTGAATTTAATTCTCATTTTTTAAATGTTTCTAGATATCCAAAAAATATATATGAATCTAACGATTTATTTACTTTTTATCCAGATAAACCCTCCCATTGACAAAGACGGTACTGACCAATTGACTATCCAACACAAAAATGTATGTTCAAAACAGACCAGTAGTTCTTGAGATTACCGCGAACAATTAAACAAACTCTCTTAGCTTTATTATTAAGTATCGATAGTCCCTATAGATGTATATTATTTTTAATTTAATTTAGTTGAAGGCCGCCGTGGCGCCGGGGCACGAGCGGGCGACTGTAAACGCGTAAGTTGTGGAAACGATTCCCATTCAATTAAATATTTAATGTTTTAATTTCCTCGCTCTGGTAACAAGGCGAAGCGCGCTTCGTTTAAACCTTAACTACTACGTTTAAACTACTGAAAGTGGGAAAATATAGAGTATTAGTGGGGACAGGAGTGTTAGTCTTAACACTAGGTTTGCAGATTCCCTCTGCCTACCCTGCTAGGTGCGGGATACTGCGTAAAGCTAAATAAAAACTTATCGGGATAGCTCTAATATGATGTTTTTTTCTCAAGAGTATAATGACCGCTCAGTGGATATAAATACAAGAATAAAATTTATTCTTATATCGAAATATCAAAACGAGTTTTTGTTGAAATCGCTCCTAAAATCGGCTCGTTAGTCTCCTTCAAAAAATTCTAATATGTTATTGAGTTTGGTAATATAGTGCATACATACATAATTATAATATACTTATGTGGTAATAATTTTAAATGTTTTGTATGTAGTAGTTATTAGATGTCGTAAAAAAATATAAATTAAGCAGTTTGGTACTACGTAGCGTAGCAGCGTCCCGCCAATGGAAGGAGGCCGATTTAACCTAGTTTTAAGATTCTCTCTTCTCCACTTTCTGCCTAATTTTCCAGAAATTACCATTTTAGATATGTCGGTACTAATAGCCGCGTTTTATCTCCTTTCAGGGTGAGGAAATGAAAATAATTCATTCGCGATAATCGGAATCGAACTCGTAAACATCACTATACAGTCCACTAAACAATAACCTGTTTATCATAGATTTTGTTATTTATAGGTATTGAATATGTTTATTACATATAATTATTTAGTTTTCATACAAATCTTTTAAATAAATCACGTAACGCCGTCGCTGGTCACGTATTACGTACATCCAATGTCGTGTTGTCTAACATAATAACATGTAAAGTGTATGTAGAATTGTAAATAAAGTGTAATTTTGTGTATTACTTTGAATGTAGCGGTATTTGAACCTGCGCTCTTGTGGGTTCAATCTTTGTTATATTCCAATTGTTATGCAGTTACACCGATGCGATTATTTGTTTATTGTTTTACAGTTTTTAATATTATACATAAGAACGGATACGGATACCATCAGGTAATTAAATGATAAAAATTAAATGATAAAAATGTTTTACTTAGTTAATGTTCCTCGCAAGTGAGAATCGAACCCACTTCATTTATGGATATAATAAAACTATGCCATAATAGAGCATTGCGATTTATTTATCAACGCTCATCAGAAACTATTTGAAGAGATGAAATTTGCCAGTGGTGGCGCGGGGGTACAACCGTGCGACTGTCAACGTGACAGGCGGTGGGTTCGTTGGCCAGTTCTAGGAAATGAAATATACTATACATAAATTATTAATTTCCTTGTTTTGGTAACGAGGCAAATTGCGCCGTTGAGTTCCATCAATCAACACGCAATGCATCCAGAATAAGACGGAAAGTGGAAAACGGAAGTGTCTTAATAGGAACAGAGTGTCTGAACACTAATGAAATATAGTTTATATACAATAAAGAATGATCTCTATCCCTTGATCTTTGATATTGTAATTTGTAACCACCCAAACTGGTATGTTAGGTATTTTATTGTAATTTCCATACAAATAGTAGTAGATAGTGTTCAGTCGGTATTATTATTTTAGATTTTTTAAATAGACTCATATAGCTGGGTGGGCAAGGGAACCTCTCTTAAATCTTAGTATCATTAATAAGACATAGGGTGGTGAGTGGTGGGGCTCAACGCCGTGCTTTGTCTTGCCAGATCAAAGAAGTGAAGATAGCTCATCCCCCGTCACACACAATTTAAATTGTTTAATGTTAATAATTCGGTATTATAAGAGAATTATATACTGACATCTTAATTACTTAAGCTATTAAATGACTGATTGCTTCATGTGATCGAATGATAAACATTTCTATGTTATTTAGCAATGATATATTAGATTATTAGTCGCCTTCGTATCGTACTGGGACGGTAAAAGGACGGACATTTGTGGGTTCCACTTCTGGATTATATCTCCATGTTGTAAGACAAAACACGGCGGCCACCACTCAATGGACTGTCTCAAATTCCGTTGCAAAATGGAGAACTGAGAGTCTTAACACCAAGCTTTCTACGCCACCCTATATCTATCTCGATATTCGATACGGCAGCATATTGAAGAAAAAATATATATTAACACACACTTCTCTCTCTTTTACAGGTGTTCGTGAAAAATAAACCCTACGTTTATGCGTGAATGTTTTTTAATAGAAAATCGAAAAAATAACGTTCCTCAATAAGTTCCTTAAAATGGAAAATTCGGAATTGAATAGTATAATCTAACGCCATCTATCGTGTATTATGTTAAGTGTTTACCAAGTGGAATTGATACAGCGCCATCTAACAGTGATGGTGGCCGCAGCTTCGAGTCCGTGCTAGTGTTAGTGATAAGTGATAATGGAAGCGGGGTTCATACCGGCGGGGACGGCGGGGGCGGGGGCCAGCGCTCCGCCCCACTCTGTAGTGGCGCCTTCGGTCAATGTTATTAGGGCTCCGGGCTTGAAGAGGGGTAAAATGGAGGAAGCTATTTCTGATAGGGTAAGTTTTTCTTTTTTTTCTACTTTAGTTTGTAAAAAAACAACACACAAACACGCCACTGCTACGGCGGGCTCTAGGGTATTGAATTGTTTGTTTTGGGTAGAGACATCTAGTGTGGAGTAGGGGAGATAGGAGTATAGTCCTTTTTTATACAATATCTTTGGTTTAACTTTGTGCACTAAATAGGTAAATAAAAACATATGAAGTCTGTCAGAATGTTTTATAAAAGATTTGTTGTAAAGGCAAAAATCTACTACATGGCAAATTTCGGCATTGTACGCTGCGCTGCATAGATTCGGCTGAACGTTGTCCGTCAATCACAGTAATTAATATAAGAGTTATTTGCATGGAATCTCTTTGCTATTCATTAAATTACAAACTTTGTTTGTTTGATTGGCAATTTCAATTATAGAAGATCAACCTTAAAATAACTTTATATTAATTAAATGCAGAAATATGGAAATGCTTTCCCTGGAACAGGAGTGGAGGAACCCGAAGTCCCGTTTGAAAAATGAAATATTTAGTATTTTGTTTTCCTCACCTTGGTAAGAAGACAACATACGGTGTTGAGTTCCGCCGCTATGCCCCCACAATTCAAATTCAAAAATTCAAATTCAAAATATTCTTTATTCAAATAGGCAATTATTACAAGCACTTTTGAATCGTCGAATGAACATATGAATAAAAAGCTACCACCGGTTCGGAAGGCAGTTCTGCTGAGAAGAGCCGGCAAGAAACTCAACAGTTGCTCTTTTCAAAATCAATGGTACAATCTATTACATTAGCTGGCAGCTATCCTGCATGACATTCAATAGACATTAATTCCATACATGTTTATCCTCTAAATATTCTTGAACAGTGTAATACGCTTTACTTGTTAGAATTTTTTTTACAGATATTTTAAATTTTTGTAGTGGCAAACTAAGAATACACTGCGGAATTTTATTATATACACGTATACTCAGACCCATAAAGGATTTACTAACTTTTTGGAGGCGGAAACTTGGTGTAACAAGCTTATCTTTATTTCTCGTTCCTATCGTATGACTGTCGCTATTTTTGCTATGACAATGTATATTTTGTCGGACAAAGAGAATGTTATAATATAGAAATTGGGAAGCAACTGTAATAATACCTGCATCTTTGAAAACATCTCGCAGAGAATCTCGAGCTCTTGAGCTCAACGGAAAGTGGCGAACGGAGATGTTTTAACTTACTAGGTTACAGGTTCCCTCTGCCTACCGATCTCAACTAAAACAAATATCTTATTACGGTATGGTACAAGGTGTCAAATAAAGCAGTGATATTTCATAAAGAGCCTAAATCTCTTCAGTCTTCGGTCTTCTACAGTGGTGACACTAAGAGCACTTCAGTCTGTGAAACGAGGGGCTTTGTTCTACATGAATCTTTGATGATGTCGGTCATTTTGGAACTGTTATCGTTTTCCTTTTAAATTTTTTATGATAGTATTTGTGTCATGATGAAGGATGTACCTAGTTGCTTTCTTACTGTAGGTAATATTTGTAGATAGTCGTGGGTTTGATCCTGTATAAAAAAAGTTGGCCCTGTCTGGTTTCGCCACTCAATTCCAGATTTTGATTTTGTGGAGAAACTCAACGCCGCGCTTTATCATGTTAACAGAGCGAGAAAATAAGAATAATTCATTGCTTCGAGTAGGAATCGCATCGCACCCAAAACGAGCTGATAACTTACTTTTCATTTAAAATATATCCTTGGAGTCTACCTGCTGCTATTTATTATTGTTATAGTTTTGTATATAAAACGTGAAGTGACATTAATCACCCGTATAATAGCGTGTATAATTGATTTTGTATGCATTTGATGAATGTCACGTGTTCTATGTTATTGGAAATTAATGTTTTATTATATTCTAGAAATATTCAACGGTTACTACTTAGATGTTGCTTTTTGAAAATAAGTACTGTACTGAAATGTAGATTTGGTAATATTTTTATATTATATAAATAACTAGCGGACGCGCGCAGCTTCGCTTGCTTATTTAGGGGTGAATTCTAATAAACCATGAAACATGTGTTCAATGATTTTTTTAAAAATCTCTTCTTAGTGGATGTCCAGATTACGAAAGTAAACATTTGTCCAAATTTCACGTTTCCACCATCAGCGGTTACGGCTGTGCGTGCATCTTACCTCATTCAGCGAGGACAAGTTCTTTTGTATATATAGACAAGTCCTTTTATATATATAGATTAACACAATGTTACCATGTTAGAAGTAAGTAAAACCTAAATTCTCACTCGTTTACGCTTTTTATAGGGGGGAAGCAAAAATATTTTAAGCTGCTATTTATATTTCTATATTAATCTAATAAATTTGAAGAGTTTGTTTGGCTGAATGCCATATTTTTAGAGCTTCACACCGTTTCTTGCACATAGGAGGATAGGCAGAGGGAATCTAGTATTAGGACACTCGTTCCTTATTGACACACTTCCGTTCCCCGGTATTTTCGGCGAATTTTGGTCGAAATCTCTTCTTGTTGATCATTCTTTTTGTATTGGATATTCTATTTATTCAGGAAAAGTGCAGGCTATATTATATGATATTAATCGCATACGAAACCAAGTTGAATACAATCTAATATCAATACAGGTAAAAATCGAACCCACATCCTTATATTATTCAGCTTGCGCCTACGGCATGACTTTTTTTAACAGATAAATAATAATGATCTTTGTAATGAGTGCTTCAATAGATTGTATGAAATAATCTCGATCCCTATAATTATTATTAGCTCGCTCATTGAGTGGTGTTCATCTTAATTTTATCAAGATGTAATTTCCTATATGACTCAGCGAAAGTGGCCGCTGTATATGTATCTATAATTCTATACTGATACTATAAAGCTGAAGAGTTGTTTAGTTAAAAACACTATCTGGCTATTGTTAATTGAGATATTAGGAGAGGCTATTATTTTGACGAAGAAAATTGGGAATAACGAAGACGCTGGTATAAAATTGGCTGCTTTAATTTGTAAAAAAATATATAAAGACTGTTTACATACGCTTAAGTAAACGAAATAAAGAAAAGGAATGTTTTATGTAAAAATATTACCTATGAATATTTTAAACATTAAACAGTTAATATTTCTTTTTTGTTTCATTTTATTATAATTTTATACAAACACTATAAGATTATGACTTAAATACAATAAGTAAACGTGTAAACAAAATAACTCGACTTGATTTGTTCTGTCATTGTCGTCGCGAACCTGTTGTATAAACGTCCAATGTTAGAAATGATATGCGCGCATATTACATTCTTAATTATTTTTTTATATCCCTTCTTTCGTGGACATTAATGCCTAAAAAATCAGCTTCACGCACAAAGCAGGGTAGGCACAGGCAACTTAGTGTCGAGACACTGTTCTCCTCTTTAATACGTAAAATGGGAAACCCTCTTCTCTTAGTACTCTCCATCACTCCCTAATCTTCTTAGTCCAGTAGTTACGCCTGTGTGTTATCTGTCAGTCACTCAGTGACGGAATGGTTTTTTTATATAAAGAGCAGTTTAATTAGGGCCATATTGGCCATTGAATTTGAGCTATAATTATGTTTTTTTTATTATCCAACTTTTATTATACATTTACAAACATACAGCCACGTAATTTCCAAGTAATATATGTAATAAATTAAATTAATTGTTAACAATTCTTTACTTGTTATACTCGGTTAATGTAATCCTATTATATTTTCAATTTGCTTTCATTTTCAGCTTACGGTAAAAAGGGAGAAACTATTGAAAATTAAAACAACCCTAAAATTAAACCATATAAACCTTCATTCAACTCACAATAAAAGGCTTATTTACTATAAAAATATTAAAATAATTAAATAAACTAATATACGCAACGGGGGTTGGAGTGTCCTAACACTAGGGTCCCTCTAACCAAGTAAACTAAATAACTAATATCTATAAGATGCCATTTCTAAATGGTTGTTCTAAGTGAACTCCCACTAGTAGTACCGTCTGTGCGAAGTCAGTACAGCTCCTCCCGTCGCGCGATATACACGTTGAATTCTCTTATCTGAGAGTAGTCTTGTGTTTTTTGTGTGTTTGTTTGTTTGTTACAGTGCTTATCCAAAAGTTTTTACATGTAGAAAGGATTTTCTAAACAAATTGTAGTGGAAATTACGGAAAATGGTGAATTTTTCTACTTTTTTCTCTAGTTTTTTTTTTGTTTTTGGCTAAAACTGAGTTTGGTTATAGCATGTGATTAGTATAGTATAGCACTTTTTTGTTTATTTTTTCTAGTTTGTTACTGCTTTAATATATATTTACACACGTGTTAGAATATGCGAGTTATTTGGGCTATATTAAAATCGAGAAAATGAGTTTTAATTTATATAAGCATTATTGTTATCGCTTAAATGTCGTTCAGGTTAATGTTGATATGATAGTGTTCGGTCTTAAATGTGTGTGATAATTTGTGTATATATTAAGTAGTTAGTTTAAGCTATTGTGTATCAGTTTAGTTTCTGGTATAATGATGGTAACAGGTTCTATTTGTAGACAGGGGGAACTTGGTTATTCTTATTATACTTCATTCCCTATATAACATTTTCGAGACATTGCGATTTGAGTAGCGGGACCTAACGCCGCGCTTTTTTCGTAACCAAAGCAAAGAATCATTCAAACATAACAAAACGAATTTATTCCCCTAGTGGGAATCAAATCCGTTACGTGTACAGTCAGACTCTGTGCCGCTGCGCCAAGGCGGCCACAATATGTGATAATTTGTGCAATTAAGTTAGTTAAAGCTATAGCAACTCAGGTGAGTGTCTAATTGTACAATTATGGGTGGGTAGGGTCAAATTTTACGTAATCCCTATGTTTATGTATATTGTTACTTATGGATTTTTTTTGTGGTCCTATTTTTTTTTGGAAAATCTTATTAAAAGTAATATTAATAATGTATTAAAATATAATGGAAACGGAAAAAAGAAAGATTTTTGTTTTTTCATTATTCTAAAACATACGTCGAGTTACTTTAATCACAATTTTTTTTTTTGTTCCTTGTTTACTTACAAATTAACAACTACCGTCATATATTAGTATTCTCTAAAACTAAACCATTTTGGTAAATAAACTTTGTTTATGTAATAGATACGTGGTTTTGTACGTATGTTCGTATATATTATGTTGAGGCCGCCGTGGTGCAGTCGCACAAGCGTTTGACTGTAAACGTAAACGGTTGTGTAACCCAAAATAATATTATAAAAAAAAGAGTACGTATATACACTTACATACACATACTTATATTTCCACCGATAAATAGTCGGGTGGTAACAGTTGAAATGAATTCACTTAGTTCTAGGGAGTGGAGCCAAGTAATTACAAAATACTAAAGACTTTATTGGTGGAAATGCAAACCTTTTTTTTTTAAAAGAAGTCCCCGTACCACCTAAACTTTACCCGCCCATTCCTCGTTCGCGGTGGTAAACGGGGTTTATAATATAATATAATATATCATTGACTTCGTTCAACCTACATAGTTTATTTGTAACTATTTTCTCTTAAGATTTAGACACACTAAAACTCGTCAGCGCAAATATAAGATAACGAAGGCAAATATTATACACTTAAAGAGGCCGGGACATAATCTGTAATGTTAATTGTTTTTGCTGTACGTAACGTTAGTATGTTTCATTTACATGTAATTGTGAAAGTTGTAAGTATTTAAAATTTATAAAAGTAAGAAGCTTCATGCTTTATCTAGCATCAGCAGGGTAGGCAGAGGGAACCTAGTGTTAAGACACTCCGTTCTTCACTTAATAAAATAATATGAAACAAAGATACCTCTAATCATATTATTTATATGTAAATATGTTTTATTATTTATTTATCGACCTTAAGGACGCCAAATCGCCTGCCTACAAAGCCATTAAGCCCACTACGTTAGGAATGTCCTCACGAGCATAATATATTATGTGTGTATTCATTTGCTCACTTATTGATTTTAATATAGGTGTCATTTATTATATTAATAATTGATAGCCAGTTCTTAGGATTAAGAACAATTATTATATCAATAATAAAAAGTTATGACGGTGTACATCGTGTCGCATACTTAATGATTTATTACTATCGACCTGTCCGCGGCTTCGCCCGCTCGAACTGCACAATTATTCAGTTACTATTAGCTATTAATACCTATACATTGAAAACTAAAATTTCAGCCAATTCAATATAAAAGTTGTTTTACAGTAACTTTGTCGATCTAAATACATTATATTATATTAATATAGTTTCTTTATTTATGAATCTATTTAAATGTTCAGGGAATTTAGGATTATTTCGGATATTTATTAAAATATAATAATGAGAACTGAATTTAAATCGGTTAAGCCGTTTCTAATATTGTTTTGAGTTCTAATACGTTGATAAATGTCTCGAATATTTTGTCATATATCTTCTATGTACATGCGAACATTTACGATTTTATTATATGTATTGATATACAGACTAGCTTTTACATGACATGAAAATAACTAAAATTTGTATAGTCACACAATATAAGTACGCGAGGTAACTATGACTGTTCGTATACTGGTTTATATAGAAACTATTAACGTTATGTAACATGACTCATAGCCTCCCTAAAAATTGACTATCCAACACAAATAATATTTTTAAATTCGGACCAGCAGTTCCCGTGATTAGTGCGTTAAACTCAACAAACTCTAGAATCTTAAAGATTTTAGAATCTTTAAGATATTTATTTTTGTAATAACATATGTCTAGGTAAACTATTTTTACCTGAAAAGGCAAAAAATGCAGGAAAACCTATAGAATCACAATGCCTATTATAGAGTTTGCCACTTGCAGAGTATTAATGAGTCCTAGACTTCCTCCGTATATAGACCGATATGTGTTTGTTTGTACGGAAGCTAATGAAGGCGCTCTGTGAATACATCGATAGTGTTTTTTATGGATTTATTTGTATCTTTGTCTTTTATGTTTGCATATAAAATAATTAATGTAATTTATATTTTCTTACTGTAACTAAGTGCAAGTTACACTTCTTAGTGTAACGTAAGGTTACAGCGTGAAGCGAAAATAATAATAAATATAAAGGAATGTGAACCCAGTAGCCGTTTTAACTTTGATAACGTGAACTATAAAACGTAAAATTCTATATTTCTTTCATTTTCGTCACAATACTAGAGATTTATTAAAACTGAAATGAGTTATTGTAGTATTTTAAAAAATATACTTTTAGATAGTTATCTAAGGTATACAGGTTCATATCCTAAAATAAAATCATCTAGTATTAGTTTTTAAGTTTAAGTTACCACACAATGAAATATCTAAGGCAATCATCAATTTGCAAGATGACATCACATTCTCAATGCGCAGTATAGTTAATTTATACTGTTTGTCTTTATACCTATGTACATATGTATGTTATGGACTTGACAGAAGATTAAATATATGAAATTATGTAAACTCATATAATTATGGGTCTATCGTAGTATGGCTTACTGTAATCACGATAGTTGTGTGTTCGTATTTTTGCTTTTTAACTTAACATCGGATTTTTGAACTAACAACTTTTTGAATACGGGAGAAAAGCGGAGAACGGAGTGTCTTGACGACGATAGAGCGGGAAACGTATATAAATATATATTTTAACATTTAATTTATAGTACATAACTAAATCGCACTTATATCTCTTTTCTTTAAAGGCACACAGATGTTTAAATAAACACCTGTCGTTTAATCGATATCTAGGAAACTAAGATATTATCACAACCTTACTTGTACGTGATGAAAATTAAAATTATCGATTTAGTTCTAGACTTTACCTCTAAAACCAGTTTAATATATTATTGTATTGATCTTTTTAAAAGATTAAATTGAGTGTGACATCACTCTTTGTTCCACTTTCAACTTTACATAAATATAAAATACACAAAACTTAAGGCCGCGAGACTGCCTTTGTATAAGACTCAAATAGCTGCTCAAAATTTGCAGTTTGGGTTAATTATAAAACGTAAAATTAGTTTTTTCTTCGTTCCCCTCTGCCTTCCCTGGTCTATGTGGTACAGGTACAGATATCTCATAAAAATGTTTTAAATCAATGAATATTTTCACTTTCATAAAACAAATATATAATTACTTAAATATACATGTCTCGAGCCGGTGAACTTCCGGTCGGACTGACATTACTGACATTTTTATGTTAATAAGATGATTTGAATGTGCTTGCAAAGCTTAATTAATTAACGTATTTTTTAATTTTAATGCCTACCTTGGCTACCTTCCAACATAAGGTTTCTTGAGTATTCTTTTATCAGCTTCACCTCGCACGTAACAGGGATACATAGAATAGGAGCCCGAGTGTTAAGACACTTTCACCCCCCACTTTTTGCCGAAGTCTGGAAAATAAAAACGATTCTTCCGCACGTTGATCGGATCCACACAACTACAACATTATTGTAGAAGTAATTTTATAAAATATTCCTGATAAAAATATTCAATATATTTTTGAAATTATATCCTGTAAAACGCTATGAAACTTTTATTAGAATGATTCGTTAAAATCAGGTTAGCTCAACCCTTTTCAACATTAATCTATACTAATAATTGTCGGAGTGTCTTAACGCTAGATCCTCTATGCCTTTTTTATCTTGAAGAAATCTTTTTGAATCTATTACGCCGTCCAAATGATAATAGGCCTTCCGTAAAACTAAAACCTCACGGTGCTCCTCCGCGACCGCCACTAGATGAGGTCTAGGGCGAGAAGACACTCCAGTGTACCACAGCTTCGGTAACCAAATAGGCTTCTTGTAGAGTTGAGAGCGATGGGTCACTTTTGTCGGTCTAATCGTTTGCTTGCGTAGTTGTCTCTGACTATCCGTCTGTATGGCGGAGATGTGTGAAGTAATAAAGAAAATCTTCTTCATAAAATAGCAGGAAACGTCGTATATAAGCGCAGTGAAACAAATTGTGACAAGTGGCGGGCGGTTAGATCACTCCTATCTGTGGAAGCTGGTAATTTCTATATGGGGGCGTTAATAATGTTGTTATCTCGATTGTTTTCGTGTGGATATGTGCCGAATTTAAGTGTCGCTCTAAAAAAACTCAACATGCAATGTCTTGAAAATTGAGGGAAACGTGATATACGGAGATTTTTACTACTAAACTCCTCCGCCTATCCTGCTATATTAAGGATAGAATACCATCAGTCCAGTGTCGTCCTAATTGGATAGGACCCAAATGCTAATGCATCATAATTACATACTACTAAATATAGTTATTAAAGTTACAACTGGAGTATAGAAATTATTAGTAAGTTACTTTCAAATTACAACCGCTTTTTACACGATTACAACATTTTGTATGGCCTGGATTCTATAGACTATAGACATGTCAAGATCTTTATCCATTTTTATAAAGGAATAGTTTTTGCTTTTTCTGTTAATATTTAAAGCCAAAGTGTATATAACTTCAATGTTTGAGTTAAAACTTGTTTTTAGGATTAAAATGATGATGATTATTATTTTAAGCTAGAAAATTCAATTATTTACGATTTTGATTCCAATGACGAGCTTGAACTGTATCTAGTAGAATAGAACAAGTTTAATGAAAGTGATAGTGGCGATAGTATTTGTTATTGAATTGTATTACTTTTTGTTTTTAATTTTATTATTTAAAATTAAATCGAGAAAGAAATACCTAGATATTAATAAATATATATTATGTTTAAGTTTTTCATGGTCATTACAGATTTACAATTGTATTATGGAGCTACTTGTACAGTACCTAATACAGCTTCACGCCTTTTTTCGTAAATCATTATATTATACTTAAACAGTTTTGTTTTCTTTCCCGCATATAGCAGGGCACGCAGAGGGAACTTAGTGTTAAAACACTCTGTTTCCTACTTTTCGTAAAATTTTCGAACATGCCATGTTGAGTGACGGAGTACAATTGCACGCTTCATGTAACAGAGCGAAAACGAAAGTAAATTAAATATAATCGTGGGAATCGAACCCATAAACGTTATAGTCAGGCAATGTACCACTGCATCATAACAGCTTAAATGTACTTAAAAAATCTATACTAACTATTAATATACACAGAAAGACATACAACACATTTATATAACATAGCTGTCGCGTCAAAAGTAGTCCACATTCACGCAACGCGAAACCGACAGACCGTAAACCAAAGACGGAGTTATGCTAGACTTGAGGACGTCTCCAAGGTCGTTACTTGCTCAATTCTGTGGTTTCCCCCAAGGCAGGGGAAATCAATTGGGAGGGGAATCTCGAATGGGAATCGAACCCACAATCTGTCGCGTTTAAGCCAGCTGTGCGACTAGCACGCAGTGATTTTTTTGTTATGAGGACGATTCTTGCCCTATTTTTTTAGCTACGCTTTCTTACAACGTTTCCACTCCAAATAACTTCTATACCTTTAAATTTCTTTTTAGATCTGACATGTATTTTAGCTGACACTAATTCTGGCTGGATTCATTATTTTATTATTTTTCAAATAAAAAAGTATGTTACGGCGCAGTGGGTCCCAGTGTCTTATTGTAATCACGACGGTCGTGGACTTGATTCCCATTCAAGGGAATGAATTACATATTTTAATTTTCCTCGCTCCGGTAAGAAGACAGTATGAATAAGTTTCGTTACCCCTTTCAAATTAGTATGAGAAGTATTGAGAACGGAGTGTCTTGACACTTCTTTATTTTATTGATATATTATATATCTGTTAAATTTGCTAATATTAGATTTTTGTATTGCCGAAATACCTGACTATTTCAAAATTTGGAGTTTTGTGTTTTTTTTATTATTTTTATATTAAATTATACGCGATATAATAATTAAAAGTAATTCGACGATATGATTTTTAATATTTCTATTTGATATTGGAGGATAAAATAAAAATAAGTATATATAAGTTATTTACAAAGAACTTAGTCTTAAGAGATTTTAGTCTTAAGACATTTCGGTCCTCGCTTTCCACCAACAGTAGAGGCATCGCGCGGCAACTATTTAACCAATTAGAATACATAAGGTGATGTAAAGATAACAAACATGACAGAAGACAATATAGAAAATATGCGCAATATGCATACATGATTGTATAATTTTGTATTCTAATTTCAATTAAGTAACACAAGCAAAAAAATACTGCGAACAAAAAGAGAGCCGTTACAGTTAATAGCTGTTACGATAACATAATGGACGTTCGGCGGCGGTGGTTGAATACATTAAATATGTATATTTTTAGACTATATCCCGCTTATGGCAAACTAAAGAGGGATAATCTAGTCCTTGTGTTAGGATTGTCTGTTTTCCAATTTCTCACTGCGAATGAGCAGATTCAAGATTGCTTTTTTTTTTTTAATAAGCGTCACGCTGTGTCCAGCACGGGGCAGGTAAGGTAGAAGGAGCCTAGTGTTGAGACATTCAGCTCCCCACTTTCCGCTGAACTCCGGAGGTGTTGTGTGTTGAGTGGGAGAAATCAACGCCGCGCTTTGTCTCGAGACCAGAGCGTAGAAGTGATAGTATTTCATTTCCTCGAGTGTGTATAGAACCCATAACCTGTTGTGCCCCTGCAGTACGTCTGACCTCAAAATTGATCCATTCTGCGCAAATAGGATGAAACGACCTTGCCGTACGTTTTTGGTTATTGTCGATTTTCTATCAAAGGCATCTTAATAACGTGCGTAGGTTATGCACTTGCAATGGAATAAAAACTTTAATTTTATACAAGTAACGTTGTTTTTACGAAGGAATTCAAATTAGCTCTCTAAGACTAAGGTCGTTGTTTTTATATGGGTAGCAAGTTCGAATAGTATTGGCAAATTTGTTTTGATTTTGGTTTTGTTATTGATTGTTTTGTATTGATTTACAATTTTATTGTTAGATTCTTAATTTTTGTAATTTTTGATGTGTATGTCAAAATAGGTGAGGTCTTCGTGGTGCAGTGGTACATGGTCTGACTTTAAACGCGACGGTTATAGGTTCGATTTAATTTTTCTCCAAAAAACTACATGATAAATATTGAATAATATAAATAGAAACATAAATATATTATTTCTATCGAGCATTGAAGAACTTATTCAAATGAAGAAAGAGTATTAAACGCTTCAACGAAAATTGCGTAAATATTAACACTTTAATGTATACGTTTACTCGGGTAGACTGTAAAGTGGGCAAAAAGATCTATAGTTGCATAACTGAATATAAGATGATGTAACTTGAGTGAAGATGTGCATGATGTGAAGTACCTACTGGTTTGTTTAAAATTGACAGTGTGTTTAGCTGGTGGTTTCTTCGGCAAATAAGGATAAAAAATCTTTCGTTATTTAGTAACTAGTACTATGTATATATATACTAATAATATAACGAATAACAAGAATTACTGATCGTATAAATTGATCGATTGCCAACAGGGGGAATGAAATATTTGATATTTTCATTTCCTTGCCCTGGTAATGATGCAAAACGCAGTGTTGAGTCCGAGCCATAACGGAAGTGTCTTAAGACTAGGTTCTCAGGTTCCCTATCTGCCTATCCTGCTGAACAGGGATACAGTGTTGTCCTAAAAAAGTACTAACTAGAAAGATAGGAAATAGTAAATATTTAAAATTCCAAATACGACTAAATGGTACTAACATTATAACTGGAATTGAACAGTACTAAGAGTAGGTACTTACTACAAACCTGCCCTTGGGGCCTTGTCTTGTAACAGGTACGCAAACTAGATCTCCGGGGGCCATTAGAGAAGTGCGTCTTAACTCTTTAACTACTTGTTTGCATACGAGTGTGACAGTATGAAATTGTGTATGATAAGTTTTGTATGAAATTTTGAGGGAATTTCAATTGCTTTTTAATGATAATTGTATTAGTTTAGCTTTAATTAATACTTATATATTTTTTATAAGAGTAAAGGGCCACTGGGAAAGTTTATATTTCTAAATTCCACAAGAACGAGAAAAAACTAAATTTTCCTTTATTATCCGACTTCTGTAAATGAAGAGGTTATACGTCTTAACGTCCACACAAACAAAGTTACATAAAACAAATAGTATTTTATAAAGTATTGAAATATTGATGTGTACAAAAATACCTACACAATATACTCGTAAAATATCTATTCGCGATTCTTTGATAACTGTGACAAATTTAGCTCCACAAGCGCGACAATACAACGCAAACACCGGCTATAGGCCAAGGATTATATTATAATCGTGTCGTACAATTTGTATACGTAATTAGTTTTTGTATCTCACTCAGTGGATAGTTAAAATGCTAAATTGAAGATTGGCACTGGGATTGGGACTGAAGGATTGGGTGAATTATATACTTTCTTGCTCTGGTAACAAGATAAAGGGCGGCGTTGGGTTCCGCTAGTCAATCTCTCGAAAATTGGGAGGTAACTTAATGAGAACAGTACGTTCCCCTACCACTACTCTGCTATATTATAACAACTACAGATACAAAATATTATTATCTCGTGCAATCTGAATATCAAAAGTAGGCTCCATCACATATTATAACACGAACGTATTGTTATAAGAGAAAATTTCAACAAAACCAAATGCTTTGTACCTACGCTATAATGAAACCGCTATTCATTTCGAGCTCAATCAAGTATGAATGGGATCTAACGTATGCCATGACCTTGGTGAAATAATCTAGTTAATGTTTTTGAATATTTTTATATAAAAAGCAGCTTGAGTCGTTTTTTTCGTATTAAGCAGTGATTAAACACTCCGATTCCACTTGAGCGGCGGAACGTGGCGCCGCGCCTTCTGGAGCGGGTAAATGTAATTAAGTTATTGGAAATCGAACCCGCAAACGTCGCGTTTATAGTAAGACACTGTCACAACTATGACACTGCGGCCTCTATATTTTGAAAATAGAATATATTTTGGTTCTCGTGTAAGGAAGTAAAAAAAATGAGGGAGGATTCCGCCACTCAACAAATGACTTGAAAATTGACTAGTTGACAACGGAGTGTCTTAACACTGTATTCCCAAATATTATGAATCATAAACAGCATATAATATATAAATACACACACATATATCATATGTATAGCACACAATGTCCTAAAATCTACACAAAGCAAAAGCGAAGCTATTCATTACAGTGTATGGGAACGCTAACTACTAGTAGGTATATCCCTAACTCGACATCTAATTAATAGCCCTAGCCGTAGGGGAGATGAGCTGGGGTCGGGCAAGGGTTGAAAATTGTATGTGTTATACATACAGTGCTGTCGGCGAGTCTTGGCCGCCATGGAGTTAGGTTTTCGGAACTTTTGCCATTTACAGCTAACGTCTGTTGCCTCCTAACCAGAATGAGGAATTGAAAATATAGAATTATGTTTCACGCTACAAATAAGGTAGTGAGTTCGAATTTATATTTGGATTAACCAGGATTTATTTATATTTTTTTGCCTTTTAATACGTGTCGGATCCACCTAGTTCAAGGTTAATAAGGACGTATAAATAAATATTTAAAATGTAATACCGAAGGGTAGATCTCGTTGACATTTCTAAGCTCAACAGGCCGTGTGATTGCTTCTAAAATTGCCCGCCACTTAGTTTAAATAGTGTGATGTCTTCGTATATTTTTAAAATAAAATTATTGTTTTTTAATAATTTTATTATTATTTATTTTGGTAGTTTTAAAAAAGTAAGAGGTATTGATTGATATATTCCCATATTTTTTGATCTAAAAGATCAAACCTATCGTCAATATTTGACAATAATATTATAAAAACCAAATAATTATTTGTTTAGGTATACTGCATTTTTTTTTATTATACCAATGAAAAATAACACTAGGTTTTTTTATGTCGCTTAATTAAAATCTGTTATTCATTAGTTAATATAACTTAGAAACTAATTATTGTATTTCCAACGCATCGATGAGAACATTTCTCCCGTCTTCGTACAATAAACACGCATAATCGATTGCATTTCACTTTTAAAACGACTTTCTCGGCTTCACCTGTGTGTTGATGTGCTAGGTATGTGAATAATACAATACAATGTTTACAATGTTCCAAATAGTTTTCTTTTTTAGCTTCACGCTGTATGCCGCTCATGGTAGGGTAGGCAGAGGGAACCTGAGAATCTAGTGTTCTGACACTCCGTTTCCATCAAGACAGACATTTAGTAACGGAACTGAACGCTTTGTTTAGTAATTCTTATTTAATTGGATTCAGGGCCATCATGGCGCAGCATCTGACCTTAAACGCAAAAGTTGCAGGTTCGATATCCATACGAGGGAATAAGTTATTTTTATTTCCTCGCTCTGGTACCAACAAAAAGCGTTGTCCATTTAAATGCTGTGCTTTATAACTATTAACTAACTAACTTATATGAAGTCAGTTGAATATTAAATCACTTAATTACTTAGTCCACGTTAAGTTACCATTTCAAATTGCATCCAAGTAAGGAATTGTCGCGAATATGGACAGCACCGACGTATCCGGTGCTTACAGCCCTTCCGGTTTCCTTTTTGTATCTATATATTTTTTTTATTTTGTGGTTTTATATTAATTAAATGATAGGCTTTTAGAGAACGGTGATAATTTCAGTTGTGAGATTAGTTGTGAAAATGTATGAGTGTTTTTTAATAATAGGATTTCGGGTAGGGTGCCCTGGGGTAGGACATCGTGAATGTAAACTCAGTTGGTCGGTCGGTCGTGGGTTCGATTTGTATACGAGAGGATGAATTATTTTCATCGCTTTGGTAAGAATAAGCGTGGCGTTAGGTTTCGCCTCTGAACACGCACTGCCCAGAAAATTGGATTGTGCGCGGGGATGGCAGTGCCTTAACACTGGGTCACTTCTGGCTTCTCTGCCATATACGGCATTCATATGAATGAAGATCGATATAAATATTTTTATACAAAAGGAATATAATATATGTATGTAGCTATGTGAAAATCATTAGCCTCATTCCAGCGATATTAGGTGAATAGTAATTTTATATCATTAATAATATGATGGCAAAAACCATTAACGACAAGCAAAGTGCTAACTCGTTCTCGGTAAAGAAAGACTAGTGATGTCCTGTAATTAGAGGTGGCGAATGAAAGTTAATTTTAAATATACTATATGCTTCTACATTCTATTAGAAAAAACCTGCGTATGCGCATCTTTATTGTTTGGAAAGTATTGGTTTTATATGTTGTATTATAGTCTATTAATTTTACCTTTGACACATTTAACTACAGTACAGTGGGTGACATCGAATCTATTAAAGTGATGTTATTATACAGGCTGGAATTGTCAGCACCACTTTAAATGAAATCACAGTTTTAACTACTCTATAAAAGCGTAATATAATTCAGAATAAAAATAATTCCCAAAAATGAAAAAGTTATTTTTCAAACAAAATAAATAATAAAATTATCGTTTTAAAATAAAACGCCATTTGTAAAGTATAATATAGGCACGCACACACTTACCTGTCAAAGCGGCAACGTCACACTCGTATGTGTGCGTCACACGAAATACAGGTATGGATAAAAATCGTGAAATGAAAAAAAAATCCTACTTGAAACTGTTGAGGTACCTTGATTAATGTTTTTAATTCTGGGTTTGAAATATTTTACCCTTTATACAGTTTTAGTAAAAGTAGCGCTGCCTCTTCCACCCTGTATATCCTATTCAATACAAAAGTATTTTTGTAAATTTCAAAACAGTTCCTGAGGTCAGAGCTATCCCCCACACTTCGAGTGTCATTATTATCAATTATTTAAATTAGCATCCGCAATTGCGGGCTAGTATAAAAAACGGTGTGATATAATAATTGTTCCTTGTTAAACTTGCAGGTAAAAGATTATTACAAGTAACATTTTCGAATTCACAATTATAGCCTTGACTTGTACTTAATTAACATGTACAGTAATACTCAATTATATAATTTGCTTTGGTAATAATTTCACTTTTATTTTCTATTAATTGCTATACTTTTAATTCCAGTTTGCCATCGAGAGCACTTTCGATCGATTGCATTCACGTGTAATACGTTTTGTTTTATATTTTAATGTCTGCGTTATACCTACTCTATAGCAAATTGCAGAAGGAAGTTGAACTTTGTATCACACATGTTGTATGTTAGTGAAAAATTACAGTTTTATCAGATTTATTTTGCATTGCAAAAGCGCGGAGTTGAATTCCGCGGCTCAAGTCGAAAAAATTGACTGTGTACGGGAACATGTTTTTTTAACAGTTAATCAGAGCACATACCTACCTTGGTCTTGTTATATCCAAATCAAAGGTTAAATTTTCTTATTTTATTAAAAACTAGTGGACCCGGACGCGGCTACGCCTGCTTGAACTATAAGAATATTTATTAAATATATTTATGAAATTATTTTCAGTTTTCAATAGAATTAGTAAGGAAATTTAAGCCTAAATAATCAAAAAGAATAATAAGTAGAGACATATTATTAGGAAAAATATCTGAGTTATTGAAATGAATCAACAAAAGAAGTAAAAGTAACTAAAGAATATTCTTAATATTAAAAAAAGTACCTAAAGTTTTCCGTGCGTGCGTACATACTCGTAGATATTATACTCTATAAAATAACTAAACAGGTTAATTTTTGCGAGCAATACCAAATAGAATAAGAAGAGAACTAAAGCGTAGTTTAAATAAATTATAAACAGCAAATAATTACATAAAAATTAACAATAGTTCGAAAATGTATAAAAATTTATAAAACCGTCAACATCATCTGCCCGTTCGCGTCGGTCATACTATTCCGCCCGAAAGCTAGGTCATTTCGAATCAGTGACATCTCCTTAATTATTTATTAGAATGTTATACAGTAAACTATAATTTCAATCTAGATAAAATGTTAAAATTGACTTTTATATTTATTTTTATAAGGATGAATATCAAAATACAAGTTCATTTTGGGTGACGTTTTCTTAAAACAACAAACAAACTTTGCAAACCGTTGCTTAGCAACGACGGTTGTTATTAACATGGCAGAATAATTTGCATGTCAAATTAGAAAGTATTTTAATTTATTTGTATATATATGTAATGTAATGTTATATAGCACTTCTGAAGAATGCAGCTTTCATACAAAACAAAAACAAAGTAAATCGGACCAGTAGATCCAGAGATCTTAGCGTTCAAAAAACAAACAAATTCTTCCGCTTTATTATATTAGTATAGATGTTTAATTTTTGTGCGTAAAATAATTTACCACAAGTTCACTAAAAAAATGCCTCAGACCTAAGTTCTTGAGCCTGAGTATTTAATATAAATACCTATTTACATGTAGGCAAAAAAACAAATGACAGAATCATCTTTAACTAGATTATCTTTTTTTAAACTTAAAATGCAATAAACGTTGCCAAAGTAAACCACCGAGAAACCCATATTTGAACCTACTAATTACGATGAATTACCTTAATTGACACTGCGCAACTACCACCGTGTTCCACTTTGATTAAATTACTTGTTATTTAAAAGAATCCGACGAATGGCTGTTGTATGTTGTCTAAAGGTAAAATCATGTCTTAGTCTTCGTTAATTACCTTAACAGGTAAAGATTCTCCATTTAGTGTAGAATTGGTTTAAGTGTGACTAATTGACTATGAACTCATCACATATAGTATTTTGCTAATAGTTTCGATTGCTAAACTAATTTCGGTTTTAAATAAATATTATTAAGTATACTTATCTTGTCTTTTACACTGAATGTTCGCCCGCAATTTTGTTTTTATGAAAAATCGAAAGTAATTTTTTTTTTGTCGTTCCCGTAGGAATTTATAGAGATTCTCTCTTAGTGTTAAATATCAAGTTTCTAACAATTCAATTCATTCAAAATATAAGTCCAGTCTGTCCGTCAATATCGGATGATTTTTATGTGTTTTTTTAGTAATCTGTGTTTAGTTCTATCTAAACGATTGTAGGTAATTAATAATTATATTTTTTTCGTGAATATAGAAATTAAGTGCGATTTTAAGTTCCGCCCCGCAACACACAACATTGCTATTCAGGTTAACGGCTTTCTCCGCTCCTGCTATATGAGGGTTACAGCGTGAATCTATATTTTTATTCATATTTCACAAAATCTTTTTGGGCAATGAAAATAATACATTTTTATTTGATTTTAGAATTTTGATTAATCTGAAAATTTATTCCTATTACTTAGCAAATGAGAGCTGATAAATCTCAATAAACAATATTTTTATTTATAATATTTCCCCATATCACATTATATGAAGAATGTATCATTTCCGCGTACAAGAGGAAATCGAACGATCAGAAAGTTGTTTGACATGCACCTTCACTGTGCACCGTACACTGTTATTGTGAGATGCAGCTTCCTGCACGCGCCCAAGATCATTCACCGTTTCGAGATGACACTACCTATATCCGTATATTTGAAGCATGCTTTTACTTATGGTTACCCCCCAGCAGCCAAGACTTGGTTGAAACATGACAGGTTCTAAGTGCTTGAAGTATCTTTCCGGGTACAGTAGCGGTAAGGATTAGGACGATATATTGTCAATTCGCACCAATAGTTCCTGTGATTAGAGCGTTCAAACAAACAAATTATTTCTTTATAATATTAGAATACTAGCGGACGCGCGCAGATTCGCTTGCTTATTTAGGGGTGAATTCTAATAAACCACGAAACATGTGTTCAATAAAATATTTTTAAGGGTCTAAATTTCAAATTTTATAATAATCGGTGGCTTTTTAAAGATGTTTCCATACAAACTTTCACCCCCTTATTTGCACCCTTAGGGGGAGAATTTTAGAAAACCATGAAACACATATTCAATTAAATACTTTTAAGAGTCTGAATTTCAAATTTTATAAAAATTGGTGCCGATTTAAAAAAATTCTATATAAACTTTCAACCCCTTATTTGCATCCTTAGGGAAAGAATTCTAGAAAACGATGAAACACATATTCAATTAAATACTTTTAAAAATCTAAATTTCAAATTTTATAAAAATCGGTGGCGATTTAATTTTTTTTCCATACAAACTTTCAACCCCTATTTCTTCCGTTTAGGGTAAAAAAATTTCAAAATCCCTTCTTAGTGGATGTCCAGGTTACGAAAGTAAGTCTCTGTCCAAATTTCACGTTTCTACGCACAGCGGTTACGGCTGTGCGTGCGTCTTACCTCAGCCAGTGGGGACGAGAGTTAAGAGTTTATTTGGTTTAACGCAATAATCTCAGGAATTCTACTGGTTCCAATTCGACTGAAAAATTGCAACGTGAAGTTGGCTTCCATGTTCGTTAGTCTCCTTGACTTAGTGATTGAAATAAATACACATACCACATTTCAAACTGTAGTCTACAATACACTAAACACAAGTCGTCTTAAATGTCCACATACATTCTCTAATCAATATGGTTCATCAGAGGTGTGGCGGGATTCGAATTCGTGACCGGCTTCGATCGTGACGTACTATTGTTACTATTCTAATCTTAAATACCTAAGATATTGCTTAATGATTGTTCATTAGTACTTAGTACATATAATGCAGTTGGTGAGACAGTTATATATTATGTTAATTTTCTGCCTGGCGATGGAAATTTGTATATTCAATGAATTAGTGATTTTTTACTCTGCATTGTATTTGTTTGAATATATTTAATAATTGAAATATAGAGTGTTGAGGTCGTCGTGGTGCAAGGGAACAAGCGTGTGACTGTTAACGTAGTGGCTGTGGGTTCGATTCCCACAGGGGAAATAATAATTATTTATTAATATTTTATTTCTTCGGTTTCTTTCATACCTAAAGCTACCTAAATTCCATTAATGCTAGAAAATTAAAAAGCTTACGATGTGTCGTTATGTTACTGCACGTTACTAACTTCTATTCTATGAAATAATATAAAAAGACAAATGTATTAAAAAGAAATTAAAGAGTAAAAACAAGTGCTATTATCGATATTTAAATTCCAATCCGTGATAGTATCTCGCTACATAATAATTGTGAGAGTGGGTTTGATTCTCGGCCAAGTCAGCCGTGACGGATGCCATACTTGCACGATTTATTTATTGAATGATTTATTGAGTGATTATTGGTATATATTTATGTAAGTTATTGTTATGTTTTGTAGTTGTTTGTATTTATTTTCCACTTTCCGTCCATTTAGAGGCTGAGTGTAAAGTGGCGGAAGTCGAGAATGTAATTTACGTAGTCTAAAACTTTTTTTTCATATGTACAGGACAGTGGCAGTTTTATTATATTTATTTATTATCGATTATGAGTTCAATTTCCACATTATTATTTGCTAATATTTTCATTTTTTCGCACTGGTACAACGCCTCGAAAATTGAACAGAAAGTGAGGAACGGAGTCTCTTATGAACACTAAGTTCCATTTACCTATCCTACGATATGCAGTAGTAAAGCTAAAGAAAAAATTGTAGGTACATTTAGTTAACGTATACATACTTTAATTTAAGTTAAATTAAAGTCATTCAAAGCTAAACCCGCACATGTTTATAAAGAATAAGTTTTTCCCCCAAACTAAAAGCACCTGCTCCATTTCGAGCTAAGCAGTTTTAAATGAAATGAAAAGATTTTTAATCTAATACTTTTTATATTTATACTTACGTCAGTCCAACTGCAGTACAACTGCAGTTGGTATGATTTATATTTGAATGGTATATAGGTTATATTAATATTTTTATGTAATATAATAACGTGACGCGACGGTTGTAGGTTCGGTCCCCTTTCGGGGTATGTTGACGCACTAGTAGCCAGAGCATTTTATAGACTATACATTCAAGTTACGCAAATACGAGAAATATCTATACATACAGGCCGTCGTAGCTCGTAGCATAGTGGCATTGCGATTGGCTGTAAACACAACGATTGTGCGTTCGAGTCCCTCTCGTAAAAATTAGTTATTTTCATTTCTTCACTCTGGTAATTTGAATAACCGCGAAAATAGACAGAAGACGGAGAACGGTGAGTCCTATCACTGCTATATGCGGGATATGGCGTGAAACTAAGAAAAAAATCTTTATCTACATATAATATATCCACACTGACCATTCACAAGTTCCCACACTCTGGAAACCTTTAAAGCACTTGACCCCGTACGATTGTTGTTGCACCGCCTATATTGCGACCTCACAGATTTTTATTCGAAACGCCCTTATTACTATAGAAACAAGAGCTATTATGCTGAAAATCAATCGTGAAAGTTCAATCGTGGGTAGTTTAGGTTTCGAGTGTAGCTAAAAGCGTAGAAATTGTAAGGAGCTGAAATCTTTGTTATGTTTATAGGTATTAAGGTAAAAACATAGTCGCTGTGGTAAATTTTGATAATTGACATGTCTTTAGTGCTACTCGCCAAGTTAATACGATACGATTAATGTCTCTTCAAAGATACAAAAAACAACCAATCATACAAACACACGTATGTACATAGACTGGCAAATATATTACCCTCCTTTGAAATGCAAAGTCGGGTTATAACTTAGTGAATTTTACCTCACAATTTTTATCTAGTTAATGTATTTTAATTAAGCTGTATCTTTAGTAAGTTACTTAAATTCCATTAAGAATGTGTACTCTAGTACACAACTTCAAAGCCCGTGATTGTACTCTGTTCGGATATACTCTCCTCTAGTACCTGCTCGATAGTAAATACGTAAGCCCTTTAGGCGTTTAAAATCAATAATAATAATAATAATCCAGTAACTATCATATCGATACTAAAGCCATACAAGGTAATACTACGGACACCCTTTACCGACTTTCACCCGAGAAACCAGCTTAATTGAAACGCTTTCTCGATCTATGATTGCCCCCCAGCGTTGCGCCAGTACAAGGATTTTTTTTGCTTCAAACCCATTTAGCAAGAAAACAGTGGGCCTAAACACTACGCTCATTCAACAAGCAATGTTTCCTTGATAGAACTATAAGTAGAGAATAGTCTTAATTTTTTAATTGGAACGGAGTGTCCTCTGGCATTCGCCATAACTGGCCGCAATTAATATTCGACTAATATATATATTTCAGTTGATATTTTGTTCTATCTAATCTAGACATATCCACGTGTCTGCTAGTATCTAATAATAGTTGACCGTTTGATTATAGCGTGCCCGTCAAAAGTGTTAATTTCCTCTGTCCTTGACAAAAATGTATAGTTTTTGTAGTAGGATGTTATAGTTTTTTTTATTATAGTGTTTTTGTATAAACATCTAGGTATGTACAATTTGATTGGGTTTTATAAAATAACGAAAAGTAAACGTGATGGGTGTGCATTCGACACCCGCTGTGGGCTATGATTGTATTTGGGTATTGTTAATTAACCGTTCTTGTAGACCGAAGAAAGGGTGCCGTTAAGATTTCCGCCACTCGAAAGTGCTGTCTCGACAATTGGTGATGGTGCGTGGGGATTGGAGTCTTGTTTCTTTTTTTTCTGCATATCCTGCAATGCGGGATAATCTGAACGGGAAAAAGCCTAGTGTAAAACACTCACATTTTCCGTTGTATGTATTTTGTTGTGTTGTGTGATGATATAAATATAATAAAAATGTTATATTGACACACATTATGCAACCAAATATCTCATATTTTATTTTATAGTTTCACGCTGTATCCCGCACTTAGCACGGCAGATGAAACCCAGTGTTCATTTGAAATACTCTCCACAGCCCACTCTCCGCCCAATTCTCGAGACTTTGCGTATTGAATGGTGGTCGTGTTTACAGTCAGACGCTTACGCTGGTTGATCATAGTCGGCACTATTTTTCATGTACACGATGTCTCTAAAATTAGTGCTATCCGGATACGGAGTGACTTACTACTAGGTTCCCTCTACATTTTTCTCGCAATTGCAATCGCAAAAAAAACCATTTGAATATTACAGTTAAAAATCGAATGAATGAGCGTGAAAATGAATTCATTGAGACGTACCGTTTCATTAACGTATCTGTCGGCCGATATTTCGCCAGTGGGTCGCACGCGACACCGTGGTGAATGGTGGTGGTACCACTGTTAGGTTCGGTTAGTGGTGTGTAACGTTATATTTTTATTTTATGAGGTGGTTTTTTTTTAATGTTCATATGTTTTTTGTTTTTTTTAATTTTTACATAAATAGATTTTAACGTCGTAAGGGTTTTAATTTCAGATATGATATTTTATTTTTTTGTCTGTTTGACCGTTTATGCATTTGTGCATGCTAATCTCAGAATTGGCTTAACCGGTTTTAATGCCGTTTTCACTATTTAATTCTGACAGATTTCCCTTATCATCAAGTGTTAGTTTTATTTAAGTCTGTTCATAAATAAAAAAATGATGTCCATTGCATTGCATGCAACAATATTGCTACAAAATAGGTTTGTTATTAAATTAGCTGAAAGTTCAGTTTTCAATGTATGGATATTGTCATTAAAATGATAATGTTTCTAGATATAAATAATTCGAAAGTATTTCAGATGAGAAAATAATAGTTTTGTGGTTAAAGCGTGCAAAGCCATGAGTGGCGTCTGCTAGTGTGTGGTGCAGCGGCCGAGCGTCCGACTGGAAACGCGACGGTTACTCAATTTTATCTTTAATTGATCACTCATTTTAACGTAATATAACCTAAAAACTCTCATATTTATAACACCATTAAAAATACATCACCAAAAATGTATAACAATTTGAATTTCCAGTTCTAAATCCATTTAAAATCCAAATGGTTAAACATTACCTTACATTACTCTAGTGTAATAGTGTAGTGTTAGTATAGTGTTAGTGTAGTGTAGTGATAAAATTAGTGACACACAAATAGAGCTAGTGATACAACACTATATGTAAAATGTTAAAATGGCGTTCATTGGGCCGAGGAACAGTGCGCCCGTTATTAAGGACAGTCTACATACACCGGCGTACGAGGTAAGCTTTTAGTTTTTAGAACTTTTTAGAACTTTTCAGTAATAATTTTCATTCTTTGTTTCATGTAGTGTTTAATAAACCTATAAAATTGTTTTTCTTTATATATTTTAATTACTTTACTTTTAAATATATGTTGTATTTCGACTAGACGTTCGATTTAGAAATTATTGAAGATAAAATGATGCGTGATGCAAAAAACGTGTTTAATAATATCAGGAATTGAAAGAAGTATTATTTGTTACGAAAATAACTACGTTACAAAAAATACAACTTTTTTACTATACAACTAGAGAGGCCGTCGCGGCACAACGACACAGCGTCTGACTGTCAACACGACAGTTGTTAGTTCGATTCACGTTCTAGTTCGACAAGGCAAAGCCGCTACATTAGGTTCCACCATTCAATACGCGATGTCTCGAGAATTGGGCGGAGAGTGGGCAGTGGAGAGTATTTCAAATGAACACTGGATTTTATCTGCCGTGCTAAGTGCGGGATACAGCGTGAAGCTATAAAATAAAATGTGAGATATTTAGTTGCATAATCTGTAATTCAGTAAACACTTGTGGTATTATTGTTTAGGAATATTGTTACGCCAATAGTAAGAACATATACTTAGCAAAATATTTTTATCTTTAATATTTTTGTACTTACTTGAATTTGAATGGACTTTGAATATTATGCGTGGTAAACAGAGTGCATTTAGTAAAAGATTACCCCTTCCTCCTTTTTCCTCTCTCTTCTCTCTCCGCCAGCCAAAGTGCGTGCGAATTATGAAAGGTATAAGTTAACGCCACATTACGTTTTAGAGCAAGAAAAAAAACTCATTCAGTCCGTATTGAACCAACAACCATCGCGTTTACCATATAACCATCGCGCGTCCAAACTATGCTGCTTCAGTGTCGCTCGTAATGTGTTATGGCGTATACAATTGTAAATGATTACTTGCGCAAGCAGCGATTAAGCACGTACTTACTGACATACTTGTGTGTATGTGCAGGGTATTTTACTTGAGTTATGTTAGTTTATTAAAATGACTGTAGCTTAAGTGTAAAGCATGTGAAGGTACGCAGTGAGTTGAGATGAAGTTTTGTTTTAAGAAAATATATCCGATTTCCGATTTACCGATGGGGAAGAAAGGTCCTCGAATGGCGACCCCGTCTCGGCAAAAGGAGCACAGACTGCCCTCCAATCACATGGACCGACGACCTTAAAAAGACAGCGGGAATCCGCTGGATTCAAAGGGCGCAGGAGCGGACGGAGTGGCGAGAATTAGGGGAGGCCTATGTCCAGCAGTGGATGTTGAAAGGCTTGATGGCTATGGATGGATCCGATTTCTCGGTCTCGTTAGGTGTGTGGAGTATGATGTTTATGGAAAGCAGATGGGGTTAACTGAAATGGCCTCTCCATTTCATTTGGCCGGAAAAGTAATGTTCGAAGGGCACTTAGAAATTTTTCACTATACATGAAGGATGTTCGTTTTGTTTTTCTTATTTTTTTTTATTAATGTACTTTTACTGTCGTATTATTTTATTTAAAAAAATACATTGTATATCTATATTACACGCAAAACAATGATCTCTCAAAGGAATTTTATAAAATTGCATTGTAATTCTAAGCTTGTGGTAGCTAAGCGTTTCCATTTGGAAGTATTTTGATTCCCTCCCTCTGCTACCAAGAAAAAGTGCGGCATTCAGTTCCGCCACTACACACAGATTTTCTCGGAAATTGACTGGTGGGGAATAGAGAGTCCTAAGATTAGGTTCCCTCCATTTTAACCTAACTACCTATGGCGTGGGATACAGCTTCATAAAAAAAAACATAGTAAGCTTTTCTACAAGTTCACGTAAACTTTTCAAGCACTCGAGACGAACGGTCACCCATCCAAATCTAGCCGCCACTATTGTAACTTAACTCTCGTTCTGCGCGGGTGCCCTAGCCTTCCACTCTGCAGCTAGGTGAATAAACTTTGTTACGACGCGATGGAATGCTATGCGATTTATGTAATAATATAAGTGTCGACGGGATGCACGTGATCGTTTTTAGTTTTATTACATAAAATTATGGGTGTTTTTAGCGTTGTATTCCCATCAAAATTGGCAATTTCGTCGGCCGTTTATCTAACATCGCGTTTTATTTGATGGCGAACGTCGTACTCTGTCCAACTTATGCAGGAAATTAAGGATTTTACATGTAAAGTTTGTACCGAGTGGAATAGAACCTACAACCATCTAGCATACAAATTCATGTAGTATATTATGCAAAAAAGTAAAAAGTATCAGTAATATTAATAGCTGCATATCATAGGCTACCTAATAAGCTTAAGATGTGATAAACATGTTTGAATTATCCGCAAGGACGTGTCGACAAGTTTTCTCTGACTAAGTAATCGAATATGTGATCCAAGAATAATTGGAAAGTAATAACATTTTCTTGAAACCGCGTCGTGGTGCAAAAACACAGTGTCCGGTTGTAAACGCGTCAGTTACGGGTTCGATCCCCACTGGGGGGACTCCGCCGAATTCTGGAGGTGGGTGATTCCCACGTCCCACAGTGATTGAGTGGGTGAGTCTACAACCCTCGCGTTTACACGTACCGCCCGCCTCTGTGCCTCGACATTACCTCGTATTAATATGCTATGTGCTCATAATATATGAAAGTTTAAGCTTTAAAGTAACGTCTAAGTAGATTACACTCTCATTGGAGAAATGATAATCTCGTAAACCAATATATTTAATAGTTCTTTCTTTTTAAACTTTAAAGCTATTAACTTGTACGTTTTCACTTTATGATATTAACTATTACCTATAGTTTCTTTCGTCTTTAGGTACGTATATTACGCCACTCACCCTTACTATGTCTTGCCTCTAAGCGGAGAGCTGCCAAGATTCTGTTTATGTCAACAGATTTATTGATTTTATATGACCTGATTAGGAAATTACCTTTTATTTCTTAAGAATCTTCTCTTGTAGAATCATTTTGTTGTCTGTCGGTCTTTCCGTCTGTTCGTCCTTCCGCAAATCTGTCAACTTTTATAAATTGTAGTTCCCGTAGACCTACAATTCTAGTATGTATTATGAAATTGGTACGGAACACTCAGTGGGCTAGTTCGACTCTCACTTGACGGGATTTTTAATTCTTTTTATTTATTATTTTACGATATGGTAATTTAGTCTGATTTAAACAATATGAAAATCACGCCCACTACGCCTCTTTGTATGTATATGTAGTAAAGACGGAAAAGACAGATTTCTCAATAATAAAAATAATGATGAAGTTATTTACTTTGAATCAACTGTTATTCACGGTACACCCACACTCGACAATTTGTTAGAATTCATAAGTATGTATATGTATGAATGTATGTATATATATATCAATTTGTCGTTTTATATGTTAATAGGGATGTTTGTATAAAATTTTATTTGTTTCGTCAGTCGGGAATCAATTTTTTGACTTTGACTTTGTATATGAATTAATGAAAAATGAATGAAATTGTATATTAATTTATTGAAAAATCAATTTATTCAGTAATATATCGAGGTCCGATCCAAACTTTCTGCTTAATTTTCGTAGCAATTCGTATTGAAAAGCGGAACCCAACGCCGCGTTTTGCCTACCAGAATAGAAATGATAATATTAAAAAGACCTTAATAGGACAAATAATGTTAGTTTTGCTCCTTTTCTTTTACCTTAATATCCTTTCAGTGGGAATCAAACCAATAACCGTCGCGCTCAGACGATGTGCCAATCACGATGGTTTCAAATTATAATAATTTTGCCAGCCCTGTACTCGTATGACCTCATTGTGACAAATTGGTTTGACTTTTGTCTCTGTTGGTTGTAAAGGATTAAGTGTTAAATGTCGTTTTATTATGTTGCTTGTCGAAAATAAGATGCAGATGCTAGCGTAGTTCATTAAGACGAATGAATTAACCACAGTATTTTATTATTATGAAGCCGTCTTGGCGTAGCAGCATAACGTCGGACTGTTAACGCGATGGTTGTGGGATCGATTCTCACTAAGGGTAATGAGTTGCTTTTAATTTTCTCGCTTTGGTGACAAGACTAAACGCGGCGTTGAATTTCGTCACTCGATGTCTCGAAAATCGTGCGTGAAGTACCTACAGTGTGTCTTGACTCGAAGTTACCTATGCCCTTTTTATGTATCTACATAAGATTCAAAAGAAATATAAGTTGTAATCCTTTTCACTCTTCGGCATAGTCGGATAAAAAATAAGGATGTGAACTTAACGTTAGTACATTTACATTGTAAGGAGCAGATTTAATTGTACGTACATACATAAAATGTGTAAGTTTTATTGTAAAAGTGGTATATCTTAGTTTTTGTTTTATTTAGCCTAAGTGCGGTGTTGAGTCTTGTCTTGTCTTAGCACCTAGGTTCCCTACACGGAACTAACTTCGCGTATATTGTACCTACACGGTACAATATACGCGAAGCTAGCCTATTGTAGTTAATACGCTGAATTATGGTTAAAATTATAAGTAAAAATATGCTATTATAATGTTGTTATAGTTTTCTTTAGTCGCTTTGATGATTATCTATATATAAAATTAGTTAGTTTCGTATAATAAAAATGAATTATTCTTTGATAAAATGTAAAGATTATATAAAATAAGGTTGCCATAACAATTGGCGTGGATGAAATTTATTGTGGTGTAGAGGAAAATAGCAATATTAAAAAGAATAATAATATAATAGAGGTCGTAAGGGCTCGTTGGGTCAGGGTCTGATACTAAACACGGTTGTTGGTTCGATTTTCATATTTAACGAGTCTTATTTTGACTTTAGAATTTCCGAAATTAGGTATACGTATAGGTTCATTTTCCGATAGTTTCGAATACCTATAAATAAAAATATATTTTTCTTTGTGACATAAACAAAGAAGAATAAATAATAATTAATAAGATTAATGCGCACGTTAATAAAAATAATAATTTGTCGATCCCTGTCTAAAATATATATTTTTAAGTTATGTCATTTGTCTATTAGCTGTTCTATAATAATTTATTAATTCACAAACAGTCCTTGAGGCATTGCAGAAGTCAGTGGCTACTAGATAATTGTTTAAAGCAAAAACTTGTAACTTTATATTGTAATTATTATTATTATATTGGAAATAATTAATTATTATTATAAATATACGATGTCATTTTTTTTGCTTTAGTTATACCGTATTTAAAGATTTGTAAACGGTTATTATGAGGTTTTCGTGACACAGTTCGATCCCCGTGCAGAAAATTGAATTATTTTTATTTCCTCGCTCATTTCTTCCATTCAACACGTTTTGTTTTGAATGTCGGTTAAAAAGACTTCAAAATTGTCTCTTTATTATTAATAACTATCTGTTAATTGATAATAATCACAAGTTTTTATATTTATTTTACGTAAATAAAAAAATACATATACAATTTAATAAACAGCTGACCCTAGGACACCAAAATATGTTGTAAAGCTACACCATCACTGCGCCACTACGTTTACGGATTCACTCTAATAACATATTAGGTAATCATGAGTTGCTATTTTCATTGAAAATTTTAGATAATCATAAGAAGTGACTTGAAATAAACGTATAATTCAATGTTATTACGTTATTAAGTATAATGTGATGAAAAGATAAGGTAAAAAGATAATTATCTATTACTATCTATCTATATAGATATTCTTTTAATGTATTCTACAGTGTGAGAAAACTCACATGTTGCTTTGATTTTGTATTCTCCGTAACACTACCATGAGGGTAGGGGGGGTTGGTGCACTAAAAGGACGATTTCAAACATACCTATCGATGTAAAAAATTAAAACTTGTTTCATTAAGAAAAAACAATCAGGAAATACTATTTTATTCGCCATTGTGCTCTCAGAATACGACTTTCGGGCAAAAAATGAATAAACAAAGTTATTTTACCCCAGACACAATAAAATTCGGTCAAGTGTGAGCGTTATATTTATTACGAAAGTAGGTTGCTCGCTAAGTGTAATGAATATTCAATGGTTTCGGAGATAAGTGAGTGTGTCAAGGATGGACAGACATCGCGTAGGCAATTAGTGTTGGCTCGGGACTTGGATGTTGATTTTATTATATGTATATCTATCTATATATAAGATTTTACTATGTGTATATATATATTAATTATATTATATTAATGGTTTATAGTTAATTTAATGTGATTTGTATCTGATCATATTAGGAAGTATTCAATCCCCACTCGAGGAAGTGAAATATTTATTTACATTTATATTTTCATTTCTTCGCTCTGGTGTCGAGGCTGATCGCGGCGTTCAGTTTCGCCTCTCGTCACGCAATGCCTCTAGAATTCGGCGGAACGTGGGGAACGGAGTGTTTTAACACTGGGGAACCCAGCTCTGCCTACGCTGTTGTGGTTGCGGGATACAACGATACTATACAAATATGTAATAAAAAAACCCTTTATATAAATTAAAACAATGCTTTCCGGCAGTTCTCATAATTTTTACGTGACTTTCCTCCAGTATCATCAATATTGTCTTCTCAAAAGTCAACCAAGGTCTCCCCCTGCCTCTCTTACCAGTCATTCTTGCTTCATGCAATTCAATCAAATTGCAATTCTTTCATCACTCATTCTATCGACGTACCCAAACTACACGTACTACTATTAATATGTAGTAGGTAGAGAAGTGATATAAGTATGATGTGCTTATCTGTATGTCTGTCTATGGCATAGTAGCTGGCAAACGGATGAACCGATTTTTATTTAGTTTTTCTTTATTTGAAAGGTGACTTAGCCAAGAGTGCTATTAGCTATTACATTCTTATCCAAGTATTCAAAAAATATGTTCGCCTGTTTTAATATTATTAGTTCTTCTTTTTTCTTTTCTATTGTTTACACTTATATAGATTAATAGGTTTTTGTATCGGAAGTTTTTAATTATCAACTATAGTTATTTTTTTGAAGCGATTAACTTTTAACTCTATTATTTAACTACAATCCGTACACAACAGGTTGCGGTCAGCGATGACAAACACCCACTGCCGCCCACCGAACGACATTCCTTAGTGCAATGCGATAGATATTTATGGAATTTTGTTGGTGAATATTAGTTAACTAGTTCGATCCCCGCAATAATATTGGTGTAATTAGGGAGAAAGTAGTGTGCTCTAACTAATTTATCTTCAGACTAGCGGACGCGCACAGCTTCGCCTGCTTATTTGCACCCTCAGGGGTGAATTCTAGAAAACGATGAAACACGTGTTCAATGGAATACTTTTAAAAATCTAAATTTAAAATTTTATGAAAATCGATGCCGATTTAATTTTTTTCCATACGAACTTTCAACCCCTATTTCACCCCTTTAGGGTTAAAATTTTTCAAAATCCCTTCTTAGTGGATGCTCAGATAACGAAAGTAAACATCTCTCCAAATTCCACGTTTTTACCATCAGCGGTTACGGCTGTGCGTGCGTCTTACCTCAGTCAGTGAGGACAAGTCCTTTTATATATATATATATATATATATATATATATAACGATAAGCTTAAACTAACTACTAACTAACCATAAATATAAATGAAACATAAATGAAATTGCGTTTTCATTCGTTACTACCAAATCTCACTGCAGACTCGTATGGTTTACTTGTATTTTTTAGTAATTAATGATCATAAATTATTATAACACTATTTTTGTTTTTTCCGTTACTTAAGCTAGACTTGTTAAAAATATAAGGTTAAAATATTTTTAAATGATTATATATTATTCACATTTGCACGGTACTAAGGGGTCTCAATGTGATGGTGATAGGATCGATCCGCGCCCACCCCAGATTAGTCTGGTGCCCACCCAAGATTTGTTACTAAAAAAAATGAAGCCTTAAATTTATAAATATAGTCCAGTTCCACTGCTAAAAGTTTGTAAAAATAAAATTTAAAATTTATCTATAAAATATAGGTATATAGAGATTGTATGTAAGTTTGCGTGTGACGCTTACACGATCATCTCCATGGAATACCTATTGTTACATCAATTGAATAATAAGTAACCGCACAGGTACCAAGAAACATGGTGTGATCGAAGGTCACATTTGAATACGCTCAGGTATTTTGTTAAGGTGCTAAAATAAACTTTACTTTGATTTTATTTTTAAGGTCTATGTGGAAATGCCGTGGAAAATATTTAGGCGCCATCTTTATATGTTAAAGACCTTGGTTCTAGATTCAAATATTTAGCATATTTACGCTTTTTTTAAACTAGTGATAGGACACTATATCCCACTAACCGACGAATTTCCGAGACTTTTTGAAAGAGAATTTAAAGTGGCGTGCGCGGCGGAGCTGAACGCCGCGCTTCGTCTATTGGAGAAATGAAAATGAATTGAATATAATCAAATATTAGTTGAGAAACTGTTTATTGTTCAAATATCTTATGATATCTTTCACTTAAGAAAAATTTGCCCGCAAGCTTGTAACAAAGTAATTTAACTGATAGATTAAATGATCTCTGTCTTTCTTGAAAAATATGTGCAGTTGATGAATGTTAATATTTCATATGATTTATATTTTTTTATTTATTACTTTTTAAATAATTTTTATGTTTATACAATGTATGCAACATTGTTGAAGATATTTTCTTTACTACGTGCTTCTTGTACAGGGAAATGCGATTATCAATTCGCTTCGGTATCGAAGCCTTAACAGTTATTCGAATGTTAAGCCGATCATTCGATTAAGTTGTTCCTAATCGATTACAAGGCACAATAGCGAGCGACCTTGGTCTATAATTGGGAACAGAATGTAAAAAGAAAATTGCCAAGAGAAATTTTCCGAGGCATTGCTTTTGGAATGGCGGAATTGAACGCCACGCTTTGTTTTATCACCAGGACGAGAAATTCGAAATATTCCCTCCGCCAAGTAAAAATCGAACCCACAACCTTCGTACGTACAAACACATAACTACTTCGCAGTGGTGTTAACTTAATGCGTACTTGAATCCAGTCAAACCGGTACCAAAGCGAATAAAAAACTGGACGTCCTTACTGAGAAGTCCTTGCAAGGATGCGCGTCCTTGCCTTTGCCTTGTCAAGGATCGAGTGTCTACCTATAGCTAGTGTTGAGTGTTGATTGTTTTTTTATATAAAGTGTACATACAGATACGATGCAGGTACGATATCTACTCGAGTGAATGTTTTGTATTTACATTATTTTCATTACTCCGCCCTGGTGGCTAAAGTGCGGCGTTAAGTTCTGCCATTTAACATGCGGTATCTCGAAAGGTGTCAGACTCCCTTTGATGTTATGAGCCTGCCGTATGATAAACAAGAAGCTTTATTAAAAAATATATAGCTGTTTTTACCACTCTCTAGGGGGCCTCTGCCGCCGCGCTGCTTCGTCCGCTTGAATCATACGAATATTTACTTAATATTGTTTAAGTATGGTTAGGTATAAATCTTTTGGGATTTTATTTGCTATATATATATCTATTTGGGCACACGTCGACAACAAATGCGTTTTTTCCCGCGTATATCCTAATCCTGCGAGAATTTCAAGATACAAAGATGCCTATTTGATTCTCAACAATCTTTACTAACTTTCGATGAAAGTCCTTCAGAAATCGATTCAGCTGTTCCGGAGATTATCCGGGACAAACATAAAGACCGAAAAAAAAATTGTCTGCTTGTATTTTACTGTTGTATAAATAACAACAAGCACTTAAAAATACGGTTATTTTGAAATAACAGACAGATATTTCAATTTTATTCATCTTATGTATAGATATTTAAATAATTTTTATGTGTTATTTATGAGCACCGGCTTCACATTAAAATACGACTATAGAAAGAGAAAGCTCAAAAAATAAAATAGCTTCCAAAGCGTGGGTTCACTTATCTTGACACGGTTCTAGTATTTCATAACGAGACCTTCACATATACATTTACATAATTATGTAACGTCCCTCCCTTCCCCCCATAAAGTTTAATACAAATTCCTTTCGATTGTAAATTTTTATGTGGATTTTATGGTGTGTTAAATGTTTTACTTGTATTATTAGTAGTATAGTATTATTTATCTTATAAGCGATGGTTCTAGGTTCGATATCCGCTCGGGCGATTTTGTCAAACCAGAACGCAGTGTTAATATTTTTTTAGCTTTATGCTGTATATCATACACAACAATGAAGACAGGGAACCTGGTAACTCAGTGTACAATCCTTTCCTATTTAGACACTTTCTTTCCCCACTTTTTGTGGAACGTATACGGGATCAATGTGAAGCTAAAAAAAATATTTACCCAACCGAGATTTGAATCTCAATTCTACGTTACATCCTTTTAATAGTTTAATTTTTGGTGTATTTTACTAAGCATGTCTATGCCCTTATCGCCAAGGCTTATCACATGTTTGTACATATCCACCTTGAAAACTATTTACCTCTATTTAAACTGTTTACTCTAATTTTATGGTTTTCACGCGAAAAACAGACGTTATCTATACTTTGATAGTTGTCTAATATTACATATAATAGGTTTATAAATAAGCCCTATGTACACCTTATATGTACTAGCGACCCGTTCGCGGCTTCGCCTGCTTTGTCAAACGAAATACATACTTAAAATTGATATGTAGGTATATTTTATTTATGAATCGATTTAAATAAAACGCAAATATTACATGTACAAGTTTGCCAAAATAATAATAATCAAAACTGCATAAAAAGAGGTTAAACCGCTTCAGAAGAGACATTTTTTTGGGTTCAATTTGGGACATTGATCTTGAGGGTAATTTATAAATAAATAAGGGACTTGGTGCTCTTCTACCGTTCGTCTCCTTCTTCTCGTATACGTCAGATTTCAGCTTTATTTATATCAATGGCTGGATGTTGTGTTGAGCAGTTGAACATTGAGAACCAATAAGTGAAGTAGATTGAGTCGGAAGACAGAACCTGGCAATAAAAGCCGAGACTAATGCCATGCAGAAGATCCTACTTCTTCAATTTCATTCTTTCTTTCTTTTGTAGCTTCACGCTTTATGCCGAAGATGAGAACCTAGTGTTAACATAATGTATCCCTAATACAAAATACGATAACGCATAAAATTATACTATAATCTATCTAAAAAATACCTATATCACTTGCTAACGTTATTTAATATATTTGTCCACAGATCAAATTGGAAACTGTGTACGGGCTGACGGTCAGCAGCAACGCGGCGCTCGACTGTGATCCTAACACCGAAGTTGTCGCTTATCCGGCTGGGTAAGTTCTTACTTAGAATTAGAAGTCCATAGTGGGTTCGATGCCCAATCGGGGAAATGATTATATTTAAATTGTTTAATTTTCCCGCAACAAACATTCGAAAACGTTAAAATTTGGAAAAAAATTCTCTCAGTGCTTTCTTATAGTTTTCGAGTGTTTGAATGCTGATTTATATAGATTCGTCTGTGCGCTGTCTGAGATACGCTAGACTCTAGAGTTTTACATAGTAGCAAAATATGTGTATCCTATATATATGATATATTATGTAGATTGGCAGCTGATAGTTTTCGGAAGATACGCCTTTAAATCCTTTTACGTCGAAAGTTTCTTACAAAATTTCCACTAAGCCTAATTGGTTTAATACATTTCTCTCCATATAACATAATACTGGGTCAGAGAGGAAAATGCATCTTTTATTAAAGCGTTCATTCTATATTAATATTATAGTATTGGCTTTAACAAGATCATTATATTCGCAGTTGAAGCCGTCGTAGCTCAGTGACAGCGTCAGACCACGACAGTGTCGTGTTTGATTTCCATTCGGAGGAATGATTTTTATCCATTACTCTGTTCTGGTAAGAAAAGTAAGGGCACCAAGTTTCTCCTCTCATTTCGCTATGTCTTGATAACTGGGCGTGGAAGTAGTAAACGTCTTTACACCAGGTTTAATCTGCCTATCCAGCTATATGCGTGAAGTAATAAATGTAACTCGAATCCACATCCAACGTGCATGGATCCAGTGCGGAACTGTGCTTTGATAAGGGTTATATTCGTATGAACTTATTACTTGTAAATTCCTACGATGTCCTATAATTCTACTAACTTTAATAGCTTTTAAATTGTAAATCGTATAACAAGTAGGTAATAGTAACGTTTGTAGGGTAATCCTTTGATAATATCCATATGAAGAATGTTCTGATACGATACAGTGGTTTGAAGTTCAATTTTGTTTACCCTCTACAGAATGAATGAACTTTGTATATAGGTTCTTCTTTTTAATCTATTGAAGGAATTATCGAGACAGAAAAAAATGTAATTTATGTATTTTTTTTATTATTATTGTCGGCTTAATGCTTTATTCCTGCATTGCATGACAGGCAGAGGAGAACGTATGGTTAAGACACTCGGTTCTTCACTTTCTGTCAGAATTCCAAACATGGCGCATCGATTCATTTTGTTTATCTTTTTAATTACGGTCATTCCTGTATAAAATCTCTGAATTGCCCATATACTTTTGTTAATTTTTATTATTTACATTATGGATATTTTTTAGCTTCATGTTTAATCCCGCATCAGCATTTTGTATAGTAGGTGACGTAAGAACAGTAACTCTATTCTTGGAAACAGGTTCACGCTTAATCCCGCACAGCAGAGTAAACTACGAGAAAAGTATAAGATACTCCGTTGTCCACTTTCTCCCCAACTGCGTTCTCAAATAAGAGTACATAATAAATAAAATAATTGAACTAAAATCGCAACTGTCGTTCCTGCCCCCACTGCGTTATATACCCTATAATTTATAAATAGTTTTTATCTGCAGTAGGTATTATACGAGATACATCCATTCTAATATGCAGGCTGTTTCCGTCGAAGCGATTGCGGCGGTAGTTTAGGAAATTGCTTCGGCATACTTCGATACAGCCTTACTAGGGAAAGTATTTCTGAAACGCTTTACTTGGAAATATTTGTCATTTCGGGTCTTCATTGATATAGTAGATAATGTGATGAAATTATGTATTAAATGATGTATGAAGATGAAATGTTATGTTTTATTATGTTGATATATAACTATATATTTGGGTTCGAATCACATTTCAGGGAGTATTCATATTTTTAAAGTCATTGTATAGTTTTTTTATATGTTCTTTCTTTATTTAACTTTGCCTAATTATTAGCTTTAATCAACGCATTTAACGTAATAACTATTAACTTAATAGATTAATTCATTCAGTCAATGTAGACTTGTAGAGTTAGTTACGTTATGTGTATTAGTTCTGGATTTTAGGAAACAAATTATTTACATTTCACCAGTAGAGGAGGCACGGCGTTGAGATCCGCCACTCAACAAGTAATGTTATGAAAATTTGCCGCAAAGTAGGGAACGTGGTGTCTTAACACTAGATTTCTTATGCCTACCTTGCTGTGTGGGGAAAAAAGCGTGGAGAACAGCAAAAAATAATTATATTAAAAGTATTTTCGTTTCCCGTTTGTGAAGCTAAAATTAGTATAAGCCATATTGCATGTTGCTACGTAAAACAACTAGGGGAATAGAATTGTGTTTTTTAAATATTATTTTTACTTGTAGTTCATCTGTCTATCATAAAACTAGTGTTTATTTATAAATAGATTTGCATTCGAATTGCAATTTTGCATGCGTCGGTGCGAAATGAAACATTTGGGTCACAATTGCTAACGAGTACCTACTCGTGTATTGCTTTCTGAGGTACTCGGTCAGGTTAATTATACATATTGTAGGTATAGAAGCTCGTTATCCACTTGTCGCGACTTATAGTTGGGTAGAGATTGTAACCAATATGTTTGTAACTTTGGTTTTAGTTGGGTGTGGGTTCAACTTTGGGTAGTGCGTGGAGAACAGAGTGTTTTTACACTACGTTACAATCTGTCTGCTGTGCTATGTTTGGGATACAGCATGAGCTAAAGATATCAATTTATCAATGAGATGCTTGTTTCTGCATTGTAGGATGAATGGTGGAATCGCCATCGCCGTGCTTTGTCTTCGAACCCATAAACGTCGCATCTGCAGTCAGGTCTTTAAAATATCTTGTTAAAATTAATATTTTAATCTTTAATCTTTCTAATGAAAGAACAAGATTTTTGCTCTTTTTGATACTTTATTTGAAGCACTGAAGTCAGTATAAACCACTAGTGCAACATAGCGCTGTAATAACGTACAGATGAGCTTTTGACCTGCCTCTAGTGGCGGCCCACTTTGTGGAGTGGCTAACTTTGTTTAAATGTTACCCCTGTTTAATTATTATGTTGTGGAATTGGATTTTTTTTGTATTTTTGGGTTTTATTTTGTTTTTATGTACGTACCTATATAAAATATAAAATAAAAATAAAAGCGGCGTTGAGTTCCACCATTCAATGCTTTCAGAATTCAGCAGAAAGTGGAGAACGGATGTGTCTTAATAGGAACGGAATTTTTTAACATTAGGTTTACAGGTTCCCTCTGCCACCCATAATCAACACACTTTGATGCTAATGTTGCTGGGCCAAGACGGCTTCGGAATTTTTCTTATCTATTGATAATTCTCTCCGTTCTTCACCTTCTTTGGATATGGATAACACCATCTATCAATTATAAAATACTAATAAGCAATAGTCACGGTCAACCGCGGTCAATGACTACGTCACAATGACATAACTTGATTTCATATGTGCGTCTATGAGACGTCATATCCTCACCCTTAGTTGGACGGAGTGCGCGACTTGGACGTGATTGGAATTCATATTTGTGTATGGGAAGGTGTTTGTTAGTGTGGATTTTGATTTAACTTAATTCAAATGATAGCGAATTTTAATATAAGTTTTATATCATGATCTTGTTAAATAGGCTTTTTAGTTTACGCCTGATCTCTACGCTGACAGCCAGAGATAACGAAACGCCAAATGCTACGGTCTCTGCAAAGTTCTGTTGCCTCGTCCACTGTCATCAACCTCATCATACATGCTCTCTTAATGGCGGAGGTACACATGCTTTTTAAATGATTGCGTGTCGAGTGGCGGAGCTCAACACCGGGCTTTGCGTAGGTGCCAAAGCTTCAAAATGTTAATAATTAATAATACAGTCCTCAAGTGGGGATCAAACCCACAACCACCGTGTTACAGTCATACCCTTGTGCCCCGGCGCCACGACGGCCTAATGATGTTAAGTATTATACCCCGTAATAAAAGTTTCACCAAAAAATGTTTATTTCTCTTTAAAACATATTGATTTAAAGGGCGCGTCCGGCGCACCCCGTCTGGGCGCTCCCAAGTGCCGACCTCCCCCTTCATTATGTACTCAATTACTTTAAAATACATCCTCTTAATATATGGGTAGGTATCTCGGAGGGGTTGAAATTATAGCATTTTTTAGGATATTTACATACACCTTGGTAGTCGTGTGTTTATGGACGGAAACCGAATCGGAATGGATTCGATAAACTTTGATTTTCTAGGAACATCCTTGATGAAAAGGGCGTTCTAACTTTACTGATAAAAATGATCGAAGAATAAGAGAAAAGACTAGAGTTATTATTATATAATTTTTTTCAATAGAAAATTATATAATAATAATTGTATACATTTTTTACCGTAGCATTGTCAACAGTTGAGTATAATAATAACGGACACTAATAAAGAACTTATAGTTCGTAGACCTTACGACTTCCTCTTCCGCGCCGTGAATCACGGTGGCTGCAGTTTGTTGGGTAACGGTAGTGGGTCGATTTTGATTTTGTCATTTCTTTAAATAATTTAAATTAATTGACTTTCAAATGTTTTAATATTTTTGATAAGTCTTACAATCTATGTAACTGTATGTTTTATAGAATTTAAGTTAATAATAATAAGCACCTTATTATCTTTAGGTTGATATATTTACATTTTGTCTCTATTTTATGTCTCTTTTTCGGTACCTCCGTTGTTAAGGTCAAAGGTAATGGGGTGAGTTATATGGAATAGATTAACATCATATAATAAAACCTATATATAGATTACCTCGATAAATGGTCTATCCAATACAAACATATTTTCTTAATTCGAACTAGTAGTTCCCGAGATTAGCCCATTGAAGTAAACGAACTAAATTAAATTATACAAAGTCTTTAGTACCTACATACATTATGTACCTACAATATTGATACTATATAACTAAAACTTAACTATTGATATACTTTAGTATATCTAAAACAAATTCAATTTGATATTGTCTCAAGCGGATCTCGAATTCGTGACCCATCCATTTCCAAAGAATAACTTATAACTAACTAACTAACGGTCAACGTAAATGGACACTTTGCTGGAAGCTCCTTTAAATTCAAATGAACTAACACTATGGGCTGTGACCCGCCATGCGCCAGTATGCTGTTATGGGATACATAATAATTAGATATCGTGATTGTGGTATTAATAATGACTTAGTGATGGGGATTTTGCGTGATAGTGATGGTGATTTTGTGAGTGAGGATTTAATATAGTTTCGTCTCAAGGGGGAATGAGTTATTCTTCATTTCCTCGCTGTAGTAAGAATAAGGGATTTTCTTAATTTTTAAGATACGTTACACGCCAATATGAAAATTCTATATACGAGTATTGTTCATTTATTTTAATTTTCGTATCTTCGGTTTTGTTTTTAATTCTGTATTTTTGACTTGTAGAGTATTTTTTTAAGTTTTCTGGTAGAGACATTGCTTGTTGAGTGGTAAATCATAACACCTTGTATTTACCACAGAGAGGAAACAATTGGAAAAAATGTAATTATTATTATTTTCCGCAGTGATAGAACCCATAATCGTCGCGTGTCGCGTTCTGGAACTATCCCACTAAAGTATTAATTTATAACACGCTCGTCGCCCCCTCTCTGCATACAGTCCTATCCCATCGATCATTAGTATGTACGGCGGATACTCAACGGCCTTTCTCACGGACAGCTATAGACCTTGTTGTTTAAACTAAATGCTTAAACGTAACACGTTGTTCAATATGTGGTTAAGTAACTTTAGAATATAACAGTTAAAACTCTAGGGTTATTGTTCAAAATATCTACATACCTCTTTCGCCTCGTCCACTGTCATCAACCTCTTGATACTTGTCCTCCGGGAGGTGCTCATGCTTTTGAAAAGATTTTCCCCCTTTATTATTAATCATTCTTAGCACTCTTGCTTCATAAATCTTTTGTACAATTCCTTCGTCACTCATTCTGTGGTATTTTTCGTTCTCACTATGGTGTTCTTGCCTGAAGCGATACACGTGATGGCAGGTACTAGCAAAGATTTAATAAATTAGTTTCATTAAACTATTTAATTCAAAATCATTTCCTCACTCTGGTAACAAGACAAAGTGCGGTTTTGAGTTACGTTACTCAATAGTAGTAAAGTATAGGTTCCCGCTGTATACCCCTCCTAAACTATCCCTTCTCCCACAGATGCACAGTGGTCCTCTACAATGTACGCAAAAACAGACAGTCCCACGTGCTCAACGCGTCCCGTAAGAGTGTCACTTGCGTCGCCTTCTCGCCAGATGGACGGTACTTGGCCACGGGAGAATGTGGACATGCACCCGCTGTCAGAGTTTGGGACTTGCAGGTTAGTTGGGGTTCGACGCTAGTAGCTAGTTAGTTAGTTAAATCCAGTTTCTTTTTGGTGCTTCATTTTTTTAGCCTCACGACGTTTGATGATAAACGCTACGGTTATGCGTTCCCACTCGAAGAATGAACTATTTTCATTTCCTTGGTCTGCAAAGCGCAGCGCTGAGTTCTGCAACTCAACACGCAATTTTGGCATGTAAAGAAAGTGGGGAACGCAATGTCTTAATATTAGGTTCCCTTTGTGTAGTTTGCTATGTGCCCGATACAGTGATATGTGAAGTTATATAATATATAAATAAGGGTACTTCCTAACGCCATCTAGTGTAGAGTTGTTTGATTGGTTTTTTATATGATGTCGTCAATAACAACAGTAACCTTACCCTCCTTCATATCCTCTGCTTTATCACAGTACCTCAATATATTTTTTATTTTTAAATACTTTCAGGATCCGACAGCATCCGGTGCGGTACAGATAGCTGAATTCCCGGGACACACTCATGGAGTAAATTGTGTGGTAAGATTGTTTGATTTTTCTTATATATATGTTTTTCTTAGTAGTGTGAGATATGTACAATAAATATAGGTGTAAGTCATAAGTTCTTTTTATATAAACATTTATATGTTTTTTTAAACTTTTAATAGAGCTTCTTAAGTTTTTAAATTATCAGTTTTATCTTGATGAATATGTACACACTATTTTTACACTTTAATTTATTTTCAGTTTAATGTTTCGTTTTTGCAGGCATTTTCAACATCGTCAAAATATCTGGTGTCAGTTGGGTCCCAACATGACATGATTGTAAACGTGTGGGACTGGAGAGCTAACTTGAAACTGGCCAGTAATAAGGTAAGTACCGTAGTAAGGCCGACGAGTCGTGGCCACATTGAAATTAGCTGTAGATCACTACGCAGATTTGATTTTAGGTTTTTTTATTCAAGTGGTGACAACATTGCAGTTGTACTGTACTTTAATATTTGTAAAAAATGAAGTTGCCTTCTTCTCTAGGTGTATTAATTTTTATTTATTCGATTTAAAAGTGCTTCAAAATAATTACTAAATTCGTGGGGGAAGATACGAGGAGAGGTCTCGTAATACATAGCTCTTAGCCCAAATTAGTATAGAGGAAATTGATGAATTGATATATTAAAATACCTAATGGCCTCTTAGTAGACTTACTTACTAAAACCAGATGTACTTAAATAATCCTCGACCTTGTTACTGCCGCCATATCTATAAAAGAATATGGAAGTTGACTGTACCTAACCAACAAGACCACGCACTGCGTTGAGTTCCGCCACCTAACATGCAATCGTATTTTAAGGACCAGAGTAACTTATCCCTCTGAAGGGAAAACCTAAATATATTTTTTGTCTCGTTTCCAGGTTTCATCTCGTGTAAAGGCAGTGAGTTTCTCCGAGAGTGGGAATTATTTTGTGACGGTTGGATTCAGACATGTCAAGTTTTGGTATTTGGAATATTCGAGAAATGCTAAGGTAATTGTTTTTATTGAAAAGACAGTGTTGTAAGCTTATTATATTTAGAAAACGTATAATTTTTTTTAACGTAAGTGATGTGATGAGTGATATACGGAAATGTCACAATAGGAACGGAACTTCTTAATACTACAATCACTGGTTCCCTCTGCCTACCCTGCAATGTGCGGTACTCAGCGTGAAGATAAAAAGCAACAAAATGCTTCTTAAATCAGTAGAAACCTAGAACTAAGTAGTATTAATTATTGTTTATTTGAACTCACGACCCTCGTATACTCTAGATACTCCTTGGGAAAGGACATTTATTATCTTTACAGATACATAAGTGATATAATATCTATAAAATCTACGTCATACCGAATTATAATTAATATTTGGCTGCATTTTGCTTATCGCTTTAAGATAACTATGCAGATGTCATGTTTTTTTAAATATATTAGACATTTGAAAAGAGTTACAACCGCTTGTACTAATCTCTGTCTGAAGAATATGATGGATAATCGAGGTCGTCGTTGTAAGGTTCGATTCTCTCTTTGGGGAATGAATTATTTTCATTTCCTGGCTGGCATGGTAACAAGGCAAAGCGATGCGATCCGCCACTCAACACGTAATATATTTTAACGTAAATTTGAATCAATTCTTGCTGTTGCGTATGCAAATCTTTCTTTAAAAATTGAAACAAAAAGATTTTAGTTTTTATTTCTTTACAGTTTAAAGAACCAGTCCCTCTCATGGGTCGCTCAGCAATCCTCGGTGAACAGAAAGACAACGAGTTCTGCGACGTCGTATGCGGTAGGGGCGAGGCGGCGGACAGCACCTACGCGATAACTAGAGGGGGTTTGCTCTGCGAGTTCAACAGCCGGAGATTGCTGGACAAGTGGGTGGAGCTCAGGGTGAGTGGGGGAAGGAGAAGGGCGTTATTTTAGATTGCGTTCGGATAATTATTTTGTCAATTATTATGCTATTTAATATTTTTTGATTACAGACGACATCAGCGAACTGCATGGCGGTAGGCTCCGAATACATATTCGTAGGTTGTGCGGAAGGTATAGTGCGGTGTTTTGCTCCGACTTCCCTCAGATATGTTACTACGTTACCGAGAACGCATTATCTTGGCGTTGACGTTTCACAGGGGGATAATATCAGGTAATTAGTGTGACGTGACGGTAACATGACATGCTAGTAACGTGACATGCCGGTAGGTATTTTATAATTCTTTTTACAATCAAAACATATAATTTTTGTTTAAATTTCCAGCCATATGTTCAGTCAGCCAAACAACGCGAAGTATCCCGACGCCATCGCCCTCACATACGATGAGAGGAATCACAAGTTGACGTGTGTATACAACGATCATAGTTTATACGTGTGGGACGTGAGAGATATTAAACGGGTAAGTGATAGATGAAATTATATCTTTTTCATGCTGTATCTCGCTTTAGTAAGGAAGGCAGAGGGAACTTTGTGTTGAGACACTCTGTTCTTCACGTACCGCTTCTAATTTTTCAGACATTGTGTGTTGAGTGACGGAATATAACGCCGCACTTTATTTTGATAGCTGAGCGAGAAAATGAACCCTTAACTGTTGCATTTACAGTCAGACAGTGTATCGCTATACCACAACAATCTCTGAAGAGATTGAAATAGGTCTGTTTGATTGAATAGATAATTGAACCTGGGTGTACATAAGGCCAGTTATTATAAGTATTTCTTTAGTTTAGGTTACATTTGTCTTTAGCCCTAATTTTTAAATATATTTAAAAAAAATAGTAATTTATATTGTCCGGCTATGGCCTAACAGAACTAAACCATATTAAAATAGTAATTGTATATATGTAGTTTTTTTTAATTTGCAGGTGGGCAAATCACACTCAGCCCTCTACCACTCGGCCTGTATCTGGGGCGTGGACATGATAACCACTGGGCCACTGGGTACTGGTGCCTTTATTTCATGTTCAAGTGATGACACTGTGCGGTTGTGGTCTCCGAGGACTCATCAGTCTGGTGGCACCGCACCCAATATATATAGCAATGTGAGTATTAAACCTTTTTGTTGAATATGATTCATGCAGTATGAGAAATGACATTTTATTTACATGTTTGCATAATATTAATTTAATTTTCTGTTTCTTTTCAGGAGCTATCAAAAGTCCTATACATAGATCCTGAGTTAAAGTTCCTCAAGGATGCCGATCTAACCGCAACTAGTGATAAGGATAAATCGAAAACGTATGATGATAAGACTGGGGTTAGGTAAGAATTTGTTAAAAATATATGTTTTCTAACTTCTTAACTTTAATTTGAACTGACATGGGTCAGTTGTTTAGTTTTTACTGAATGATTTGACATCTCAATAAACAATAAAAGAATATTTAACATTACTAATTCAGATGCGTCCGCATATCTCCCTGCGGTCGTCACATAGCAGCCGGTGACAGAGCTGGTAACATCTGGATATTCGATACGAACGGCGCCTCCCTTCATAGGTTAGAGGCGCACGACGCAGAAGTACTGTGCTTGGAGTATGCCTCCTCGCCACGGCTTCTCGCCTCCGCCTCTAGAGATAGACTTGTGCACGTGTTTCATGTGGATCGAGTGAGTTACATTGACAAACATTTGACAGTAACCATGACACTAACAATGATATTGTCACTTGTATTGGCCTTATCAATTATATATGATTGGTATAAAAATGAATATTTAAATGTAATATTACCTTCTAGGGCTACCAGATACTCCAGACCCTCGACGAGCACTCGTCCTCAATTACGGCGGTGCGGTTCCTCAATTCGGGGTCTAATCTCCAGATGGTCTCCTGTGGAGCCGATAAGACCATTTTGTTTAGACAGTTGAGGACTGTGAGTATTTTTTTTTTATTTTTTTCTGAACTCTTTTTTAACATCAGGTTCTCAGGTTCCCTTAATCTACCTTCCTATGCGGAATGCGGGATACAGTGTAAAAAGGAAAAAAAAATCTGTATATACTTTTTTATGTTTTCCATGGCAATAAATGTGTTTTATTTTTATTTTTCTACTAATTTGCAGACACAAGATGGCAGTTATCAGTTCGCCCGCGGTCAGAATGTGTCAGGCAGGACGACGTTGTACGACATGGAGGTGGACGCCGGCGGCAGGCACATACTTACTGCTTGTCAGGTGTGTGTTTGTTTGTGTTTTATGTTTATGTAGGAACTACCTCAAAAATAAAATTTCTTATGTAAAATAATTGAAATGTCTGTTTATTTGTAATTGCCTTTTATATCCAAACGAGAAGTAAAAGTGTAATACTAATATTCATATATATTACAGGACCGTAACGTCCGTGTGTACAGCGCTGCCCACGGTAGACATACAAAGACGTTCCGTGGTACTACAGCAGAGGACGGGACGCTTATTAAGGTAATCTTAAATATATTGAACACTGCGTCTGTTTGTGTAGGCAACGGTTGTGGATTCGATTCCCACTAAACGGAATAGAATTGCGCACCGTTGAGTTGAGCCACCCATATACGCCATGTCTCCAAGTTTGTGCGATGCTTGGCAGACGGAGCGTCTAATACTAGGTTTCTTCTGCCTACCTTGCTACATGCGGGATACAGCGTGAAGCTAATAATGTGCAATAAATACGAAAATATTAACAATATCACAGTAGAACAATGTATGAACGCTTTAAACAATTGAACTGTAGTGTGTTAATCGACATTTAAAACCACATTTTGTTTACTGTAACGAGAAAATTAAATTAATTAATTAACATAAAATTATTTAATATATGTACTTATTTATTATTTAATTTGTAATTTCTCTTTTTTAGGTATCACTAGATAGTAGTGGCATTTATTTAGCCACTTCGAGTACGGATAAAATTCTGAGCGTCTACGACTATTACTCTGGTGAATGTATGGCCACCATGTACGGACATTCAGAGATTGTAACGGGTTTGAGGTATGTTTGAGGTATTTTTTTGTAATTTATTAAATTTTTTTTTTGCTTGTAAATGTATAAAAAATGTTTCGAGTTATATAACATTTATTTTATAATTTGTTATATTTTATTTAATAGTAAATTGTTATGAATTGCTGAAAATGTATGAATGAGAATCGAATCAAATAGATGTATACATATATTTATTAATGTAATTTATGTTAGGCACACTTAAAGTAATTTCCAAATTTTTTAAATTTGTATCGGCGTCTCTAGCTTAGACCACTAATCCATTATTATATAGTCATCAAGCTACGTCAAAATTCTTATGCACACACGTAAAATTTATTTATTTGTTAAATATTTTCAAAAATCTGTTTTTCTATATGAAATTCTTTTATCTTACGATTATAACAGGTTCACTCCTGACTGTCAACACCTGGTGTCAGCGTCAGGGGACGGATGTATCTTCATATGGCGCGTTCCACACGACATGGTGGTGACCATGAGGGCGAGGCTCGCCCAGCAGGCCATCAGGCAGGGACGGTAGGTTCAAATCCTGATAGTTTCAGTTGAGAGTTAGGCAATTACAAATAAATACTTAAATTAAAATTTTATATAAGAGATTACATTTTGAGATGTCAACATAGTTGAACTACTATTTTCATATATTTACCTATAATGTTTAGGGATTACAGATGCTTTCTCAAGCCACATGACTATTGTAGAAGTGTTTACACGCAATGCAATTATTGTGTTGTTATAAAAAAATATTAATAATTGATTATTTATTTGAGCAAAAAAACACTATTAACTAATAAATAAAAAAAATTGTAAAGTTAGACCTCTCTTTATGATATATTTTTTTAATGTCATCCCTCACACAACAGTGTAGGAAGAGGGAATCTAGTGTTAAGACACTATTCCCCATTCTGGAGGCATTGTGGGTTGAGTGGCGGGACTTAACGCTGTGCTTGTTGTGTGTGCGCACTGTGCGACGACACCAGAGCGAAAACTTAAATATAAATATTTTATCTCTCAGAGTGGTAATCGAACCCACGACCTGTTCCGTTTACAGTCACACTTTGTCCCCATTTTTATCATTTATTTTATATGGCTTTTTTGTATTCTTTACAGAAAACTACCACCAACAAATGGCATGTCTGGCCTAGAAAGTGAAACCGATTCGCATCTAGGATCACCGCCTCGCGAGATGAACCCCGACGAGAAGTTCACTGCGCCCGTGGTACCTGATTATACGTGAGTAAATATGGTATATACAGCTTTACGCTGTATCGTGTATATAGCTGATAGGCTGAGGGAATCTAGTGTTATGCCAATCCGTCTCTCGACTTACCGAGCTATTTGCGATAAGGAAATAAAACACCGCGTTTTGTTTGATTAGCGAAGAAATGAAAGATGTTCTTTCCCAGTGAGACTTGTACCCGCTACTATCGGTCGGTATGGCGCCATGTATGTATAATATCAATAGTAAAATATTTCATTATGTTAAAATATATTACATATTGTATAAGTGTATACCAAAGTATTTTTTTTGTATGTTTGAATATGGTAATCTCAAGAACTATCCAATATTTTGTTTTCAGCTTACGCATAGGTAAACTGCCAACGTGGGCTAAGAAGAGCTTAGGGGATGAATGGTCCAGCGACTCCCCTCGACCCCCCGGAATCGCAGCTCCAACACCCCCAACACCTCCCGCTAGGGGGAAGTGGGCAACGAGGATATTACCCAATCCTGGTGAGTTTAGAGTATTGTTATGGTAGGGTAGGCCGAACCTACTTTAAATTATCTATATTTTACTATTTATGAGACATTGTATGTTGAGTGGCGGGATTCAACGTCGTGTTGTACCAGGGCGATGAAATGAAAATAAATCATTCCCCTCAACCTTAGACACAGTTAACACAATAAAATAAAGTGTATGGTTTTTAATATTTCAAGGTCTTTTGTATTATAAAAGTGCTTACTCTTAAGACAGAGTCGCCCCGACGAATGGAAGGAGGCCATAGTCATAGGCATTCCCAAGCCTAATAAGCCGCGGAATATCCCCTCCAGTTATAGACCTATCAGCCTTCTCAGCTGTTTAGGTAAAATTTACGAGAGAATCATTCTCGTTAGACTCTCCGAGGTGGTAGACCAACTCTCTGCTCAGAAATGAGCAATTGGGTTTCAGAAAGAAACACTCCGCCATACGCCAAGTCCACCGCGTTGTAGAGCATATCGCTCGATACAACGTAAAGACTCAGCTTCGCAGCAATACAGCTGCTTTTTTTCTCGATATAGCGAAAGCTTTCGATAAAGTCTGGCATAACGGCTTGATTTACAAGCTGCGCACCGTTTACGGCTTGCACATCTTGCGAGACTTTCCCACAAATAGATACTTTCGCTATAAAGTCGAAGGTACTCTCTTCCCCCCGCCTCCTCCGCGCAGGCGTTCCCCAGGGCTCCACTCTCAGTCCTATCCTGTACTCGTTGTACTCCAGTGACATACCGCTCACTCCGGGTGTTCACATGGCTATGTACGCCGACGATACAGCCCTCTTCACAACTTCACGTTGTACTCTCATGTTAGCGAATCGATTCCAGGAAGCGGCTCGCGCACTCGGTGTGTGGTTCCACCAATGGAGAATCGAGGTCCATCCCAAGAAGAGTAAAGCTATACTCTTTCCTCTCACTAAACATTTAAGAGTCTCTACCATCTATCTCTTAGATAAACCCATTCCCTGGGAGAGACAGGTCAAATATCTAGGTGTCATTCTAGACTCTAGATTCACTTTCAATCCCCACATTAAAAATGTCTGCAATAAAGCAAAATATATTCTCCATAGATTGAATTATCTCATAAACAAGAATAGTAAAATGTCACTCAGAAATAAGCTGACACTATACAAAACTTGTGTTAGACATGTCCTTACTTACGCTTGCGTTGCGTTCGCGCACACCAAGCTTGTTCCCTTGCAAAAGATACAAAATAAATTCTTACGTATCGCATCAGGTTCCCCCTGGTACGTGCGTAATGTCGACCTACATTGAGATTTTGATCTGGAATCGATGCACGAGCACTGCAAACGCATAGCGAAGCGCTACTTTGAGCGCGCAGGCTCGCACGCGAATCCCCTCGTCACTGAGGCGTGTAATTACACTCCTAACGCGCACCCTAATCGTAGACGCCCGCGTAGCGTCCTTTTAGATCCCGAACACGCCATTACCGTAGCAAATGCCCCGTACGTAGCTAGGAAACACACTACACACGCACGACACATACACCGTCGTCACCGGAAACGACGACGTGAACCAGCTTATTGCACGGCTCGGCCGCGTCTCGGCGCGGTCTGGTCCAGCGGTTAGTTACCGTTAGCTACCTTAATATTAATAATTCTAATTTTATCCCCAAGTCGCGGCTGGATTTGCTTAGAATAGGGAAACTCCCAGCCCGCTCGACGGCCGCAAACCGAGGTTCGAGCCCCGCAGGGGGCGCCCTTGCGTCGTTGACACACCCATAGGCAGCCACACAGTGCCTGCATATTTTGAGGGACAGAGTACCCTCTTCCCTACCCACCCGGCGTCGCTGTAAAGGCCAATAGGGCTAACAGCATTACCCTTAAAACCGAAAAAAAAAAGACAGTCGACTCTTATAATATTAATGATTTACTCGTATACATACATGTTTTAAATTGTTAGTTGAAATTATGTTTGACTTACAGTATGTCATAATAAGCGTGGTAAAAGTGCGTTTTTTTTCTCTTTGCGAATTGAATTTGTTACTCTTTGATCAGTCTCAATTTTTTGTGTTTAATGAAAAAAAAGCAATGGAATAATTGTATTTTCCCTTTCAAAACAGACAAACGCGTAGACTCTGACGGTTCAAAGGATAGTTCTATAGACAGCGGAACTGATACCAGATACAACGATAAACGACGGGAGCCTGGACTCAAGGTATGTACATGTGTGTTAGTGTCTATATATAAGTGTGTGTGAGTGTATCAAAGTGTATGATTGTGTTATATGTGTGGTATGTAATTTTTGTGAAATTTATGAGAAAAATATTTGTTAATTAATCTTTTCCAGTTTATTACAGGTATGTTTTTTTTTGTGTTTGCATGTATGTTTGTATGTATGTTTGTTTATATGTTTGTATGTATGTTTGTATCTACGTTTGTATGTATGTATGTATGGTTGTATGTGTGTTTATATGTACGTTTGTATGTATGTCTCTTTGTGGACTTTGAGTTACACAAATTTTTTGAATAAACAAATATGTAAGTCAAATCTTTTTTTTTTAAAAATATGATGGCAGATTATATTTTCTTCCAATGTATAGGATTATATTTTGTGTGTATGTATGCGTGTGTGTTTACATTTTTTTGTGAATTTAATGTTACAGGTATAATACGAAAAATATGTGATAGTTAATATCTTTAAACATTTTTGATGATGACAAATGCTCTTTTCCCATGTCATGTCAATGTCTATGTAAATAATATCTCGTATTTGTGAATTTTATTTTACTGAAAAATTCGATTTTTTTCATTGTTGTAGATATATTGCTGTTGTAAATACTTTATAATTTAAATGCAGTATGTGCGCTTTGTTTTTGGAGTTTTATTTCAATTGTATAGATTATGTTTGTCTTTTATTAACCCACGTATAAAGTGTCACCAAAGATACTTTTTTTATACTTTCCGCCAGTTATTTTTTATAATGCCAAACTGTAGTACGATAATTTACAAATGAAACGGAATCTACAACTATTGCACTAATGGCCACAGACTGCCAAACTGCCAATTATGCGATATTTTCTGTTTTGGTTTTTTTTGTTTTATTAAGGTATTATATTATGTAGATATTATAATCTCACTAACTTGTGCTGTCTAATCACTCACAAGCTTTATTTTTGGTGGCGGTTAATTCTTTTTATATGCAAATTACACATTTTTATTGTAAAACAATGAAAGTTATCTAACTAATGTGTTATTTTATGTCAATTTCTATTTAGTTTGTTTTGAATTCCTTTTATATTATAGTATTATTTTTTAATTTTTAGTGTTTTTGTATAATATAAATAAAATTAATAACATGGTAATGGTTATTTATATAACAAAAACATTATTACCTACATAATGTATTAATTTTCTTTACTTATATGTTAATTTCTATTCCTTTGTCTGAATTTCATTTATGTTATTTTAATATTATTTTTATTACATTTGTTTTCATGAATAATATTTTTTTGTATTTTATTCTAATAATATAAATGAAATTCGCAACATGGTAATGGTTATATATAATTAGAGGCCGAAATCTCTCAACCTATCGCAACTGCCTCGCGTCGAAGCGTTATTCAGGAATTTCGATGCGAAAATGAAAACTACATACGATATATTATCTATATCGCCGAGGGTGGAAAAGGTTCTTTTTTTTATTTTTGCTGCCTTTTTTTTGTCACGAGTTTAATGTCGATTTTTGGCATTTTTTGTGTGTGTCTGCACTTTATTTTGTAAGTGCCGTTTTTGTGATCGTTTTAAGTGTTTTTTAAATTTTTGTATATCCATATTATTTCTTGCTTTCTTTTCTTTAACGTCTGACACTTTCAGACTTTGGTATTAATAGTGTTGAAATTTAAAATTATTTTTTTTTTGGAATTTCTTTGGATTTCGCGATTATTAAACACAAATAACATATTTTGCCCGTCCGTCTTGTTTAAAATAATGTTACAACAAAATTGTTCGCGATAAAATCCGACAAGTAAATTTACATATTTTTTTGCTAGGCACAGTACATAATGATCTTCTACCATTTTCCATTTATGGCTTTGAAGTTCGTTAAAACGCTTTTTGCATGTTTTATTTTTACGTTGGCACGCTTTATTTTACTTTATATTTTAATCCATTATTAGTTTTGTTTGGCTATGAAGTGGTCATGGTTTGACCTAGATTAGGTTAAACCATGTTAGGACACTCTGTTCTCCACTTTCCGTCGAATTTTGGTAGCATTACGTGTTGAGTGGCGGTACTCAGGGCCAGTTACCAGAGCGACGAAATGAAATAAATATTAATGGATAAAAAAAATAATGAGATATTTCATAAAAAAAATGTGAAATACTTTTTTTTAAAAAAGTATTTTTGTAGAGAAAGATTGAGTTCCTTTTGCTTTAACTGATTAGTAAATAAATTACATAGTATATTTAATAGTTTTGGTAAGGGATTTATTAATTATATTAGTTGGTATAAAAGATTTTAATAAACAATAATACACAAGATTATTTTTTTATGATGCTTAAGCTTTAAAATAACGCTTTCGCCATCGTGTTTTCTGCTTGCAAACATTTTTTTCTTATATAATTTGCGTTTTTATATTTTTTATTTATGTTCTTTTTTTATTATATGCATCAATAGGTGACAGTAAATTTATCGAAAAATCGAACATTGGACGCCCGAACTCGACATCACACTGATGACTCTTCACTTGGAAGTTTTAAATTTGAGGTTAGATTGTTTCCTTTTTATTTTGGTTGCTTTTTTTTTGTTTTGGTTGTAAAAAATGGGTATTATTGTCATTTTTTTTTATTACTTTAAAATAAGTTTTGTGCAGTTATGAATCATGAAAGGCTGAATGGTGGTAATCTTGTATGAATATTTTTAGGATTTTTTTTATATTAAGAGTATGCTGGGTTTGCTATTTTGCTTAAAAGGTGTTTGTATTAAAATAAGTATTATATACTTATTTTCAGAACTATTTGATTTTGAGATTTTAACTGTAAATTCGCCGACATCTGCCTAAATTAATACATTTCTTAGTTTAGAAGAAGTTTTAATATTTTTTAGAAAAGAAGAAGTTAGAAGAAGTTAGTCATATGTAAAAATATGAAGAAATTCTTCATTCCAATAAATAATATATACTTTTTCGTATTTAATTATAATTTTAAACGTAAAATATAATCATTTTTATTTTTTATTTTTTGTTTGTTTTTCAGGACCAAGAGTCAACAGAGCACGATGGCGATATAGAAGATATATCAGACGGTGAAAGAACATCGTCTTCTGAAAGAGGGAATCGACCCACTTATTATCCTGGGAATAATGATGAGGATACTCCAAGGTTAGTTTGTAACTAATTGGGGGGGTGGGGAGTTTGTAGGTTCAATTTTTTTTTCGTATGATTATTCATCTCGTCGACGACGTCACCTGTTATATTATCGAAGTTGTCCATTACAGTGAATTCATGGTAAACGCCATGGACGCTACAGAGCTGCGTCAATCGCTGCGCCGTGCGAGGAGGTGGGCAGGCGCTAGTGATCCTCCACCCGCGTCTCTAAGTGGATCTCCACATGACTCTGATGATGATGAGGTAAGGGGGGAGGTTGGGAAAAAGATATGTAGGGGGAAAGGGGGGGGTTTTAGGGGTTATGTAGTGGAGAGAGAGGGGGTGTATAGGGGAAGAAATGGAATGGTGCCAGCTTTCGACTTTCAAATCCGCCTTTCGTGATATATCCAGACATACTCCTGATGTTGAATTAAGAGAGAAGGCCTTCCTTTTTATATGTGTAGGGGGGGGGGGGGGGGGGNGGGGGGGGGGGGGGTGATAATCATGTCTTTTTATATTTGATTAAAGCTATGTTTTAATTCTTTTACATTTATAGTGTTTATTTCAATTCTTAGAATATTATATATATTATATTATTATTATATATATTATATTATTATATATATTAATGAAATTATTTGGCGTGAAAAAGAATTAATGGAATAAGCAATAAATACTTAAATTCCACAAATTTTATTTATAAACAATCATTAGTTATTATCATCCCACCAGGTATCAACGCCGTCCGGTGATAACGCGGACAGGAACCCCCTATCCGGATCATGTGAGTCCTTGGAAAGAGGGAGACAGAGCTATATAAAATCAGCGTTTGACAGTCTCAGTGGGAATCCCGAACAAGATAATAGTGTCGCTGGTGATGATAAACTTTTTTAAGCTTTTTTACGATCATTATTAATAATAAACAAAGCATGTTAATTAACTAAGTACTTATATTGTACATGTGCCTTTTAGAATTAGTGTTAGTAGATATACACATATATCGTAATGACAAAATGATTTTGATGAAACTACAATTATTTTCCAAGTTTAAATATACCTTTAAATATACCTTATAGTTTATATGTAGGAGAAGTGTGTGGAGAGCTTTTCAACAATGCTAAGTAATGCTTATAAAGTACATTAAATCACAACATTATTATATTTATAAAGACATAAACGTTGCTATATATTATTGCATGTAATATAATTAAATACGTATATATATATTTCATACAGCACCAAATACAACATCCCTTTCATCTCAACATTTATCACGCGGACCGGGAACCCGCGACCCTGAAGCGGCAAGACGGAGAGAGGAACTGCAGAGACGGATCTTGGAGACAAGACGACAATTGGAGAGTGTGAGTTGATTTGTTTACCTGTTTAAAAGTACGGCGTTGAGGTATATCTTTATCGCAGGGAGCGTAACTGCAGATCAGGAAACTGTACTGTAAATATACTTTACCGATTGTTATAAGCTTTATGGAACTATGACATTTAAAACTAATATTTATAATTTTATAATGCAATACGAGATTTTTAATTTTTTTTATATTTCTTTCCAGGTGGCATTCAGATCTAATCTAAAATCGAGTCAATCGACCACAGACCTATCGTATATACCAGAAAAGGAAAATTCCCGAAGAAACAGACCCGTCTCTATGGCTGTGCCTAGTAATTCCAGAAATTATGGTAAGTCGGACAAAAGTAGAGAAAAATAAAATAAACGAAGTTTTGAGATCTTTATATAGTGAATAATGATGTTATTGTAAAGAAGTACTATTTAACAATGGTAACAATTTTTTAATGTGTTATATTGGTAATGAAAATACTATACTTTTTTTGAAAACTATAGCGGGATGGAACTTGCACCTGCTTTTTACTGCGTAAGCATAATCTGAGTGCTTGGATGTTAAACGGGAGGTGTAACTTCAAATCTCGCTACGTTCAAATTTTTATATGTCTTCATAAAAAAGTGTTTTTCTTACCTAAGTGTGAAATAACACTTAAAAGTGTCTAAAGATCTTAAAATACATGATGTATATTGGATATGCTAATATCACAGTAAAGCCATTTTGATATTAGCTTGGCTTGAATAAACTTTAAAATTTTAATAACACATTATATAAAAGATATATTTAAAATGTAAATTTTTCAGTCATAACTTGAAATAGATCTAAATCACTCATTTTTATGTATTGCAAAAGTGACATGTTAATCATTTTGTGTGTGGAGGAAGTTGGTACGGACCGAATGTCGGTACATATTTATTAGTTTTAAATAAGAAAAAGCTTATGCCACTTTATCAAAAACATAATTACTAAACTAACCAAAGTTATTCCCTTAACGCTGACCAGGATTTACTAACCCACCCATATGCCCCGAAGACGTTCTAGACAGTCTGTCTACTAACTACTTTGATAGCTTAAACTATCAAAACTTAGATTTTCGTAATAAAAACCCTTATGCCATTCCTGCGAATTTAAATCATAAAATGATACCAGAGTATTATGATAATGTACCTCCGTATATACCTCCTAGAGTAAATATTGAACCTGGACATAATATTAGAAGAAATGTAAACTTACCGCCGACCACTAAGCCTGTGGTGTTTAAGGAAAACATACCACAGAAACAAAATTTATCGTTTACTATAGAAATGAGTAAAAAACCGACTTCGAAAGTGTTTAACAGACTTTTTCCAACTGCTTGCGAGGAAAAAGAACCTCCAAAATTACCGCCCAGAAATTTTCATTTAAATCTTACTGAGAAACCTCAACCGAAAACACCAAAACCTAACTCCAGGAGCATATTTAAGAATTATAAATCGTGTCCAGTTTCTCCTGTTTCGGAGGAATGTAAATGGGCTGATAAAGTCGCCCAAAATCAAAGTAATGCTGAAAAGGCCGAAAAACCTAAACAAAATGTTGATACTCGAAAAAGAAATTCGCTCAGTTTCTTTGTAGGTCTCGACAGTAAGATAAAAGATAGTAGAAATATTGTAGACACTATCAAAAGTGATACTGAGAAAATGATTGCTGAAATCACTAAAAAGTATGGAGATTTAGACGAATTTGAACCTAATAATCAAGGTGATTTAGACTTGCAACCGACTAAAGAAGTGGAAGAAAGAGATGATGGTAATTTTTCATCTGATTCTTTAGAAGATTGTAGTTTAAGTCAAGATGTTAGTTGCAAAAATAAGCTATATTCAAAGAAAGTATGCAAAAAACACAATAAGACCAGAAGTATGCCGCGTCGTGCTATCTCAAATTATGAAATATACGGTGGGACATATGAAAAACCAGCGATCCCATTAAAGCCTACAGTTTGCGGGTCACAGAAAAGTTCTACTTTGCCTCGTAATATGCCTTCGAATTTAGATGATATAATCGATGAAGATATGAATCCTAGTTATTCCATGTACAGGTGCCAAAGTGTTCTAACTAAGAGATGTGTGACTCGCTCTAATGAATCAGTTTTGAGTGATCATTCCAATTGCTCAAGTGTTTCGAATGAAATATTCCTAAAATATGGTAATGAAGTTGCTTTCCAGCAAGCCAAGTTTACGGATAGTCGATACAATTTAAACGATTCGCAAAATTGTTCATTTGAAAATATTCATGAACCGGATATGAAATATCTTGAAAATCATCGACATAGTAGTGCTAGTTTCTTCTTAAATCAAAAGAAATACATGAAGAATAGTTGTAGTCAAGAGTCAGTGTTATCAGACGAATATTTAGACAACGACAATCAATTGTCAAGAACAAATTGTAATTCATTAGAAAGTGTTCTTTCTGATGATTCAGAATGCACTAAAAGTGCACCTTTGGAAATGTTATTCGAAGGTGCTAGATCACGTACTAAAAATAAACCTGGTGTGCCAAATAGTCAAAGCTGTTACGAATTTGACAACACATCCAAAAGTTACGGATCAAGTCCTAATAACGTGCCACAATTTAGCGGATACATGTACAATAATTATTTTGGCGAAGGAACAAGTCCAAAAACGGATTATAATAACCAAATGCCAATGGTAGCAAGTTCTAAACCGCCAGTGCACAAAGTCTACGGGTTTGATGTACCTACAGGAGAATTTTCTGGACATAAAACTGTAACGCGATCCCGAAGTTTATACGATTCGTCTTCAAAACAAGCTCCTCCTCCAGCTAAAAATATAGCTTACTATTTTGATGGAAATGATATAGCGCAATATAGTAAAGAAAACAGGCCCAGGGATGAAATACCAAGATTGAGTAAAGAAGATTACATGGCCAATACTAGTAAATCGTTGCAACCCAAATTCGCTAATAAACATAAATATAAAAGCGAAATGGAAGGCTGCGATCAGTCCAATGCAATGGTTAAGTCAAAGAGTTGCAGTTTTGAAGTAGTTTTAGAACCAGCATCAAAACCTAATCCTCTTAAAAATTTAATGGAAAAACGGTCCCACGTAAAGAAAAATCTAGAAAAGTTTGAAGAGCAAATAAGAAAGAATACTCAAAGTAAAACTTGTAAAAATAAAATGAATAAAGAAAAAGCAAATGTTGCCAAATATAACAATGCCACAAAAAGTCTCGAAAGAGATTCCGGACAAAAGAATACTAATGTTAAAATATCTATGGAATTTGTTCCTCATAAACCGCCCAAACCTATTAAAAGAACGTCTTCCATTAAGCTTAACAATCGACTTAAAGCAGGTTTAGATAAATCTGCACTTAGCTCGTCTATTTCTTCCCAGTATAAAGCCAAATTAGATGGATTACACAATAAAAATTACATTTCTAACAGAAAGCAAGAAGATAAAAATTCTAATGTAGAAGAAACCACTGACAATTCTGAGAAAACTTTTGATGTATTTGTTAAGGAAAAGGATGTGAACGAAAATAGATCTGAAATACAAATGGATAGTCTCGAAGTATACGCAATGCAAAGAATGGAAAGAATGAAACATGTAAGCATGGATTCGTTAGATGTTATAGAAGATAATAATGATTTTACTAAAGATTCTTTAGACTATTATGCGGATCGAGACAGCAAGTTTTACACTAAGTCAATGAAAGACCAAAGAAATTTGAAGTTTGCTAAATACGAATTAGATATGCCGTGTCACAGCGGTCAAAATAGCGAAACTAAAGAAAATATTGCTCCTGATGATAGCGATGAAGTGAAAAAGTATAAGTATATTGAGAGAAAGCTAGAAATAATAAATAAATTGGTCGAAATGGAAGAACGAAAGATATTACAGGAAAAAATATTAAAAGAATATCGTATGAGACCTTTAAAAGCAAATATAAATGATGGCAAAGGTGTTGTCAAAGTCTTATCTAGAAAATTTGAGAAATTAGCCACAAAACAAAGTACTGTTCCAAATTTTGCTTCTCTCGCTCTAGAAGAAGCAGATACGGATACTGAAAATTCCGATAATAAGGAGATAAAGCGAAATTTAAGTTTACCTGATATTTTAGATACCGATCAAATTGGCTTAACAGTGGAAGGGGTAGATGTATCCAATGACGCTGGCAATGAACTTGCCGAAAAAGAAGAAATTGAACCAGCAAAATTAAATAACACATTTCAAAACATAGTAAAACTACCAAAATCACTGCCACAAAGAGTCTACAACGAAATGGTTATACCTAAAACAGATGTACATTTAGATAGTGAGAATTATGAATCTTCTACCACTAGCTCTAGTTGTACAAATTCTCCTAAGAGAATGTCGTGTTACGGATTCAACCGACCTAAAACACCATTTCGCAAAATAATGCGTGACTCAACTCCTAGAATGTCTATGGAAAATCCATATATGGCTTCTGGAAGAGTAAGGCCTCCATTAAATTCAGGGAATGGTGTAAGAGGGTTAGTGAAAAAGCTACCAATAACACCAGTTCTGCCATCGAAATTTTCATCAATGACAGGTGGGAGCATGGACTTAGATGTCGTGATGGTCCTTTTCGTTTGCGCTTCGATTCTAGATCTTTCTTTGGTCCCATAGATTAGGACAGGCTTAACCATTTGTGATATCTTGTGAGGAATATGGAATTGGTTAGTTTTTAGCTAACTCCACAACGCATCACAAATCATTTGCTTAATTTTTCGTTTATTTTTGCGATGATGGCATGTTTTTTTTAATTTTTATATCGTATTTGGTCAGTGCACGATTGTTCCAAGTGCTTATAGTGTTGATCTAGTTTGGTCCAAAACTTATATTTGTTTCGAAATATCAGCACATAATTTGGACCATTCTGGATGTATGTATGTCTGCATGTTTTAACGTCGTAAATATGACAGCGCGTAACCTGTCCTCCGAGCCCGAAGACAGTGGGATGAGGAGGGCGATATCACTGTCCGACCTCGCGGCGAAACCCGTGCCGGCGCCTAGAACGCCACAAGGTAGGCTTTGGTGATAGGTGGCGGGTTCCATTCCTGCTTAATTCAAATTGGGGAATTTGGAAAATTTAATTTCGGTGAAACTTTGACTAAATTTGAGAGATATATAAATAATTTATATTAATATTTAATGGGATTGGTTATTTTTGCATGTTCTATTTTTTTCTTTTAATGATTATAGGTTACTTTTTAAATTAATGCTGAAATTCAAATTTGAATTATATAATTATAAGACAAATTTATAATAATAAATCAAATTTGAATTTGACTTATTTTTTAATTTCTTTTTACGCTGATTGGTAATATTGGAGTACTCGTATTTTTCTTATTTTAAATATAAAGGGTTATTATTAGGTTAGTACATTATTTTAAATATTAGCACGCTTGTTTTATTAATTTTCTACTAATTCATGCTTCTACTCAATCTTATTGTACCCTATCTTTATGATTAATATTTGATCTGTATCTGACCTTAACACTACTTCAGGTACCACCTTGCTTGCCTAACCTCGGATTTACTAACTTTTTTAGTGTCCATGATTACTCTAAAAAAGTTAAACCTTAAATTATTTTGCTTCGGAAATCGATGAAAATAAAAAAGAAATCTAGGAATATTCAATTTATGATATAAAAATTAGTAATTTTTGTTTATAAAATTAATTAATCCATTATGATACTTTTTATTTAAGCAATTGTCTTTTATTATAAAAAAATCGAATAAAAACCAATAAATCAAAACTTTTATCTAGTTTTATTCATAACGTATGAATTACATGCACTTAGAGCCAATAAAAACAATATATATAGAACATTAGTTAATATTATACTATTCTATACAGCATCATCAAAATCGGTTCAGCAAAATACAAATTTAAACAAATCGCCGAGTGGCTTCGTGAGACCGGCGCCCCGTTATAATACAAAGTCTAACATGACTAGGAGTTCTAGCGTTGGTGTCTTAAATAATCAGGTAATTTTGGTAAAAAAAAAATTAATATGTTTTGTAGGCCAATTTGGCGCCTGACTTTAAACACAATAGTTGTGGGCTCTATCCCCACTTAGGGGAATTATTATATAGTAATTGTTTTAATTTCTTCGTTCTGTTACACGAAGCGCGATGATGAGTTTTGTCATTCAACACAATGTTTAGTAAATTGGGCGAATGCTAAAGAACTGAGTGTTTTAACACTTGATACTCTTATAATTTATTTTTATTCTCCATTTCCAGAGCGATTCCGAATCGGACCCCCAGCCTTCACGCCAAGTGCCAAGAGGCCAGGGTCTCATGAGACCGACTATTTCTTCCGCCAATAAAGCAGCCGCTAACACTGCTAGGAGGAGAACCAATGCTAATAATAGTTATGGACAAGGTTTGTATGGGGAATAGGCGGGGTAGGGGGCAGGGAAATAGGGAGGGGAGTGGAAAGACGTGGGTCCGTATTCCAGATTGATTCTGAATTAGATCTGAAGACATCATGGTAGGTACTTCGAGGCAAAGGGCACATGAGACCTACGATCTAATCTGTTAATATTCTAGTATTATAATAGTTATGGGTAAGGTTTGTATGAGTGGAAGAGAGGAGTGTTAGAATTGATTTAAAAAGAATTATTGCAAAGTAATATAAAGCGTGAGATTTGTATGGATCTTACATTTTAGAAATAGTTGCTTTTATCTCTGATAAAAAAAGAGCAGAAATTCCTAATTTAGGATGATTTTTTGTTAAAAATTGTATAATTTCTTGAGTTCATTTTATTGTATATCATTACTTTATATTTAAGTTTTATTCACATATTTATGTAACCAAACACGGTAGATCTAAAAGCAAATAATAATTAGTGCTTTAGAAGAGCACCAAAATGAGAGCAATTTGGGTATAGATTATATTTCATAATATAAACATTAATTGTATTTTAATCTTAATTTACTTAGTTAGATTTGAATAACCGTTTTTTTAGTTGATGTAACTAAAAGTTAAGACGATAAATAATAGTAGTTTATCTTAAAAAAAAACTTAAATCGTTACAATAATGTAACTAAGGAAAAGTGTGGAGTTAAGGTCCACCATCTAAAGTATAAGTAAGTAGTAATTGACCGCCCATTTGATCCCACAGGCAGCCACACAGTGCCTACATATTTTCAGGGACAGAGTACCCTCTTCCCTACCCACCCGGTGTCGCTGTAAAGGCCAATAGGGCTAACAGCATTAACCTCAAAACCGAAAAAAAAACCGCCCATTTGAATGGCGAAGCCCCTTTAAAAACTGAAAATATTGTTACATATAAAATATTGTTATATATTGTTACTCGAATGGATATTTAACCTATAACCGTCACGATTAGAAATTTCCCATAATATCTACGCTTTTTTAACAAAGCACGCGTTAACCATTAGTTAATAATTAACCGTAGTTTAAACGCACGTTTACAGCGCGCTCCGAGTCCAGCTCTGAGACCGAAGATATTCATCGACCTAGAGCCGCGTCCGTGGATAGGGCTCAGAGGAGATTGGGTAAGTACAGGTTTAAATCCAATAATGGATAAAGAGAGAGTGTAATAATGACATCAAAAAGTAATATTAATTGTCTTGATTTGTAATTGTCTATTGTTGTTAATCTGTTGTAAGGTGAGAATAAGGTTCATTAAATTGTGACTTTTTGTTTCATTGTAAGGGCAATTGGGGGAAGGATACAGGGAAGACGATGAAATTTATATTTGGCTTAAAGATAACAATATTAAAGCTTATCAATATTATAGCAATATTAAAGCTTAATTAGCTTTAATATTGCTATAATTCTACAGGAAATAAGGGAAGGAATAGATTTTTTTGCAAGTGTTACAAGCTAAGCTAAAAAATATTTTTAAAACTAGCGACTGTAAACGCGATCGATGTGAGTTCGTTTTCCACTCGGGGTAAAAAGTATATAAGAATATTAACAAGTAGTTTCCATAGGTAACAACGTTTAGCTTAATTTCGCTCAGATTATTTTTGTCAGTGAATTATTGCTATTACAAATTTTTGTACTAAGCAGAAACATTACTCCTTTTGTAATCACTTACTATATAAATTTATAAATAAATTAACTCTCCCGAAAACTATAATTAATTTACATTTTGTTTGCCTCCAGGTCGTTCTGGCAGCGAACGCGATATATCCGCAAAGGCGAAAGAAGTCACCGCGCGACTAACGTCCAATACGAGGCAGAGGCAGAAACAAGAAACCACTGGTGACAGTAATTGTATGTAATTTTTTAATTTATTTTATTAGATTGCAACAGCAGGGTGGGCAGAGGGAACTAAGTGTGACATATATTCTGTGCCCGCCCGTTTTAAAAGATATTGCGTGTTGAAAGATGTGGCGCTTGGCTTTTTTTGTAAGACAGTAAGAAATATTTTGTTATTATTTTGAATTTAGCTATTACACCTACTACAGATTAGACCCAAAACCACTTATTCCGTATATTAAGTGCAAATGGAACATTGTGATACATCACTCTATTTTTCAATTTTAGTTTACCCATTTGGAAATATTAAATAATAGGTTATACTTATAAAACCATACAATAATATGAAAAAAAATGTAATTGTTTCTCCAATTAAAATTCAAACAAAAAAGCAACTTCACACATCTTCCAGCATATCAGAGAAGACCATTGCATCCGAATTGGTAAAATTGTGTATTTTGTGACTTAAATCAACGTCGCTCTTTGTCTTAGAGACCTATGAAATAGGAATAATTCCTTCTATTCCCCATTTTTCGTCCAATTCTGAAGGCATTGCATGTTGAGTAGCGGAACTCAACTCCGCGCTTTGGCTTTTGGCATTAATAAATTAAAAAATAAATTATAAATAAACTTACCTTCTTTCATTTTCAGTATCATCATCACAATTATGTTCAGCTCTAACGGAACAATTAACGAAAACAGCCAGCAAAGTCGTACAACTATACAGAACACTGCAGAGTGACCCTGATTGTGCTTCCGATATTAGTGGTGAGTGTGGATTTTAAGGGATTTTTTTATTTATTTTTTTTATATTTTGATAGATTTCAATATATTTTGACGGAATTTGAGCTGGCGATGGATGTTGTAAAGACATAAAATGATATTGAAAATGAAAATAATTTTCAACAATCATTTTATCCAATTAAGCAGTGAGTTCGTGTTAGTGAGACCTCCTAGATAAGATCATAACTAAGTTTGGCTTTCATAGAGTAATTAATTAGTATTCGAGGCTTTTAACATTATGAAATTTCATCTTTTATTATAATATAGATATAGAATATATAAAATTAGTATAAATGGTCAATTAAAAAAAAATGTTTATCGTATTTATTTTAATTTAAAAATTTTCTTCGCACTGCTTCACACTGATTGCCGCACATAGGAGCATGCAATATTTATATTTTTTGTTGTATTGTTGTTGTGTATTTATTTTTTTCGTGTGGGAATCGAACCCACAACCACCGCCTTTATATGTATATCTAGCTTTTATGTATCCATGTAAATAATTGCAGGTCTAGAGGCAGCGATACTAGAAACTCAAAAAGTACTAAGAAGCGCAGTCGTAGTGCAGAACGGATCTGAAGGTGATTCCCTAGCTGTGGACTGTACGAGACAGAGACTGGACCATTTGGTTGCCAAAGGTAAGTTTTAGCATGCATTTTGAGGTAACAATATATATTTTTTTTCCTATTGTGTAGTGGTAATGAATTATTGTTAAAATAATGTAAATGGTCAATTTGAAAGAAAGGTAGAGAATTCTACAATAAGTGGAGAATGGATGTGTTCTAATGGAAATGGTGTGTCCAACCCTAGGTTCCCTGATTCCCTCTGCCTACCCTGCTATAAACAGAATATAGCATGAGGCTAAAATGATTAAAGGTTGTTGATTGATTATTGAGCTACCTCAATTTTGAGTTAGATCTATATGTGAATTTCCAGATTAAATTTAACTAATCAACTAATTTTCTTTCTAGAGGCAACAACAGGTTCTAATCCGGCGATGTCACTTATAGAACAGTATTCTGATATTTTACTCAACATGATGCAAAGTAAAATGGTAAATCAGTTCTCACAGAGCCCTCAAAGTCTACCACCGACACCCCGTGAAGATAGTTGATGATAAGATGGGATGAGAAGAAATTGTAAAAAGGTGTTAAGAAAGGGGACTTAATTTAAAGATTTTTGATGACAAAAATTTACCCAAATGTGTTGAAGTGTTAAAGAAATGACTAAGCAAATGGTGTTTTGTGTAAAAGTATACTCGTATATTTCAATCTTGGTCCAAAGTGTTTGAAGTAAATATTGAAAGTGTTATCAAAAGAAGTGACTCCATAAATGATTTTTTAATCGAAAAGTGTAAATTTTCAAACTATTTCCACAGTTTTTAAGTGAAAATATTATCAAGTAATCACTCATTTTCAAAATTTAAAAAAATGTAAGATGGTTTTGTGTAACATATAAGATTTTTTTCCACAGTGGAACAGTGGGTTTGATCTGAGGGGATGGAAAAAAACTTGTAACTTTGGCTAGGAATGTGTGAAGAATGGAATGTGCACTAATTTTCATCTGCCTACCTTTATGCGAGATATCGCGTGAAGCTTAAAAAATATTACTATTTCTTCTATGTTATGAGTGTTTGCTTGGATTTTTTTTAAACTTAAAAAATAAAAGTGATATTTTGCTTAAAATTATGATAAATATTAAAAACTATGATTGGTTTAGATGCAATCATACTTTTTAACTAAATATGACTAAAGCGTTTTTTTAAAATTTTCATTCTTATGTCAGTCATTCCATAATTATTCTAAAATGTATGTAATAAAACTAAATGTATGTAAGTTTTCAATATATATAATGTGAGTGTGTCTGTCAAATTGAATTTTGTAATAATAATATATCATTTGTGGATAATTATGTTTTCTTATTCTATAAAACCATATATAACTGTATAAAGAATGATTAAAATTATAATTTGTCCTATAATTAACTCATTTAAATAAAATAACCTATAATTTAAACTGATTTGATTCTTTTTTCAATTATCTATATCTAAACCTAACATTTACATTAATTATTTTACTATTTTTTTAAAAAATCATACAAAAGAATATTTATAATCTGTTGGTTAAACAGATTTTATAAGAAAATAAATTAACACATTCTAATCAGATTTTTTTTGACATTTATCTTTTTCGATTATTTTATTTGAATAATTAATCCTTTCGTTTGCAGAAGCCTAATGCTCATATTATTCAATTTTAAACTGATATTATTTACACTGTTAATATATAACCAATAGATTATAAATGGTTTTGAATGTCCAATACAATATCTTAATCTAATTTATTATCCAATTACCTTATTGTGTAAATAATAAGGCTTAAAATTATGAAAAGTAAACAGTATGTGAATAAATATTATTCAAAATATGTAATACAAGTGAGGCACATTCAATTCTAATTACTGGATATTTTTGTGAATTTCTTTTTTTTTATAATAAAATATCAATTAGCATTTTTTTCATATACCGTATAAGTAACTAATATTATACTATTAATGAATGAGTAAAAAATATGCTAAATATTATAAGCATACCTAAATTATTACAAAAAATAATGATTGAGTTTTAATAGTAGTCAAAATTTTAGTGTTTTTTAGCTTTCCTTTTATATATTTGGAGTATTTGTTATTGTAACTTATAAATAAACGTCCACAAGTCAATATATATATATATATATATATATATATATATATATATATAAGGTCTCGATTTGTCACAATTAAAGTAATAACTTAATTAAACAACTGTTAAATATTGATTAAATGGTTAAGCTAATGGTTAACTAATGCTTAACTGATGATTAACTTATATTTAAATAATGGTTGTAACGTAAAATGGTTATTCCGTAAGAGGTATCTCTCTTTCTTAAAAAAGATTTGCAGAATTTTATTTTTTTTAATTAATTATCCATGTGATTTTTAAATATTTTTTCTTTATTTATAATCTGTATTTAAAGAAAATATAAGAGATACTCAATACGATACTTTTAAACTTATAAAATCTTTTTTTAATCAATTTTTACCAAAAAATGGTTAAATCAACGAAACTGAACGTGAGATTTTTAACCTCTTGTCAAATATATTTTGTATTATTTTTTTATATATATTTATAGTCTGTACGTTGATAATGTGAAAAGTATTGTATGCATTAAATGTATAAATGAATTAAGTTTAGTTACCTGTAAATTTTTTTGACAAATACAAAATATTTTTGGCAGTTGTTGAATGTCTTTTTTTTTAAATAATTGTAACAAGGACAGGATATAGGGATGTAGATATTTTTCTTTTTTTAATTTAATGTTCAAAATTGTAATGCCATTTACGAAAAAGACTAATTTTATAAATAATATAGTTATGTACGATATTACACATCCATTGAAGTATTTTTTGTTTTTTTTTTGTTTTATTTTTCCTTTCTTTATGTATGTTTTATTTTAATATGGGAATTTAGTTAGGAATTGACAGTAAAATGAGGATTTGGTTATATTGTAAATTCTTAAGGTTTATATATAAATATATATTAGTTAATAAGCAAAAGTGGTCTAACGCAAATTTTGATATAATATAAAAAGTTTCATTTATATATGAAAATATATTAATTTGTTCTCCCTGTAGCCTATACTTTCAATCGGTGCAGCAGGACAGCGACTGATTGTAAACGCGACGCTTGTGAGTGTCGAACTCACAAGCGTCGCGTTTATGTTTATCGCATTCCCTATGGTGAATGATTATATTTAAACAATTTCTATTTCACTGCACGGTGTACGACAAAACGATGTGTACTCAACACACCGCTCAAGGTGCAATATCTAGAAAATTCAACGGTGTTTGGGGAACGGCGTTTCTAAACACTAGGGGTCCTTAGTAGATTAGGCAAAGGGGACTTTAAAGTTCAGAGACTCCTCACTTTCTGTCAATTTTCTGGACATTGTTGAGTGACCGAACTTATCTACCAGAACGGGTACAATAATTCATTCTTCCAAGTGAGATCGAACCCACAACCGTCTTGTTTACTGTCAGAAGTCAATCATTAAGAAACGATTTATTAACTAAAACCACACTCATATTTATTCAAATTAAAAGTTAGACCACTTTTCACAGGATTTGAAGAGAATTGACTAAAAATCTTCACTATCCATTTTATAGCACGCTGTATAATATACGCTTATTTATTTACATACAGGTAATGTTTGTTTTTTTAGGAAAATTACTATCGTTTTGAAAGACAGCGGATAGACTTTTTTAAGGTTAGTTTTTATTTGCTGTATTGGACTCTCATAAAGACAAAAAAGCACTGCCAAAAAATGTCATGTATGAACCAGTTATTTTTTCATATTATATTTTTCCTAATTATTTTTATTTCAATATTTTTATTAAATGGGTGTTAAGAACATTGATATTCATCACGTCGTCATTACGTTATCTAAATGAACGTAAATAATCTATCCAAAGGTCTTTTAACAAAAAAATAAACGATTTTGAAACGATAATAATTTCCAAACAAATTATTTATGTTATTTCATTATGCATATAAACACATTTTAAGTGAAAAGGGGTTTAAATCAAGATCTTGTAATTGACAAACGAAATGAGTTTAAAATAATATGAGGTAAGTTAGTTTTCTAACGCACAATAAGCACATACTCTTTTATATTCATATAGGCAGAGAGTTTAATAAAAAAACACCTCTCTACCACTTGTTCTCCGTTTTTTATTTACAATCACGTTGTTTTGAGTGGCGGACCCCAATGCCGCGGCTTATGTTATCAAAACGAGAAAATGAAAATACTTTAAATATGTATAAACAAAGCTATTTAAATCAGTAACACTTAAGTCGATGCTGCACTAGTAGGTACTGTATATTTAACTCGTGCACCACTAAATTGATGTTATATTCCTTTTCACCTTAAACAAAGCAAATATTTCATGTACTAAATGCTTAATCATAAAATAACCTATAAACTGCACTAAGTCGCCATTTTGTATATTATATTCATCACAAAATGGAGGATCATTTATATTCACTTTTTAGAATATTTAGAAATAATGTCATATTATTTTAATAGCAAGGCAAGATAATTCTGTTTTGTATTTTCACTTAATTAATGTACTTTTTAGTAGGGTATTAAAATACTTCGTTCCCCATTAACACTTCTGTTCCCCACTTTCTGCCGTATTCTTGAAGCATTACTTGTTGAGTGGCGGAACTCAACGCCGCGCTTTGCCTTACCAGAGCGAGGAAATGAAAATATTAAATACGTCATTATACCGAGTGGGAAAAGAGCCAACAACCGTCGCATTTGCGCCACGACGGTCTCGTGGGCCGTAATGGCTTGTAATATTTTTACATATAGTTAGATATAACAAAAAGATAGACTATATCATATTATTCCAATCCAATATCTTCTTATTTTTATTATACTATAAAATTTCAAAAAAAACTGTTAGTGTTTAAAATAATGACATTACTTATAGATATTTTATTATTCTTTCTAAATGCTTCGAAGTATGTACTAGTTGGAGGTAGTTTTTGAATTATTTTTAATCGACTTCTAAGAGAGTCAATATGTTATGTACAGTTAATATGTAAGGTCATTTTTGATAAAAATAAAACAATTTCAATTGTGTGTTGTCTTTTCTTCTAATAAAAGCTCATAAATCATATATAAATATCTTTATTTTTATGATTTTTCTACTAATAATAATGGCTTGGGTCCATCTTGGCGCAATGATAAGGCGTCGGACGGTGAACGCCATGACTGCTAGTTCGATCCCTACTTGAGTAATTAATTATTTTCATTTCTTCGCTCTGGTAAACAGACAAAGTGTGGCTTTGAATTCTGAAGTAGATCCTAATTTTTGAACTAGAATGATTAAAATACGTGTTAGTAAGACGATGTTAATTAAAGACAAAAAGTTTAATTAATTTTCCATATGTTTTGGTTTATCTGAAGAACGAATTATATTTTGGTTGATCCTTCTCAATATGCCTGTCCTTATCAAGAATTCTAATATAGGTCGTCTTATCTCACGCTGCCTTGGTATACCTAAAATAATTTAAGAAAATAAGATTTATGAAAAACAAACTTAACTATTATAATTATTAGATTATTAATATTTTTTAATTTAATTTAATTATTATATTATTATTATTAACTCTGCACTTATACTTAAAAATCTGTAAATAATAATAATTTGGATATACTTACGTTGGACTTGCAAAGGCTTTGTGGATGTTTGGGGGCCTAATTCATACAGTATTTGTAAATCGGCATGATTCCCGAAACGAAATCCAAAACCTATACGATGATCGTTTCCTAAAAATATATACTTCATATTAATTATATTAAAAAAAAAAACCTTCGTTACGCCCACCTTACGCCTACTAACGTATACGTACGTGCTTGCAATATTACTTATTTTAATAGAAACATATATATATTTATATACATACGAGTATATAAGTAGATACATATGTTGAATTTGAACATTATAGTCTACCTTTTACTATCCTGGGAGCAAAGCCGTAATATGCTGTGAACCCCATAGCGACGTCCTCTGGCACAATGAAGAAGAAACCATTGATTAAAGAACCTAGAGAAAGAAGAACGACTTTTATTACCAGTTCTTTTAGATTTACGCTATATCCTGCACATAGCAGGGTAGGCAGAATTAACCTGGGAACCTAATGTTTAGACACTCGGTGTTGAGTGGCGGAACGCAATGCTGCGATTTACCTTGTTAACAGAGCGACGGAATGTTAATATCAAATGTTTAATTCCCCCGATTGGGAATCTAACTCACAACCGTCGCGTTTGTATATAGTCACACGCTTGTACCTCCGCGGCACGGAGGCCCCAAAAGATGCCAAAAAAAACAAGCTATAATCGGGAACTAAACTAAAATCCTAGCACAATAATTTAATCATTTCTACTGAACCATAAAGCCCATTCTATCTTCTCAAGTCGTTAAAGAGAAAGTTCATTAGATATTATTTTTAATGTGATACTTAAAAATCATTAGCTAATACTAAAATAAATTAAGTAACATTATGTTACGTAATATTGTCTCTGTGTTGGGGGTCGTGACTTCCACTTATTTTTTTTTAGTTTCACGCTGTATCTCGCGTATAGCAGGATAGGCAGAGGAGACTTAAATGTTAAGACATTCCGTTCCCCTCGCACCGACCTCTTTCCGAGTCATTGTGTATTAAATAGCACATATCGACGCCAGGACTTTTACGAGTGCGAGAAAAAGAAAATAGTTCATACCCCCAAGTGGAAATCGAACTCACGACCGTCACCGCGGCTCCGGCCTTTGTATACTCATTAATTCAAAATTTCAATATTTCTATACAATTTCTTATAACATTACGTACTTTTACGTACATTTGAACACTATGCGTGTCAAGGCTGCGCGTGCGCAAGTTTATGTAATCGATTCTAAACAGCTTAATGTAGGCATATATAATTTGCACATAATATATTAATATGACTTGTATTTTGATTTATTTTTTTTTGTAAAAAAGAACAAAAATATTATATAAATATTATATTATATAAATTAAAATATGGAGTGCCCTGTTTACTATTATTTTATTACATTTTTTTACACCGTATTTTACACAAAGCAAGGTAGGCAGACGGAACTTTGAAATTTAGTGTTTAGACACTCTTTTTCCTACTTTTCGCCAAATTTTTGAGACATTGTTGGTTGGGATGCGGAACTCAACGCTGTACAGCTTAAAAAAATCATAAAATAATGAAGTACCTAAATAACGCTCTCTCTTGCCAAATGGTCATTCTCTAAAGCAATGTTTGTGCATGATTTTATTTTAAATAATAATCTTACAGTCATATATTGAAAAATATAATTGTGTTGTATGACGGCCATTCTGTTGCAGTGGCAGTGTTTGTCTGTAAGAGCGATAATTATGGGTTCGATTCTTTTACAGATAAATTACTATATTCATTTCCCACTGTACTAGACAAGTTGCGGCGTTGTGTTCCGCTACTCAACACGCAATATCTAAAGAAATTATATAATACTATGATACCCTATATCATACTATACGACAGATACAGTACGAAGTTACAAAACAAATATTTCAACGCTCTATAAGATAGAACACGGCGTTAAATTCCGCACTTTACACAATTGCATAATGTGTAAATAGAGAAACTTATCACGTAATTTAAGAAGGAAAAACACTGATACTCACAATGAAATATTAAAATAACAATAACTATGAAAATTTTCATAATTAAATAACAATATCTAAAATAAACAAACAGCTTTAGTGAATGGTAAAATACAAATGATGACAAAACAATTGTCGCCGATGTCCAAGGTTTGTTTCCCATAATTAAATAAAATAAAATGACACGCATAGGTGTAACCTTCAATTAAATAATAGCTTCACGCTGTATCTGGCAGTTTAGGCAGAGAGAACCAAGTGTTAAGACACTTTATTCTCCATTTTCGATTATAATTCAAAATATTGCATGTTTGGTGACGGAATTTAACGCCGCGTTTTGTAGTAATATTAGTAAAGAAATTATGAATTTTTTTAGACCATATCCCCAAATAGGAATCAAACTCACAGCGATCTTGTTTAGTCATACTTTGCACCAATACTACCCGATAATGATAACCCCTATAATTCTATAATGTCTTGTAAATCGTGGAGATTAAATATATTTATTCTCCTAGTGGGAATCGAACCCAATATCTATTATTTATTCTTTTCTTCATCATATTAAATTGTCATCAGAAATAAATCCTATGCCAATCATATGATATATGAGAAGATTTGAAATGGAGGAATTTGCAAAAATAGCAGAACAACCTGAACAGATTTAGATGAAACTTGCAGTTATTTATATCACTTACTAGCGGCCCGCCCGCTGCTTCGCCTGCGTGAACTACGTTATTATTAATTTCTACCTCCATTAGTACCTACATCCTATAAGTGACGTCCATGTAAAATTTGAGACTCCTAGCATTTGCAGTAACGAAGTTTCATACAAACTTTCAACCCCAAAAACAACCCCTTAGAAGTCGAATATTGCAAATTCCCTTCGTCTTAGCGAGCACCTACGTACTATAAATAACTCCTATGCAAAATTTGAGATTCCTAGGACATGTAGTTTCTGAGATTTCGTGATGAGTGAGTGACCTTTCGATTTTATATATATATAGATAGAAATATATAGAAACCAGAATAACATATAGGATACAATTTATGTGAACATTTTGTACGATTTTTCCACAATATAACAATAAGCTTTAATAACATAAAAAATATATGTTAACAATAATCAATAGATTTAATAAAAACATTTATATTTCTTGTAAACAATTTTATATGATTATATTCTTATTCATTGCAACCGTCTCTTATCAAATGATTAATTTTTAGTGTTCATTAAAATTAGACAAAGATATTTACTTCCCATGGGAGTAGGTACTATCTATCTTTTCATTTCCCGCTCAGGCCCAAAGACTCGGCGCGGGGTTGAGTTACGTCACACGTATGTCTCGAAAATTGAGTGGAATTTGGAAAACAGATTTTTTTTAACACTAGGTACCCTCTGCCTGAATTTTCTTATTTCTAATTTCCTAATTTTGCCTAGTTTCATCATTGTTATATATATTCCATTATATTAAGATATTTTAAATTAAACTTTATTAATTTTCTTACATTTGTGTGGATATTTTGAACCTACTACATATACAGTGTAACACAAGTCCCTTTTACTTCTAAACACAATATCTACTTTACTTACGTTTCACTAATATGAAAGTAACTTACTTAAAAGCAAAAATATCATAACTATCAATTTCGTTCAAAGTAAATTAAACCTAATTACTATTTTAATAGAAGATAGTTCTCTTTAACAATCTATACTTCTATACTAATATTACAAACCTGAAGAGTTTGTTTGGTTCAACGCACTAACCTCAAGAACTACTGGTTTCAACTGAGTTGGATAGTCCATTTTCGTAGGTAGGTAGGACCTTGTGTTAGGTCTAGACACTTTCCGCCGAATTTTGGAGGCATTGTATGTTGAGTGGCGTAACTCAACGCCGTGCTATGCCTTATTTCCTCGAAACGAAATAGATCCCACAGCCGCATGCTTGTGCCACTGCGCCACGATGGACCTCTTTGGCTTCTGGATTTTATAATATACACATGATGAATATAATAAATAAATAATTTTAAGTTTAATTCCATGGACATAAGGGGATAGTTTTATTTAAATTTATTTTCATTTCCTGGCCCTATAAAGACAAGCCGCGACCTTGAGTTGCGCCACAGAACATGCAATGTCTCTACAATGTTCAGAAAGCAGAGATCGGAGTGCTTTAACACTAGACAGACTGTAAGTATTGATTTTGAAAAAAATCACTTATTACATAGTATTTCATAAGTAGATTTAATTTTAAATTATTAAGAAAAAATATTATATATTTCTAATATACAAATAAATGTCAATAGAAAATGAAATTTATTTATACGTAATAAGTTTCAATTTCATTTAACACTTAAATAATATTAAAGAAACTTTGTTAATTTGTTTGTTGGCTTATCTCAATTATTTTTCTGTAAAAAAATATGGACAGTAGGGTTTATTTTCTTTAAAGAAAGAAATCCTACAAGTTATAATTTGTTTTTTTCTTTCGATATATGTATATATCTGTATAAATTCTTTGAGATTGTATTGGTACACCGGCACAGCATTACCTGTGTGTGTGTACTACGGTTGTACGGTCGATTCCCACTCGACTATTTTAATTTCCTCCCTGTCAACAGGGCAACAGAGTGTCTTAACACTAGTTCCCCTCTGACTACCCTTCTATATGCGAGATAAATATACATAAATAATAACATTGACACACAGAATCGGGGCCTAACAGCTAGTTTAGTAAAAACCTTGTCGCAATAGTGAAAGTACGACATATAGACTCACAGTCAGTTGGCGGCAAATCGTTGTAAAGAGAGTGCGTATTTTTTTTAATTTCTTTATTTTTTTTAATTTACTCGCAAAGTGACAATGATATAACATTTTCGTGCCAATATGGAGAGTATTTTGGTGTTTAATCTGTTCCTGCTTTCTTTTGGTAAGTTCGTGTTATGAAAATTGTATGGGAGGATATTTTTATGTATGGTACATACATTATTTAATTTATATTTATATTGACATATTGTATAATGAATGATGCTAAGCAAATTATGAGGAAACTTTCTATATGAAATGTTTGGACGATAAAAGTGTCTACATATATCTACTAGATATTTTGATATAAGAAAGTTTTAAAAAAAAAATATAATGAAACGTAAGACACTCCGCTCTTCACTTTCCGTTCATATTAGAGACATTGCAAAATTTAACAAAATAACTAAATGAATAATCAAATTACCTAAATTCTGGCGAAAAATTAAGAATGTAGAGTTTTGACACTGTGTGATTCCACCTACCTTCTTTAAATTTTACTAATATATATTTTTTCTAATATTAAATATTATGTTAAAATATTTTATTAAAAGCATTAAAATCTCTGAAGATTATGCCATAACCATCAACTTACAAAAAAAAAACTTCATATAATTTAAATAAAAAATAATTTAGCTTCTATTGTAAGAGAATTATCAAGTATAGCATGAAATTCATCCATCCTAATTCTAAGATAATAAACTCTAAGATTTTAATTAAATTACAACTCCGTTCGACTTCCTATTTCTATAATAACATTTCTTCACTTCTTACGCAACTACTGAAGAAATAAAATACGAATAACATAATTTTCATAATATACTCTTAATTAATTCCTGGAAGTGTTAATCATTAAGCTATAGGTACTTAAGTAACAGGTTCATTTCCTTTTTTAGGTTAAAGTCTAGTTTAGTTTGAGGTCGTTGGCGCCGCGTGTGATTTTAAATGCGCTGGTTGTGTGTTCGATTCCCACTTAAGGGGGTTGAAATGCTTAAAATCTTAATTTCCTTTTCCACATAAACACGTGGCTAACACATACTACGTACTTAAATTTAAAGATGCTCCATTAAAAATTGACTAAAGCGACCATTCACGACCTCGACCTGCATTCTACAGGATGTTTGCAAAACATTAAACTTTCTGTTTACTTAACATTAACCTACATAAGGTATTTAATATTTAAGATTGAATCACTAAATTAACACGCTATATCTCGAAATTGGTTGGACAGTTGGGAACGGAGTGTTTTAACACTAGGGTCCCTCTGCCTTCCCGGCTATATATGGGATAATGTGTAAAACTGAAAAGCAAAAACATAAATATTTTTTAACATAGACTTGAAGCCACGTCTATTGTTGAGGCCAGTCGTGGTGCAGTGGAAAACTAATGAAGTACATTCCTCTCAAAAATTGGGCGGAAAGTGGGGAACGGAGATATTTCCTCTATTATTATATAAACGAAAACCTGCCTGCGTTGTTGTTAAGATACTCCCTTCTCCATTTTCTGGGGACCACGTTACACGTAGTGCCCTTGCGCCAAGATTAGCCTATCATTAAAATATTAATGTAATATATTTTATTTCAGTGTCATGTGGAGTGATTATTCCTGAAGAATTACCGTCCTTGCTGTCTGTAGCATACTCGAATATACCACCTATTAAGAAAGGTAAAAAAACTTAGATTTTTGTAATGTAATTTAACAAAATATTACGTTACGTAAAAGGAAATAAAAATAAAAATCATTAAATAATTCTAAAATCATACTCTAAAATTCAGGGTTGAACCTTAAACTTTAAAATTGTAATTACATATATTAGACCTTAATACAAATACATGCTAATTGAAGGTTATTTAAAAGTAGTTTCGTGATTTCCTTTGTTTTTTAGTTGTTTTTTGTTTAATAGTTATTAAATAATATATGTAATACAAAAAATGGGGCTAACCTTGATGTATAAATTAAGATTTAAAATACCAGGGAGAATTAAAAGTGTCATAGTAAATGTCTTAATAAATTCTAATAATACTAAGCTAAAAAAGCTAAAAAGTTTGTTTGGTTGAACGAGCAGGAATTACTGGTTCGAATTGTATACAATTTATTATATTGGATAGTCTTTTGATCGAGGCTGGCTATAGACTACAATATGTTTTAGCTTCATGCTGTACCCCGGACATAGCAGAGCAGGCAGAGGGAACCTTGAATGTTGAGACTCCGTTCCCATTAAGATACTTCCGTTCCCCATCTTATATACGATATTATTTCACGTTAATTATTTTGATCGATCGTCTAAAGTACCACACTTATTTATTAAAGTTTGACACAAAATGTCTTAATCTGGATAAAAAGTAGGGACGGAAGGAATGTATTGAAATTGGCCTTCCTAAAACACTTCACTCTAAGACTAACTAAAAAATATCAAAGAATCACAAAAATACCTACACACACAAGAACTAGCAAAGGAACAGATGAAAAAAGTCCAAAGATTTAATAGAATAGTATTCCTACTCTACTATAACTTTCTCAGTCTTCGAAAACAAGATATAATTTTATTTCCTCCATATATTGCAGGTACCGATTCACGTATAGGCTTTGGTTTCGCCTTTGGGAATCATGCAGACTTCCAGGTTATGCTGGAGCTCGGCCCTCAAACTGAAACTATGAAATTAAGTAAGTAATTCAATTGTAATATACAGAATAATATTTAACAGAGTTAGAGCATAGTTAACAGAATTTAAGTTTTCAAAACACTTAAGGTATGCGTTTGGGCGTAGGAATAAGAGGAATTCGTGTCTATATTAGAATAGTCTTGGGTCCACTGTAGACTATTTTGCGCCCAGTCCTAAAATATTAGTAACACAAAATTCACCCTGAAAAATAAAATGAAGAAATTCTTTACATGGATAGATTATAATTCAGATTTTTTTGTGAATTGGGACAAGTCTTTAATTTAACTTACTCTGCCATTCAGATTTAGAGCATAAGTAATGGTGTGCTTTCTTATTTTCTATCTACCATTTGAACGAGTCGGAATCGAACCCACTCTTACTTTCTTTACTCTTATTTACTTTTTCTAATCGGTTATACAGTGCGCAGCGGAACTATGCGTGACTTTGAAGGGTTGTAAGTTAGGTTCCCAATCGTGGGCATAAAGTATTTTTAATTCCTTGCTTTGGTAACAAAACAAAGCGTGTTGTATTCCGCCACTCAACACACAACGACTCGAATATTGAGCAAAATTTGTGTTAAATACAAAAATTAAATAATTATTTCAGATGGGCAACCATTTCCCAAAAATGGTAACAGCAACAGTAAAAGGCAAGCGCCGTTACCACCAGTGAAAGTCAACAAGAGTAGAGAGAAGGTACCTACCTTAGGTTTTTTCCGTTTTTAATTTTTAAGTGGGGAACGGCAATCGTAACTAACTAACTTCGAAGGCATCCCCTGCCTGCCCTGCTATGAGCGGCTTACAGCGTGAAGTGAAAAAGAAATTTTAAATCCACGCAAACAAAGTTACGGGAGATAATCAATAAATTATCAAAGTCACTTATATGTACAACACTTTATTCCACATTTTTTGGTTAAAACACATAGAATTTTGCACAAATAATCTAAAGATTAAGCCAAATATAAATTTAACAAAGTAAGAAAATAAAGCAATATTATTGTGAGTATTATTGCTATAAAATAATGGACAGGCGGTATTTTATTGTTGTAAAAGATGCTAATTCGGATGATTGGCCGAAAAAAAATCTAGAAATCTGTCATCAATATTCGTTTTCCACCTTAATATTTCTAATTAAAGGCTATTATTTAAATAAATATAAAACTTTCAGACGTTGCGTGTTGATTGGCGCAACCTAATGGCGTGCTGTTTATTTTCATCAGAGTGAAGAAATGAAAATAATTCATTCCCTCCAATGGAAAAAAAACCACAACCGCAGCTTTACAATCAGGCAGCATTCTTAAATACGAAATATGCATAATAATTATCATATTAAATTTATATTTACAGTTCCTACAAAGCGACGCCGGTAAATACCTCCAAAATTGGGCGCAGAAGATGAAAAATCCTCAAAAACCAATAAAAAAAACCAAACCCGAATCGTTCAATCTAGAAGATTCTATGGTAGAACTGGTGCAGAACGAGAAAGGTGAATATGAGATTCACCAACCAAACCCTGCAATATCACAAAATACGTTGAATAAACTTAAGAAATTATATGGGGAGAAGGTAGAAGAAGCGAAAACAGCGGGACAGAGGACAGAAGAAGAGGTTAAGAAGATAACCGAAGACTTGTCTAATGTGGATTTGGAATAAATGGTTTTTTAAATAGAAATTTGCTTTTTTTAGTTGTTAGTTTTATTATAAAATCGGGAGGGAAAGGGAACGGGAATTCAAGACGAAATATGGCGTTGAGTATGGTAGAGACTTGACTAAAGTATCGAATTTTTCAGTGTAAATGTTTTAATGGTCTGGACCGTTGCTTTGATCAAATATGTTCTTAACAAATATTGACGCATAATAAATCGAATTCGGAAGGGAAGCGAAGAACGGAGTGTTTTAGCGGTAGGTTCTGACTGCCAACTCTACTATCTATCAAGTCTTAACTCCCAGTTAGAAATCGAAACGACATTCGCCGCCTATATCCCTTATTCCTCTTCGCCACGACGAACTAATATTTTCTCTATGTACATAAAACTCTTTCGTTACTGACAGACAACGCACAGCCGACTTTTCACGGCGTAGAAGTTGCAATCTGGTATGGACAAGTATGTCCAGAACTGCCAATAGTAAGGAATAGAACAAGGTATTACATTTTATCCGCTCAAACAAAGTCGCGGGCTACGACTGGTTGTATATTGTATCTATGTAATAGTACATACACACTATTTACATCTCTGTTAGAGTGTCAAACGAATACTTTGTTGCAATTTGTTAAGAGATAAGGAGTCGGCTCCGAGGTACAAGAAGAAGCGATTTCAGGTATTTCTAAAAAGTTACGGTAGTTAAGTAAGATTTTTTTTCAACTTCATGATTTGTATCCACCACATAGAAGGCTAGGCAGAGGAAACCTGGGAACCAAGTGTTAATTAACAGATAAAATAACGTGGCTTTGCCATATGGACGGTCGGTTTTTGTCACTTCCCATTTCCCTACCCCCTCCCTATCTCCCAGATCAGTACCCTCTACGGTACTGCTATAAGGAAACGCAAGCGCTGCTAAATCGCTTCATGCTATGTTTTAAACATATACACAGTACCTAATGGTTATATTTGCTTCAGCCGAGAATTGAAGGCGTAATCCGATTATAGTTAATAGTCCCATCACGGTGTGTATCTCTATAGAAACCGGTGTGGTAGTGCTACAAATATATTGACTATAATAAAGTTATAGGGGAAAAGGGTTTATAGTGGGTAAATACTTGTTTAGAAAACGTTTAAACATTTTTTGAACCCGCACCTCTTTTAAACTATCAGTGCTATGATCTTTCTATACGAAATTCTAAGAACGTTCCTGAAATCCTGCTACGTTGAATTTAGCGATATAAAAGTTAAAAATGGTTTGTAAATATAATTTTTTTTGTTACAATTTTTTTATTTTCATAGATAAACAGTTAGAAAATAGTGATAAGTCATTGAGATCTTCATTTTATTATCGGACAGACGCATTAGTTTTTTATTTGCAGAGATGGTTGAAATGGGATGCAACTAAGAGTTCCAGGTTCAAATCCCACATTAAAAGTTATTATTTCTAATTTCGATATATCTATAGCATATACGTCAAAAAAAAATGAAAAAAGTACCTTTCTACCAAAAAAAAGGTTAAAATTTAAAAAGTTTCAACGTCAAACGTGTCAGAATGTCGGAATTGCATCACGGTTCAAATTTAAATCGTACCCGCAATTACTTTGGGCCGGGTCAAAATTAAAGACGCCCAGAAGTCAAAAATTTCCACAAAAAATGTTGTATGGGGCGGTGCTTATAGGGAAAAGTGTATGTGGTCATACAATTTGTTCTCTATGACGATGGTGGTAGGTTCGGTTCTTGCTTGAGGCAATTTCCACTCAATTGTTAGTAATTAGCCATGTTTTGTTCAGTTGGTATTTTTTCCAAGATCTTTTGAGGAATTATTTGAGCACGGATCCGTGAACGTTTGGATGTGCCTTTTGTTGTGTTTTTTGTATATGTATGTAAAGTATAATACGCATGTTTAAATAAGTAATGAAGTATGTTTAAATTTATTTAGAACAGTGTTCTAAGAATAAAACCGAATTCACATTGACATATTTAATAAATATATTTTAGCTTCAAGCTGTATTTCGCAAATAGCAGGTAGACAGAGGGAACCTTGTATCGCTCGCTTAATTTTTATTAAAAATCTCGCTTTGTTACTTTTATGTAAATAGAAATTAATTGAAAATAACTAAATCTTGAATTCAGAGGTAAGGAATATTACTCCCGTATTCGCGCTTCCCGTATTGTTTTGTTTTCAGTCATAGAGCGAAGAAATGAAAATAATCCATTCCCCCGAGTGAGGATTGAACCCACAACCGTCATGCTTACAGTCACGACGGCTTCAAGACATAAAACGAAATTAGACATGCCACCTCCATTGTTCCACCATCTCAGTCACTATTATGACGGAGTTCAACCACTAAATATTCTTCGAAAACGTTTTTCTCAAAAAACAAAACGAAGAAAATTTTACTTAATTTTTTTGGACAAAATTCAAAACGTTTTGCGCGATTTTATTGTAATTATTTATAAGAAACCCAGCAGTATGTTGCGGGCGAATCGGTGTTTATTAAATTTAATTGTTCGCTTTTAATTACGTATAATAATTATTGTTTTGCATCAATCGGGACTCGAATTTGGGACCAATTATGTGTTATTTCTTTATAATTTGAAGTTTTGAAGTTCCTTAGAACGGTATAGTATTAAGGAAAATTCAAGGGCATTTTCGTCTGGCTTACTCGGGTAAACGCTTTTTACTCGGGTGATGTCTATTTTCCACCCCACAACGGCTAAGTAAATAGGAGGATTATGATTTTGATCTGTATGTATGTTTGTTCGTCTGTTCCCATCCATTGTAGATTCTATAATATTAATCATAATTTGACAAATGAAGCATCGTTGCATGCGTCTCATGTGTCCGCTGGGAAATTAAATTGAATGTGACGTCCCATAGATGACACAAATTAAAAATCAAAATTTACTGTTTTATATTTATACTACAACATCTTACTTCAACAGGAAGTATATTACCTTCAGGTATTAATTAGGAGGCTTTGACTTAGAAGTTTAATTCCTTCTGTACTCAAACAGACTGCGGACCCGGATATTTAATATTAATTACTCTTCGTGAGCTTGATTTCTCTAACTGAACCTTGAGAAAAAATATCTTGATAAAGGTACAAACGGATAACAAGGGAACCTGTAAAGGTTTCGTTTTTTCATTTGATAAGTCAAATGAACCCATCATAGGATCCAGAACCACAAAAAGACAAATTGGTCACTGAGATCACTCCGTCTATTTCAATTACTATTAATAAGTTAGTAATGAGTGGTGGGTAAAGGTCCTACGCGGCCTTTTCAAAGTATATAATCGCTCATACAAAATGTCTTTGCAAATTTTATAAATTATTTTTCGTTAATAAGTTCCTGCTATAATGAAAAATTTTCGGACAGACAGATAGACGGTAACTAATGATCTTTTCGGATTTAATTGATGGTTTAAAGGATATAGTAATTTAGGCTGGCTCGAGGAGGTCGTGGGTTCATTGTCAAGGACAGATTTTGCTTGAGACTGTTGAATTTGTTGCCGTCTCTTCTCAGCAAAACTATCTTCCGCGACTGTGGTAGCTTTCTGTAGAAATACTACTGACATTTCTATGTAACTTGACGATTCTAAAAAAAATATAATGGCTTAATTGAATAAAGAATAGTTATAATAAATATAAAGAATAGTACTTAATTTTAACTTTCTGTAAGCGATATGGTCGTGAGTTTGACTCTTCAAGCGTGGCGTTGAGCTCCGCTATTCAACAAAAAAAGACTTGCATTCTGGCAAAGAACGGAGTGTCTTAATACAAGGTTCCCTCTTTATACCAAGATATATGCGAAATACAGCGTGAAACTGAAAAAACTCCTTACTCCCAAAGCTTACTCCAAATACAATAAAAACTCTAAATTGACATTAATCATAATGAATATGTATAAATAAAAACAGGTGTACCACAAGGTACGTTTTGGGACCGATTTTGTTTTTTCTTTATCGTGTAGGTAATGTATGGTAAAAAAAGGGATGAATCACAAATTGTATAGAAGTTTACCCTTTTTAGGTTCATAAAAAAAGGTAATAGAGGTAAAACGCGACATTCCGCCACTGTTGCTCATAAGTCACATTGAAGATTAACTGAATTGACATTGAGAATGATTTTTATATGCTGCGACTTTTGTAGTTGATATAAATTAACTTTATGCAGTATTCTGCATAAAGCAGACTAGGCACAGGGAATCTAATATTAAGATATTCCATTCCCAAGCACAATTTTCGCGATATTGCTTGTTAAGTGGTGAAACTCCACGCAGCCCTCTTTTTTTCTTCCTAGTGAAAATCTTGGCAACCGTGGCGCTAACAATAAGACGTTATACAATAATTTTGAACTGACAATTCAGTTTCGTTGGAACTATTATTAGTATTACTAGTTACTTCTATGGGATTTATCGAAATCCCGATGTAAACGGAAAAACGGAATTTCAAATTTTACATATTAACAAGCAAACACAATACATATAAAAATAATATAAAAATCGTATCGTAGTCGCAACGATCTCGTCACCTATAAAGGTTCTAAATAGTTTTTATTATTGATGACTCTAGGGCAGACGTGAGTGGAGTTTGAATGTAAAAAAATACTATAAGGTATTTTGTTTGTCTGTTTATCCTTTGTCAATCATTTGTCGTATTGGCTTCGTCTTTCTTTATACTTAAAGTATATATGTAAACGATTATAACTAACCAACTTTTACCTGCTTCTTTGCCGTGTGGTCAAAAGGTAAGTAAGTTTGTAAGATGGTAGCTGAGACCCGTATTTTTAAACCAGTCTCAACTTTGAGATCAATCTTGAGATGCCGTTTTCATTCACAGATTCCCTATGTTATATTTTATTACATTGTTACAAATCTTACAAAAGCTTGTTGAAAGAATGAATTTTATTCATCTCATCTCGACATTTTAAGTATTAACGCAGTAATACATACTTGTATACTATACTGCTGTACATGTCGTGGGTTCGATTCCCACTCGCGGAGGTGAATTATTTAACATTTTCATTTCCTCGTTCTGATAATAAGGCAAAGCGCGCGGTTGAGTTCTGCTACTTAACACGCAAGGAGCACGCACTCGGAGCCTTGCCCAATTTGGTGGAAAACGAGGAACAAAGTGTCTTAACACTAGGTTACCTCACCTAACTCTCTGCCTACCATCCTCTATAGAGATAAGATGAGAATACAGCTACTAATCCTAATATTATAAATGTGATAGTTAGGAGAGTGTCTGTTTGTTACAATTTGACACAAAAACTAATGAATGGATTTAGATGCAACTTTCCAGTAATATAGCTTATATATCAGAATAATACATAGACTATAATTCATGTAAAGATTTTGTATAATCAGGCTATAATATAACTTATTGCTTAAGCAGGCGAAGCCGCGTTTGTGTCGCTAGTATGTTATAAAATCTAATATACAATGTAATAAACAAATGAAATTGTTAAGCATTTAAGTTTTTAAAGTAATATTTGAGACACGCCTATTTGTCTCGCCATATGAGGTCGCCTCAAAAAAGGATACCAAGTTACACTTGTAATAAAATTGTAAACTTAACTGACGTTTTGTTGTCTTTGATGGTATTGGTAGTGGGTTCGATAATAAATGGTTTTATGTATTTTGGAAATTATCTTGGAAATAATTTTGCTTAATAATCCCGCACAAAGCAAGGCAGGCAGAGAAAACCTGCAAATCTTGCACTACGACACTCTGTTTACCATTAAAACACTTCCGTTGCCCATTTTCCCCTGAATTCTGAAGGCAAACCGTTCAGGAAAATATTAAATATTTCATTGACAGAGTAGAATTAGAACCGACAACCGTCGCCCGCTTTTGCCCCTGCGCGAAGGCGGCCTATACATACGTAAGTTTTAACTTATTTTAAGATACGACGATATTGTCATAAGTAGATAGATAAGAGAAGCCGCGGGAAGTCCCTAGTTTTGGAAAAAAACATACTTAAGCTTTAAATAAAAAAAAATGTAACTTGTATCATTTTGTTTTTTCATTTGAGCTACGCTTTGGACTCGGACATAATCTGTGAAGAATTGTGTGAAAGAGATAAATGTATGAGGCCGTCGCGTCGTGTTGCAGTGGGATACTCCGGGGAATGTTTATATTTAAATAATGTTCATTTCCCCGCTCTGATAGGAAAACGCGGCGTTGGGTTCCACCACCCAACACGCAATGTTTCGGAAATAAGGCATTCCCTCTATCAGGAAGCATCAGGAAAAAACGTGAAGCTGCTTGAAGCAGAAACGGGTGTACAAATTTATTTACTTTAACTTTATTTGCCGAAACCCCGCTTGGCCACGTTGTCAGAGCGAGGAAATGAAATTATTAGATATTTCATTCCTACAAATGGGAATCGAGCCCACAACCTGTCGTACGCTTTACAGTTGCACGCTTGTGCCCCTGCGCTGCGACTGGCCTCCAACTAAATTCAGTTATTTTTAATTTATAACCAATATTTATAACTTAAAAACAAATATACTAACTTAAATTTTAATAACAAAAAGCGACAGCCATGTTACAAATCTGTAGACAAATCTCCACATCAGATATCTCTTTCTTTATACCTACAAAAGAAAGAGATAGGGAACACATTTTTTTCAACCAGTTATGACTCGGACGGTGATCATAAAGAATTCAAAAATGATATCCTACGACGGATGTTTAGAATGTTTACTTTGATACTTTATATTTAAAAAAAGAAACGAGACAAGTAAAAAAAATAAAAAATCGATCAAGTGCGAGTCGCATACGCCCACCGATGGTTCTGTATCAGTTTCAGAATTATAAGTCAACAGGAAGTACAACATTTTTGATGAAATTAAATACAAATATAAGTTTTAAATAGATTTTTTCTAAAAAGTACCTAAAGTTATACCTTTTAGATTTTTCCTTTCGTTTGTACCTACTGTAAGTTCACATTTCATAACCTTAGGAAGACCACGTTCCTATAGGTTTTGATTACGCGGCGAATTTCATATAAATTGTAACAAACCAACTTCAAAAGACCTGAATATCGGATATTGATTTCAGCTTCATACCTTTACGCGATATCGAGATAAATGGTCTTGATAGACGGAAAGACGAAGAACGAAGTGATCTTATAAGGGTTCCATTTTTCCTTTTGTGGTACGAAACCCTAAAAAGAAAAAAAATCTCCTTTCTCATAGGTCTTAAACCGGGTGTCCTTAGATAATATCTTTTATTGAATAATAAGGAAAAAAAACGCGCCGATACTATCTCAATCGTATGAGGAATAGCCCTTCTGTTGCTTTTTTAAATATTTGTGTATGAAAGTTATGTTTATTTTATTTATTTATGTGTACATTATAAATTAGTAGATGTCTCATTTTAGCTTTGGCGGCTTTTGAATTGTTTTCAGCTAAGTAACAGATACTCAGATACCTTCAGCCTGTATTCGAGACCATGGCGGAACTTAACACCGCGTTTTTTCATACTGCAATGAGGAAATTGAAATTATCTATAGTAACATTATAAAGCCATGCCAGTTATGGCACAGGGACACAAGCGTGCGACTGTAAACAAGACAGGCTGTGGGCTAAACTCCCACTCTAGGAAATTTAATATTTTCATTTCCTCGCTCGACACAGACAATGTGCGAGGTTGAGTTCTACAAGTGGAATAAATATCTTCATTTCCCTTCTGGTAGACTAAGGGGGTTATTTACTTATATAAATCGTCCTTAACTCTGTGATCAATCTTGAGATGCCGTTCTCATCTATAGATTATTACAACGACATCTCAAGCTCAATGTCTATCTTGAGAGCGATTTATAAATACGGACCTAAATCGGGCGCTGAGTTCCGCTACTTAACACGTACTATTTTAAATTCGCACGGGATAAAGCGTGCAACCAAATTCTTGCAAATTCAGTAGTTATTGTATCAACATAAAAAAACAGCATTTAATTTTATCCTTTTATTTATACAGCATTAAAGCTGTTTTCGTGAATTATTGAGTGATTATTTTATAATTTATTGATTTTGTTTTAGTTGACGCCGTTTGTCTGCAGTGGCTCAGTGTCTGAGCAAACGCAATGGTAGTGGGTCCGATACATTACTAGAGGATATATTTTTTTTAGCTTCACGCTGTATCTCGCATGCATTAGGGTAGGCAGAGGGAATGTAGTGTTCAAGCACTCCATTCTCAACACATCGCAAAGTTTTCGAAACATAGCACGGCCGAGAGAGAGAAAATGAAATAAATTTATTTCCCCGAGTGGGAAATCAGGCATGTACAGTTTCGCCATGGCCGGCTCTTACAAGTATATACTTTTGGGAAGGATATGCAGAGGAAACCTGGAAACCTAATGTTAAGATACTCCTTTCCCATTAAGACACTTCCATTTTCACTCTCCGCCGAATTATTGAAGCGTTGAGTGTTGGGTGGCGGATTTCGGCGCCGCGCTTTTGCCTGTCGCCGAAGAGCGGAGAAATGAAAATAAATATTTCATACCACCAAGTAGTTTACAGTCAACCGTTGCGTTTACAGTCGTACACTTTTACAGTTGCTCCGCGACGGCCTACTAAATATGACAAAATATAATAAAAGTAAAATAAAAGCCCTCGAAACACTAAAATTTGTTCTTTTAAATGTAATTTTTTATTTTTATTACAACAATTTTTGTATGACAATACATTCGGTAATATTTTGCCCGTGCTGTCAAAAGGTTGCAATAAAATTTCAAGTTAGTTCTTAACTTAGTTTTTTGGTCGGATTTACGTGATTTAAAAAGAAATCTTAAGTAAGCGTACCCAAAAATAAGAATGACAGTTTTTAGTTGCCTAATATTAGTGTAAACCGCGGCGTTGGGTTCCGCCGCTCAGCACACAATGTTTCGAAAATTTGGCGGCACGTATAGAACGAAGTTTTATAACACTAGTTTTCTCCACCTACCCTGCCATATGCGAGATACTACTTACAGTTAAAGTAAAATATTAAATGACAGATAGACAGACGTGTAAAGGTATTTTGTAACTATGTAAACATTTATGTATGGAATTCGCAAACCAGTTCATAAAGTGCTACCCAACAAATTTATTATATATACATTTGTCCCGCTGTTAAGGTTAAGTTTGTTCCGTTATTTTTTTGTACAGTGAAAATCTTTACTAATAAAGTAAACATTTTCACTGTAGAAAAAACTTTTAAATTTTAAGAGAGTTGAGTGACAAATCCTTCCTTTCGAGGTCGTCGTTCGATGTCCATGGCGAAGAATGAAATATTTTAAATTTCTCGCTCGCCAGTACGAAGACAATATTCTCGATATTCTCGTATTCGTTTCGATTTCTCTTATTAGTCTCGATAATTAGAGGTGTGATAATTGGAGTGCTTGGAAAGTGGAGAGTCTTTACAGAAGACTTTCTGCCTATCTTGCTATAAAATAAATGTTAACTTTAAGCCATTTATGCCTGCCTGTGTTGATATATTCTTATAATTCTTCTTTCGAAACTATGTAAAGACTGTTATTTCTTTTAATTTTTCTTGTGAACTTTTTAATTAAAACTAAGCAAAACATTAGCCGTTTTGTTGTATTAAATGTTTCCCTTATTATCTTATTAGATTATTGTCGTATTAAAATGAAGAGGAAGGAAGTTCACGCTGTATCCCGCATATAGGCTACCAGCAGGGTAAGATGAGAGAACCTAGTGTTAAGAAACTCCCCATGTTCCCCACTCTAGCCAATCGAGGCGTTGCATGTTGAGTGGCAGAACTTAACGCCGCGTTTTGCCTATTTAGCAGAGTGAGAAATTAATGTATGAAATATTTAATTCCCCCGAATAGGAATCGAACTCACAACGTTACGTTTCCTCTGCTACGACGGCCTCTGTGATATCGAATATATTTAATTCGATGCGGGTCCCGTATTAAAATTTGATGATCCTATTTTATGTTTTGCGGTTAAATGTGTGGTTAAATAGTAGGATATGCTACAAAATGAATGGTAAGTCTATTCGAATTCCGTTGGATGTAGTACTTTTGTATAGAGGCTGTAATGGTGCAGCGGCACAGTAGAAGGTTTACTATAAAACGTGACGGTCGTGCGTTCGATTCCCACTCGATTAAATTATGAATATGTTTTTTCACTCTGGTACGCGCACGACTCAAAGAATGGCGTAGAGTTCCTCTATTCGGCGGCAAGTGGAAAATGGAAGTATCTTAATGGGAACGGAATGTCTTAACACTAGGTTTTCAGGTTCCCTCTGCCTGCTATGTGCAGGATGCAGCGTGAACCTAAAAAAATATTTTCCAAGAACATTGTTTCACTTATACTGTTATTGTCGTTATATTACTTAGGAAATACTCTAACTATTGTTGTCATTTAATTACTTTATTTTAACTCTAAGAGTTAAACTTTAACGGTTATTGCCGTTATCTGCTAATATTTTAAGAATGGTACAGTTATTTTTGACTAATTTTTCTGAAGGACTTCTTAATTCCTTATAACGGTCTACTTAACAAAAGGTTGTTTTAGAAAAGAAATAAACAATAATAATTTAGGAATGTAAGTGTACAAATTGTATTTTTTTATCATCTTTTAACTTTTCCTTTATATGGCAGTTGGCCGTAAAAGTATATGGCCAAATTAACGTAACACGTTAACGTGACGATTATGAGTTCAATTACCACTGGGGGGTAAAAAATATTTTTTCGTTTATAACGAATATAAAACCTGGCGTAGAGTTTTACTTAATATTTTGAAGATTAGGTGGTGCGTATCTGAACACTAGGCTGCCTGCTATGCTACATGCGGGAAACTATTATAGTCTAGATACTTTGTTTTCCATATTCCTAACGTATTCGAGACATCTTACGGACGGACAAGAGATACCATAGTTATTATCACTTTGAAAAACATAAAAAAATATATGAAACAAATTATAGCAAAAAACTAAAACAACTTAAAATAGTTTACTGCCCTTTTTATTCCGTATTATGGTAAGCAGAGAGAACCTAGTGTTAAAACATTCCGTTTCCCAATTCCTTCTTATTATCTAGACATAATATGATATGTCAATATCTATATGTCTATAGTGTATGTTAAATCTATGACTAGAAAAACCTTTTATTTTATTATCGGACTTACAGACATTCCAAGAATTAAGAAAACAATTGGTTTCCGAGAATTTAAGGTGTCAACCTGAATGAGTCACTGAACAGGTAACTTCATTAGTCATTAGACGCCACCGTGGCGCAGTGTCTGAGCGTCTGTCTCTAAACGCGACGGTTGTAGGTTCAATTACTATTTGAGAGCAATATATTTTTATGTCCCCTTCTGGTAACAAGACGATGCATACCATTGGGTTCCACCACTGTTTATAATACGCAGTGTTTCTATGATTGGGCAATGCATAGGAACAGTGTCTTAACATTAGGCTCCCTCTGCCTACCCGTTATACGTATGCGGGTACAGCGTGAAGCTGTTTTCTTTTATCATATGTTGTTAGAAAAACTGCGGAGTTAGATTCCGCTGCTTACCAAGTACTTAGACTTAACATTATTATTAGCTTCTTGGGCAATGTGACAAATATAAAATAATACCAATACTATCATTTTGCACTAATTTAATACTAGTTAAACGTTAATTGACGTCTCTGAGTGCGCCTCTTATAGGAACATTTCTATAACTGAATAACTTCTTTAGCTCAAGTAACTAGGTATTATGACAAAGAGATGAAAAATGTACGTCGGGGTTATAAAGTAGCGGACTTAGATGGAGCGGGAGCGGAAAGCGAAGACTTTATATACATATAAAACTTTTCCGCTGCTGCTACTAACATATAACGCACAAATGAAACCACTGGATTTAGAAACGTTGCTATTATATATAAAGATACAGTATAGAGAGACACTAAGAGAGAATTTCTTAAAATTACTACGGAAACGGGAATAAACGGGACAGATTTAACCTCGAGTGGGGATTGAACCAACAACCAGTCGATTTGGCAGCATACTTTGTGCCCCTTCGCCACTACTGGTTTAGTATAATTTTTAAATTAAAATCACCACAAAACATCACCACCAAATTATTTTCCCTAAAATAATCAGTCCGCTAATCCCCTAGCAGTGGTCTCATCACCAAGTGACAGATGAACACACAATAAATCACAACGATAGAGACCCACAACTCGAAACGCTAAGTTAAGCTTTAAAGGTTTGTGTTAAGGGGAAGGACGGCTTAAAAATTAATTATATCGTATATAAATCCCGGCGTTGAGTTCCGCCACTCAACATACAATACATCGATAATTCAACGGAAATAGGGAAATAAAAGGTTTTAACATTAATTTTCGACTTCTAACCCTCAGTCTACCCAGTTATACTCGAGATACAGCGTGTTATTCATTTTTGGTAACAAGGCAAAGCGCAATGTTCAATTCCAGCGGAAAGTGGGGAAGGGATTATTTTAAAACTAGATTTTTAGGATCCTATTTCAGGTACTCTGCTATGGGATGTTTGTGGATATATATTCAGAACAGCGTGAAGGTTAAAACATAGAGTAATAAAAAATAGCAATGTACATACATACAAAGTTATTTACGTATAAAATCTAATTAATTTGCTAATTTGCATTTTTTCTCACCATTCATTTTTTTTCTTTTTTAATACTTTGGAGGAAGGAAGGCTATTTCTAAAATTAAAATAAAACTCAGTTTTGAAATTATAAACATTTATTTTTGGAACTAAATCGCTTCAACTTCTCCTTAATAAAATTTTACACGGTATGTAAGTAAGACTAGTTAGTATGTTTGTGTCTTTGCTATGTGGGCGTTAGATGGATATTAGAAATTGTTATTTATTTACTATTTCGTTCCGGTAGCAAGACAAAGCGCGGCGTTGAGTTACGCCATTGTGTGAAACGCCACAATGTTGAAAATTGTGAGGAAAGTGAGAAAACTTTATCTACTATTTCTATAGTTTTTAATGTGGTGGAGGATGGACTGGGGTTTTTCTATCTACCCTGCTATATATGCGGGATACAGCGTGAAGCAATTTTTTTAATCACGTAAATGACAAGGTAGCAGTGTAAAGGCGTGAAACCAGTAAGCGTAGACAGTGCAGTGGCTCTTAATGGAGAGTCCTTTGTCGTAGATAACTTATCAAGAAAACGTAACTGTTTTTTCTTAAGATTCACTAAAAAGGTTTTTTTTACTTTGTGTCTGAATTTGGGACGTTGTATATTAAGTGATCTGCTCCCTGCTCTGGCAACAAGGTAAAAAGGGATGTGATTTAAGTGGGAAACGTAGTGTCTTAACACTAGATTCCTTTTTCCCTCTATTTACCCTTCTAGGTGTGGGATACAGCGTGAAGCTATACTAATACAATACTACCCCGTGTGGGATCGAACCTACAACTCTCGCATTTACAATGTGATGCTATCCCACAGCGACATGATGGTCTTTAGAAGTGGCACTTCCTTTATTATTAATAGATAAATACACAAAAGAGAATATCTCGTCATTGTACTTTAGTTATATTTTGATTTGAACTTATTATTTATTTTAGATATAGCATGATTGGTAGAGACCAAGAGAGTGACCATGTGACTGTAGACGTGACGAATGTTGTCCTGATTATCACCACTAAATACGGAATTCCTAAAATTTGGGGGTGCGTGGTGAACATAGTGTATCAACACTATCTTCCCACTCCCTACCCTGATACAACGTGAAGTTAGAAAAAAAAAACGAGACATCCCACCGAGCTATGAACTCATTATCACCGGATGCTGTCACATTTGAACCAAAATAAAGTCTGAATAAAATCTGCACATATTACGTCGCGTGGGAGTTACAAAAATGCTTAGCGTCAATTTATTGGACGTAACTTTCAAAATAAAGGTGACGTTTGTATTATTCAGGTTGTTGCAATCAAATGGTTTTTTTAAAGCATATACTACTTACATAAATGTGGAAACGGAGTATGTGATTATTACACAAGGAGGTAGTTTCTAATGAGCACTTTCTAATGAGAATCGAACCCAATACCTTCCTACATTTGTGGGAAATGTGATGATAATATTTTAAAGAATGTAACCCTAATATAATTATTACAAATTTTAAATTTGAATCAGCGTCTGACTGTAAGCGTGACGGTTGTTAGTTCAATCTTCATTCGGGGGGGTGTTTATATTCAGTTTTTTTCAAGTTCGCCACTCAACATGCTATATCACAAAAATTCGGCGGAAAGTGGAGAACAGATTTACTCTGCTCGCTCTCCCCTGTGTGGGTTTTGAACTGAAAACCTACACGATGTCAAACCTTTTCTACTGCGCCCTCGGCGCCGACGGTCTCAACAATATTAATCTACCCCCAGCGAAATGATAAATAAATAAGTGACAATTCACTGTGTCGCAATAAAACTTATGATTTATACATACTAGTCACGTTATACTATAACTAAGAAGTGGCAAAAACACTTGAGGCTACATCGACATGGTAACTATGGGAGAGCAACACTGTGGGTACAGTTGCATATAAAAGTGGAATGGAAATTAGTTTTTTTTTATTAGTTTCACGCTGTATCATGCATCAGCTGGTTCTTCTTCTTCCTGGCATTAATCCCGGCTATTACCAGGGTCTGCCTTATACACGGTAGCCCTTGCCCACTTGTCGCAGGTGTAGGGCGATGTGCCTGCGCGTCGTTTTGCGGCGACGCCCTAGTCGTACCCANGGGCCATCGCAATGCTTTGTTTTAATTAGACAGTCGGATTCCCCTTGTCCGTGCCAGTTCTGAGCTGACCGTTGAACGGCGGTCGTACAGAACCGCGCCGATCGCGCACGAGACGAGACCGACACGGCCTTACGGCTAGGAAGATCCGCGGAAGGCCGGAACGCGGGTCCGGATTCCGCTGGACACACGCTGCGACAACGGAGCACGCCCCCTGTTACAGGGACGCGAACACGCTGCGCACACGCGCACCAGCATCGACCAGGCCCGGCACCGGCCGCATCCGCTTCCCGTCCAAACCCGACACGCCCCGGTCCTCAGAGCCAATCCTTATTCCGAAGTTACGGATCCAATTTGCCGACTTCCCTTACCTACATTATTCTATCGACTAGAGGCTCTTCACCTTGGAGACCTGCTGCGGATATGGCATCAGCTGGTTAGGTAGAGGAAATAGTGTTAAGACTCTCCGTTCCACAAGTGCCACTCATTTTTCGAGACATTACTTGTTGGGTGGTGGTTAACAGAGCAAGGATATGAAAAAATCTCATATCCCGGCCGGGAATCGAACTCACATCAGGCGCGAATACACTCCAAAAGCTATGCCGCTGCAGCACTACATTTGTGGATATTAATATTTGGTTGTAATATTTGAAGATTAACTAGATTCTTGGAGGATATTTTCACAGTCAAGGTAGCTATAGCTTTAAGTTTAGCTATGTGGTTTTTTATGTTTGTAATATTTTTTTTATAACAACAATAAGAAATGTGGATCTCGCCTTAGCGCAACAGTACGGCTTCAGACTGTAAACGCGACGGTTGTGGACTTGTGGGTTCGATTTCCATTCGGGGGAAAGATCTATATTCATTTGATTCCTCTGGTAACATAACAAGGTGCAATGTTGTCCGCCGCTCAATTATTATTAAGAAACTAGTGTCTCAAAAATTAGGTGGTACCTAGGGAAGAGAGTGTCTTAACACTAGGTTCACTCTGTATACTCTGCTATATACGGGATATAAAGCAAAACAAACAAAATACATATTCGCAAGCGTATTTTGAACTCGCTACCATTACTTACATTCAAATATGTCAAATTTAAGAATAACGTCCAGCTTGATAAATGACTATCAACTAATTACTTTGGAACATCGTTTCATAATAATAATTAGGGGTTCAGTATTGTACATAAAAGGGTACTTTTCATTAAAATTCCATACAAATCAAAATTTTGTATTAAAGCAAAACCGAAAGGCAGTGTTAGTCTTTTTTTTCTTCTTATTATTTATATTCGAAATCTAATTACGCCAATGAATCGAGAATTCGCGATAGTGATTGATGACTTAGGTTTTGGTCATGATGGTGGAATTCGTTTTCGGTGTTAGTGACGCCTTCGTGACGTAGCGGGGCAGAATCTGACTGTAAGCACAACGGTTGCGAGTTCGATTGTCACTCGAGGGATTTATTATAATTAATTTATTTTAATTTCTGCGCTCCGGTAGACAAAACGCGGTGTTCATTACCGCATCACTATATGCAATGTCTCGAAAATTTGACGGAGAGTGAAGATATGAGTGTCTTAATACTAGATTCCCCCTGCCTACGCTGCTATGCGGGAACAAGCGTTAAGCTAAAAAAATCATTCTTCGGATATGTAACTGAGGGCTGCCTTTAATGGCCCTCTGTAGGTAGAATTTTCATTCTATCTGCGAAATTTTAGTGGTCCTCTTCACTCTCTAAGATACCTTCAAATCAAATTGCATGTTTCCATAACCAGTAGTAGTCTTTTCCTTGCTTTTCGTTGTCTTTCAGTTAGTTACTCAGTAATGGTAGATTTAAATACATATTTTGAAATTTGTCTAGGTAATAGAAAGAACGAAAAAATATGTAACTTTGCCAAAACAGTTCAGTTATAGGAATAATATGGGACCTAAAAAAAATCGTATCAGCCTATCGGCATTTGAATCTGGAAATAATTCAGTAAATGTGAATTTTCAAGGAAATCGCACCTTTACTTGCCAGGTGTAGAATCCATCATAACAACAATGTTAATTTGGCAAGCCGTCCCGGGATGATTACGACGCCTCACTTTTGGGTGGAAATATGAAGAAAAAAACCTAAAAAAATTACACTCCCGGTTAATGAACTGAGGAGATTTGGATAAGGTTTGAGAGTAATCTTTGAAAAATTTTGATAAAGTTTTGGGCTCCCTGTGGTGCGGTGGAACAGCGTCTGACTGTATGGGTGGTGGTGGTGGATTGGATTCCCAGACGAGGGAAAGCTATAATATTTAAATGATTTTTCCCGCCCTAATAAGAAAAAGTAGGCATTGAGTATCAATATGCCACACGCTAAGTTATTGGATTATAGGGCAAAAAGTGGGAAACGGAGTCCCTGACGTGTCTTATATCTAGATTCCCTATATTAATACTAAGCCGAAATAAAACAGGTACTCTACTCTGCTTTACAATGCCACGCTGCCATAGTCTGTTCCCAATAAGGTATTTCCCTTCCCCAATTTTCAATTCTCGAGGCATAAGGGATTGAGTGGCGGAGTTCAACGCTTTGCTTTGTCTGCTGCCAGAGCGGAGAAATTAAAATATTTCATCCCCCCAAGTGGAAATCGTAGCATTTACACTCGTTTGCCCCTGGGTCACGCCGCGCCAGCTTTGCGATCGGTAATCGACGTGAAATAATCATAAAATTATCGGTTATGTATCCGGTTTTTAAACAAATTAAGAGATGATTTAAAATTATATACATTGACAGTACAATTTGAAATCCTGAATACGTGAAAACAGAGTGAATTATCACTCACTCCCTGACTCTTCTTTAATATTAATATATGTTAGAAAAATCTCATGGCTAAAAGCACTTCTGTATCCATATATCTCGTTGAATGGCACTCGAGACGCGCACGTTAAATTTATTTCTTAAACAAACATATAGAAAAAATACTGTGCACCAGTGGGCCACACAGCGACGTAAATAAAAACATACTTGTGTAGAGACAGGTAAGAACTGTCTGAGGCGTCGGAGGTCGTAGGTTCCTTTTACAAAGTTGAAGACTTTTTCATTATTTCGTATACTAGTCTGGTTTTTTATGTTTAGTAACATATATTTTTTATTTATTTACATAGTCCAATGTTTCATCCATCCATCCTTAATGTGGACAAATATTTTAAAAATGTTAACAGTATGTAATAAATAACATTCTCTTTTGCTTAATGAACATTCTTATCCATAATATTTGTGTAGAAAATTTCCTTAAAGAGATGCTAGCAACGTAAATAAATTAATAAACGTAGCTTAATAAGGACACATGGCTTAGTGGTGAGAGTGCGTGGAAGGTATCCAAGAGGCGCAGGTTCATTTTTTTATGTTTTTTTTAGAAATACATAATTTAAAGATAACTTGGATTTTAACGATAACTAATTAACTTTGATAAGTTTCTCCAAATACACGATGTATTGATGATTACTTCGGGTGAAAACACGAACGTGAAGAACGTGTTTTCTGACATTAACTCTTCTTTTCTTATTTGGGTGTTTCTTTAACCATGAAGGTTGGCCGCTGGCTTCCCAAGATCTGCTCTGTCCAGTGCTCGTTCCATGGATTTAATAAAGGTCTATTTTCTGATGTTACTCAGCCCAACTTTTTCCTTCGTCCGGTCCAGCACCCCTTTTTCCGTCAACTTTACCCTTGAGTTGAAGCAAAATAGCATCTACCATTCTTCAGAACACGACCTAGAATACGAACGCCATCATCCGTTTTTTTTTTTTTTTCGAGCATGTGGATAATGCTGAGCCATCATCCGTTATGTGGTGTCTTATTTTAAGATTAGCACCTTGCATCCATACAAAACTCCGATATGGAATTTTATATATTACGTCAGCATCACAAGACTTTTCTCGTAACTTCTCTCCGCATAGAATAAATTGCGAAGCTAAAAGGGCTAATTTTATTCTGTTCTCCACATTCTTTATCAAAATAAGATATTAATATAATCATTTTGGGATGCTACAGGCAAACGTTTACAAATTATCGGTATGCTTAAGCTTAATAAAATGAAAAAAGTTTCTTTTAAAACTTTTTTTAAAAATCAATACTGTCCGAGTGTCCGGTCCCGCCTAAAGCTACTCACCGATTGAAATGGAGCTATACGCTTCTTATTTACACATTTTTTGTTTTAGAATGTTGCAAATAATAACTTCACGCTGTATTCCGTATACAGCTGCTCCGCTTCATTTTCAAGACGTTTGATGGAACGCCCTGCCGATCTATATGTTTGTTACCAGAGCGAGGAATTTTATATAATTTACACCATTAACTGGGAATCGAACCCACAATTGCCACATTTTAAGTAAGATGCTGTGCCGCTATGCTATTACGATCTCGATAAGTGTAATATTGATCTTTGATGTTTGATCATTATCGAAATAAAAAAAACGCGTTGATGTCTTTTATATGAAAAATATTGTTCTGTTCTGTTAGTAGTTATTCATGAACGACAAAACGACTGTAAATATAACCTATAATTTTTTTGAGTTTAAATTATTTTGAGTTAGAATTATTTTGAGTTAGAAGTTGAGTTGAGTTAGAAGTTAAAATTATTTTTTAATGAGTGACATGCGATGGTCGTGAATTCAATTCTGTTTATTGTAATGTTTCACTGATTTTTATTTTAAGTTAAATAACGAAGGAAACCACGATTGTCTTGTAGTAGTAAAAAATATATTTTTATTTAATTAAATTTAATTAAAACTAAAATTGAATTTGTTTGTCTAAAAAGAACAATCAAAACTTTAAAGCTTGAACCTACATTTACTACTTATTTAATAAAAACTTGTAAAAACTGGTTGTTTTGTCCAAGGTACCACAATAGTGTCATAAATATTGATAATTCACGATATTTACATTATAATGTTGTAAAATATTATAATTTGAACACAAATTTTATAAATTTAACTTACGTATGCATAAATTATTACAACCAGATGTGTTACGTAATAATGTACTTATAAATATTATTTTAATTCATATGTTGTTTTTACTCTCCGTTTTACCGTGTTCGTCTCCGTTTTTTCTTAATATGCTCCATACTCTATATTTTTATGTTTTTTGTATTATATTTAGAGTTAAGGTGTAAGATGTTTCGTTAAATATATTAAAAACCTAAAAAAATATATATTAATTACAAAGTTATTACTACGTTATATATAAAGTAGGTAACGTAAGTACGCAATACGCAAAACTTAGCTATCTATAAAAACGTGTTTGATACACGCTTATTAATAAATCGTATTAAAAATAATCTAACAGCTATAAAACGTTCCTCTTCAACATCAATTTATTAGATTCAAAGCAAATACTATAATTTTATAACTAACTGCCCTATCAATGAATCACTGTTCAGGGGCATAACTCACGCTTACTATAATGATCTATAGATCCTATAGATCGAGCGCTCGATCGTTCAAAGAAATCATCGGAAAAAAGTCAAACGAGACACTACCATAATGCATGCCATTATAGCTGTCTCTTTCACTCGTTTTGTTAAGTGTGTGTTAGATAGAGACAGAGATCCTCTTATTGAGGCGTGCATGTTTTTACTTTAGGCAGTCTTGAACTGGACATCGTCGAGTGCGGACGTGTTTTTTCTCAGCATACGTTTCTTTGAAAGCAAAATTTCAGTTTTTCAAGTGAATTTTTGAAAGTTTCATAAGAAATTGTTGACTGTATTGAACAGTGTGTATTTAAATAACTGGTACAAGTTTAAATCCTTAAAGAATTTAGTGTTCTGTGTTAAAATCTATGTGTTTACGTGAAATGGGATTTCGTGTCGCCGATCTATGAATTACGGTTCGTATCGATCTATTTTGTATGTTTATTTTTGAGATAGCCTTTTGTTAGTTTCTCTATTATTAGGAGTGTAGAATAGTATCTAAAAAGCTTAAGTAAAAGCTTCGGTTCTCCTTTACAGATTTCCAAGTTATAACTATTGCTGAAAATATTCGAAATATTATATTATTCCGCAAAACCAACTATATAAAATCTTTGGAATCAATGGACAAATTAAAAAGAGAAAAATATATGAAAATAAATACATTTCGAAATAAACTCATTTATTTTCACACATTCGTGCATACCAATTCCATTTATGTGAACGTTTATTTTATTTTATATTGCCCTTGCTGTAATAATAAGAAAGATTATAGTAACGGTGTCGTATGATATACGAATACATATACTTTACTTTAAAAATTCCATAGAAATCACGTTACATTAAAGCAAATTACACATTTATCACGAGCAAGCATGAATTTTACATAACAACTCTATAATTTTAATGTAGAGACATTTAAAAGCTATAATTTTTTATATATTGTCACTAAAGCTTATTATTGTATATAAATATATTGTAAAATGTGCTATTAGTGTTTGTATATAAATGATAAATGCTTGTAGATTGATAGCATTAAAACCGGGTCGTTGTAGGTTCGATTTCGACTAGGGTTATGATTTGTTTTAAAATTTAGTTGCAATGGGAAGAAAAAGTGTGGCAATATCTCAAATTTGGATGGAAGACGGAGAAAAAAGTGTCTTGACACTAAGTCTCTCTGCTTTCTTGCTCTATAGGGGATAAAGCGTGAAGGCAAGAAAAAAATAGAGTTTGTCCGTCACGGATGTCACAAGCTGAACTGTATGAAGATCAAACAAAACAGACACTTAAAAGTTTAACGAACTGTCAGACAAGTTTGGTCTTATGTTACGATAGAGATTTCTTATGACTCTACATATTTTTTTAAAAAGTTATAACTTTTTAAGCTGCTAGTAAATATCGCTGTCATTTCGTTTTTAATTGTGAGTTTCATCAAATAGAGTGGAATTTCTATAAGTATTTCTTATAGCTTCACGCTGTATTTTTCACTAAGTAGGGTAGGAAGAGACAACTTGGGAATCTAGTGGTAAGACACTTCGTTCCCATCACGACGCTTTCGTTCCTCATTTTCCGTCGAATTCTCGAAGTGTTGAGTGCACTGAAGAACTTAACACTGCGCTTTGCCCTGTGAGCAGAGCGTAGAACTGAAAGTATTAAATATTTCATTATTCCGAGGGGAATTTCAATCAAATCAAACTTTAGTTACAATTTTACTTTGCCAAAAGTTAATATAACAAGCATTTAAAACTACAAAATAGATATTCTTTTTATAATATAGAGTTTTATTATAATAATTGAATATATAAAACATTCAAATAAAGAAATTTGACACAATCTTTTACTTCAGTAGAGTCGTCTTAAATTTAACAGAATTGTCAGTTTTTTTTTTAAATTTTCACCGCCTCATGCTGTAACCCACATAACAGAGTAGTAAAAAGAACCCAGTGTTAAGACACTCCTTTGACCCCTTTCCGGCCTACTATCGTGTCATTGTGTGTTGGCGGTGTAACTCAATATTTAACATTCTTCCGAGTGGGCATCAAACCCACAAGCCACGACCCTTACATATATAAAAAGAAAATATTTTTCTTAATCTCCATTATAGAATCAATACAACATTCAATATAAACATAAAATTGAATACAATATTGGCAAGTACGAGTAGGAGATAGGTAATACACTGTTTTATCAACATCGATGAAGTCCTCACACGGTTTATAACTTTTGATAAAGCATGTTATTTTATCTGTTGCAATAAAATTGACATATTGTTATTTGTTCTGTATATATGACGTGGGTTTTCTTATCCGGACAGGAAGGGATAGATAAATCTTTATGGCCTAACTCTCTGAAGCTAGTGAGAGAGTAAAGGTATATATCTATTTTTTAGCTTCACGCTGTACAGCAGGGCTGGCAGAAGGAACCTAGTTAGTTCTTCTATTTTTGTCAAATATTTGAGATACTATACAATGGAACTCAACTCCGTACTATGTCTTATTATCAGAACGAGATAATGAAAATAAGATATGCCTCGAATGGAAATCGAGCTCACTATAGTTCAAGTCGCGTGATGTGCGAATAGTATTTAGAGAACTGTTGGGTTCCCACATTAAACACACAATGCCTAGAAAATTCGGTGGAAATTAGGGGAACCGTGAGTCATAAAGCTAAGTCAGAGGTGACTTAGTGTTATGACACTTCAGTAGTGTTTCCGGTATACCTATGCGGGATACAGCGTGAATCTAAAATAATATTCATGTCTTTTATTTAATATTTAACCCTAAATCATTTATTATTATTTAAGTATTATATACAAATAACAATATACTAATTTCCTACTAAGCCTTACGTACATGTAACTCTACCCCGGAATCGACCTCACGACTTAAGCCATTACACAGCGTCTGCACCAGACAGCTGCTCATTAACTTTTCAGTATTAATGTCAAAACGAGATATATGAGTCATGTTTCTTAGATATCGTTAGGCATCGAAATCCTAAGCATTGTTTTAGATTTGCGTAACTTTGCTTATTGGTCTGTAATAAACTAAACTGGTTTAGTATGAATCGAATAAAATAAGGCCAGTCGTGGCGCGGGGGTAAAAGAGTGTGTGTAAGCTCGACGGCTGTGGGTTCGATGCTCACTCGGAGAATGACTTATTAAATATCTTTATTTCCTCGCTCTGATAAAAAAGGTATAGTGCGGTTTTGAACTTCGCCAATCAACACGCAACGCCTCGAGAATTCGACGGAGAGTTGGGAACGAAAGAGGGATGTTCTTTCTCTATTTTACATCTAAAAATATATATTTCAGTGCAAATAGCATAATACAACGCCATATTTAGCTTAACCAGGTCAATTTATTAACAATATAATAAATATTTTTTAGCTTCATGCAGAGGAAACTGAGTGTTAGGACACTCCTCACTTACTCATATTTTTTCGAGACATTGCCAATCGAGTGGCGGAAATTAACGCCGTACTTCGTCGTTTGTGTCTCTATATTCTTTTATTCTGGGTAATAAATGATTTAAGTAAATAAATAATCTCATCTGATAACATAAAGAACAAGAGTTACAAGAGACTATTGAACCTGCGACCTCTGACTCAGTGGCCGCGGCCACGATCACTGTACAGTTTCTAGTTAACATAAAAGAATAATGAACGAATTAATTATTCTAAAGCGTCTAAGATTTTTCAAGTAGATTGTGTTTGTTAAGGATTTCCAGTATATTTTATTACTTTGTTTGTATATTTTAAAGGTGTTTTAATGGGTGTTCGTTTTTTATGGTAAAATAGGCAATTTTGTATGATCCATACAAAATCCGTATTTGTGTGTAAATTTTAGCGAAAAATACTATTCTCATTTAGATTTGTCTGTTAACATAATTGTTTTTGTGTTATTGTATTTCTTTATATTTCACCCTCCTATGTGGACAAAGTAATATAAATATTTATTTAAGTGAAAAAAAAAACTAATAATAATTTTTTTTTGAGCTTTACGCTGTATCACGCATATAACAAATACACAGAGGGAACCTAGTGTTAAGACACTACTTTCACTTCAATTTTAGAGGCATCGCGTGTTGAGTGGCGGAACTCAACGCCGCATATCATTTACTAGATATCGTATCAAAGAACTTTATAGAAATGCTAAAACTTGTTTACATAGGCTATGATTATAGAGATATTTTTTTTTAGCCATAAACAAATTATAGTACCTAATGTCACCGGTTTTTATATTCATAGTCTTACCATAGCAGAGGATGTGGGTTCGATTCCCGCCCACGACAATTACATTTATTTCGTGTCCAGATATTAAATTACTTATAAATGTATATTTAAAACATAATATATGTTATTCATTATTAGTTATATGATCCCTACAATACTGGCTCTGCCTAGTTTGGGGTCGCAAAGCCGTTTTAAAAGATATACACTACATGTATAAAAACAATAATGGTTTCATAAATAAAATTAAAGTGTCCATCAGATTGTTTGTGATTCAGAAATGTATAATTTCCTTTAAAGTTTAAAAACGTACGCTTTTATTTTGATTTACATAATATTCTTGCTAAATTGTCTGTTTGTCCGTCAAAAATAACTTTTTTTTATTTTTTTGCTGTATTCCGCAGTTATCGAATGGAACCAGGTTCCCTCTGCCTATCCTGTTCCTAGAGTTACTAGCACTGCGTTCCCCATTAAAACAATTCTGTTCCCCACCTTCCGCTGAATTTTTCAGGCGTTGTTTGTTGAGTGGCGGAACTCAACGCTGCCCTTTTTCACTGTTAATAGTGCGAGGAAATGAAAATATTAAATATTTAATTTCCTCGATACGTAATCTAACTCACAATTGCGCTTCTACGGCCTCAATAGATATATTATTAATTTACGATATATCCCGCAAATAGGAGGGTAGGTAGAGAGATGTGTCAAGACACTCCGTACTCCACTTTTCCTTCGAATTTGAGATCGACACATTAATTTCAATAATAATTAGAGTTTTGTAAAAAAAAAAACCTATTCTTCTAATGAAATCCAACATGAACAAATCAAACTTAACATGCAATGCGTTGAGAATTCCGCGAAAGGCATGTCTTGATGATAGCAGAGCATCTTGACACTAAGTTCCCAGGTTCCCTCTACCAACCTGCCATGTGGGGAATAAAAAAAGATTAAGAAATAATAATTATTTATTTTTTATTCAAGCAAAGTCAGATGACTAGCATAGCCCCGAACATGTTTATATTAAGTTAAACAAAGTGCTCGCCCGATCAGTTTTCGAATTTGCATCAAAATTGCTTCGTATATACATAAAATTTGATAGTTTATTGGCACATAAATGACCTTTTGCACGCCGTGTTAGATTGTGGAGTTATATTTTTAGTTGCACGCTTTATCCCGCACAGCAGGGTGGGCAGAGCGAAATAAGTGTTAAGACACTCTTCTTTTCTTTGGTCCTTTAAAATTTAGTTATTTTAGCAAAAAAATCTATCATCACAATTAGAATTCATAGACTGAAGGAAAGATATTTAAAAACATTGGTAATTTAACTGTACAAATGTTCTTTTTTCATTTTTTGTTAAAGCAATTTAATTTAAAGTGACCAAAAAAAAGAATATCTTAACACTTATTTCGCTCACTGCGGTGCGGCGGTGAACATAGCATACAGCGTGAAGCAAAAATAAGAATTAACTTCACTTTTAAATTTAAAAAAAGTCTCCGATTTTCATATAAATAGAAATAAAAAGTTAACAATTCTTCTATTCTACATTTACATAAAAATAAAACCTGTATGCACAACTTTTGTCAAATAATAGCGAGTGTATGACATTTTTTAGTTTTTACGACTGCCATCCGAGCGTTATATATTGGTCTCGCATTGACATTTATTACTTATATACATAACTATATATATATAAACATCTATATCTCATAAATATATAATAAAACTGTAAGTCATCGCTGTCTGTAAATGGAAGATATATGAGAAAATCTATTATTCGGGGCATTTATTAATGTGATACAATCCAAAACAATGATTTTATAAATTTTATCTGTTTGTCGGTACGTCCGTTCGTCTGCGCGTTTGTGCACGCTAATCTCAGTAACGGCTCAACTGGTTTAAATGCAGTTTTTACTATTGTATTTTGGCAAACTTCCCTTTGAAATTTTGTAGTTAGTTTTACTTTAATCGGCTCATAAAAATAAAAGTTAATTCAATATAAAGTATTATAAATATTGCTATAAAATAAGTGTTTTATTGAATTCGGCTAAAACTTTAGTTTTCATTGTACGGATATTGTTTTTAAGCTCACTCTCCGCCCGAATTTAAGGCGTGCAGAGACACGTTTGTCTTACCAAGGCGGAGAAAACGAAAATAGCAAATAGCCTAACAACCTCCTTGAACCTGCAAACGTCGCGTATAAATGTATAACATTTCCTATATATTTCGTGGGAAATAAGCGGAGAGACGGACAAAAAGTAATAACAATGAAGACATCGTGATGACCAACGCGGTCAGGAAGAGGTCACGACCAGTGTTAGGATTCATTATGACATTGTGCCAAGCGGTTATCCTGCGTTAGTTGTTGGGTTCTGTAGGTTATTAAATTTGTTAAAAAATAACTTTTTTGGGTTGTCTGACTGTAAGCGTGAAGGTTGTGTTCGATTCCCGACCGAAGAATAATTTCATTTCCTCACTCTGGTTACACGATAAAGCGCGGCGTTAAGTTATGTCACTCAACACGTGATGTCTCAGAAGTTGGACAGTGACAAAATTGACATAGAAGTGTCTCATTGTGCCGAAGTTATTGCGTTTCTAACGTACTGTTGTTTAATTACGCTAAAGAAAAAAATGTTCAGTAAAAGAATGATAACATAATATAATTATAGAATACATGTAAATAAAGAGATACAGTAAGAATAACGCCTTCACGTATAATAAATTAACAAATATTTACAATATATACACAGCATATTAGGTTAGTAATAAATAATATTCATAAAAATGTCAAATATTATAATTTTAAACTTTCAAATGTCAAATGAAAGTCACCAGATTTCACTCGTGTCATTTTTACACGTTGAGTTCCGCCACTGAGTGAGCAATATCGTTAATTCTGCTGGTGAGCGGAGAACAGAGAGTCTTGACACTAGGATTGAAGCTAAAATCATCCTATAACATGGATCTGTAATCCATTTTTATAAACTACTGTACCGTTTTTTTAAGGAATTTCTCTTAAACGAACTTTGACACGGCGACGACACGACAGAGTCGATAAAAAAGTGAAATTTTTAAAGTTCAATGTTCAATGAAATAACAAAAAGTGGTTAAAAGAAAGCTAAATTGAAAGGAAATGACTTTAAAATGTTGAATTATTAACGCAGTTGAAATGACGTGATATTTTTTTACGTCAATGGCAAGGCAAGTGGCAATCGATTTTTGTGGGTTCGATTCCCATTAAGAGGAATGAAATAATTTTGAAAATCTCTTGACGCTAACTACGTAAATAAGTTGTAAGCGCGCGTATAAGAATTTCGACGTAGCTTAAAAAGAACGTATGACGTAGTGATCACAGCGTCTGTTCGGCTTCCAAGTGGCGCAGGTTCAAATCTCACTACGTTCAAAATTTGATACGTTAAAAAAAAAAATCTCAAAAGATATTACTTATATTCATTTCCTCGCTCAGCCGCTTAGCGCGCAATATCTAACATTTGGGAACAAAACGGAGATCGAAGTTATTATTATTTTCTTATTTTCGGAGTGAGATTTGAACCCACTATCATAACTAACGCCTAAACAAGCCAACATTGGTGTAAAATCATTATAAATTAAAATATAGTGTTAAGCTCCAGTGCTGCCAACTAAACAGCGTGGAATATATTACGATCCCGTGGGAATACATGTATCGAGAAGAATATTAACTATACTTTATTGGTAGTTGGTAGTTATGGTATAAATCTCTTAGCAGGTGGTCGCGGCTTCAAGTTCTCTTGAGTTTTCTTTAATAATACTTAGGTATTTCGAAAGTAGAATAACCTCTCGATGGACTGGTTTTTTTATATTTAATGTTCAACTGCTCCATTAAGGTAACGTGCAGCGTTCAGTTCCGCCACCTAATATGTAATGTCTCAGAATTCTTTTTTTTTATTGCTTTTCGCCATATACTGAAATAGAGATATTGTTTGGTGGTCGACAGAATTTCAATTATTTTTCAATACTGAAACCTATCGGGAATAGATCCCGTTATATACTTAAAATAACTTAAAAATTTTACGCAACATTAACTAACTAACTAAAACTAGTAAATCACAATTTTGTTTTAATATATTACGTTGTAACTCAAATATTTTATAGCTAAAATAACAAAGTATGAAATGTCTTTCGTGTTAAGGAGATATTTCTAGAATGTACGTTGATATAGACAGATTTATAGGAAAATTATTGGTTAGAGGTTCAAATTCGGGTCGGGGCAAGTTATGCTTGTAATCTCCGTTTCGCTTGCCAACTTTCGCTCGTTTCGCTTGTTGCATTGATAAAAATGAAAAAAATTATAGGTTAAATTGCAACATTTTCGACAATTTTCCATGAAACTTCTTTTCTCGCTCCTGTACAAAATTTTTTTGAACGGCGTTATTTATTTCTTTTTGCATGTCTGGTCACCATACGATTTTCCCCTTCGTATTTTTTTAAATACGAACGTTTATATTTTAAAATCCATATGTAAATATTTAATAATATATTATGAACATTGGGGCCTCTGACTATAACGACAGTATTTAGTGAATTGATACACACTTGAAAAAATAAATTTTCTTTCCTCGCTCTGGCAACAAGACATAGCGCGGCGCGTAAAACTAAGAGAGCGCGTTAAACTCCGCTACTCCTCAACACACAATGCCTCGAAAAATAGGACTGTGCGTGGGGAACAAAATCTTAACATTAGGTTCCCGGTACCCACCTGCCCATATGAGAATATGCTTCTTTTAAAAATAATAATAAACATTTTACTGCTGTTGATAATAAAAATATTACTGCTTCACTTAAACGAGGTCTAGACCTTACAAAAGGACGCTTTGCCTCAAAAAATCCTCAAGGAATCAAACCCACACCTCCCATTAGACAGACAGACATCCACAACTAAAAAGCGATAACAATTAAAACAATCTGGCCGTTGCATTTTGAAAAGAATAATTGTCCCTCCATTCGGGGAAGCCATACCTACGGGACAAAGGGATTCCTCGCCATTAGTCCCCACCGTCCGCTTTTTGTATTGAAATATCGATGACGATCGCTGTTCCGACATGACGTGAACTTTTGACTGATATTTTTGGTGTTTGATGCGCTTTGGTTTTGTTTTTGGTTGGTTGCAGGTTCCATTTAATGCGTAGACCTACACGAGACCATTCTTGGGTCTCTGCATACCCATCTGCTTCAAGCGTAAGCGAATAAGACATTTCGTTCCCGCACCGCAAGACATAGCATGCTTAGTAGCGGAACTCAACACCGTGTCAGGGCTTAAGTAATATCTGGTCGCTATTCTGGACCCTAATAGCACCCACTGCATTGCGTCAAGGCAGCCCGGTTAAACATCCTACTGGCCAAATGAAAAAGCATATTTCTAATTTAAATCAATCAATAGTCTATAATATTTCACATTTTATTAGCAGACATGATAAAAAATTAAGTAAAGTCACGTAAAATTGTTAGTATTTCAGAATCTTTCCTACATTTTACTTTCGAAACGTGCTCGCATCGAATCCGTTGCCTCAGGCATTACTATATATAGCCACTGAGCTATCGGGTAGTCGTGACATGCAAATTGTAAACCATATACAGAGATGGTACTTTAGGAATAAATACATATAATTATGCTAAGATTCATTGGCACAGAGAGCTAGTGTTTGAGTGTAAGCGGGTGGTTATGGGTTCGATTCTTATTGAGGGGTATGAATTATTTTAATTTTTTCGCTCTGGTTACAAGAAAAAACAGATTTTCTTTGGTGATCTTTGTTGAACTTTAGTTTATATACATCTATACTAAAATTATAAAATGAAGAACTTGTTTAGTTAAACGCGCTAATCTCAGGAACTACTGGTTTAAATTGTAAAAACTCTTTATTTTTATGAAGAGTTTTACAATATAAATACAATATAAAGGCTATAAGGCTATGTTATGTCACGTTAACCGTTGGTGTAACCAACTGTTTCCACTGGTACCACAATACCCGCTGCGCTGGTACTTATTCTCATTTGACTGCAGAGACGAAGCCGCAGTTTAAGGTTAGCTAAAAATATAAAGTAATTTAATCAAACGTATCAGACTATTAATTATTAAGAATAAACTCAAAACTATTTAGGTCCATATGCTGGGACCTTGTAAAGGTGTTATCATACGACCGTATTTTATTGATATTACTATAGTTAAAATGTTTTTTTATTATAATTGGCTCTATGTATAAAAGCTGTATGGTAATACCCTTTATAAATGCTGTATTTTAGTATGTCTATGCAAATAAGTGGGATATTCGATTTCTTAGGTCTCAATTTTATAGATATAGGTATCGAAGTTAATAACATTTTTCTTACATTTTATTATTATAAGTAGCGGTACATTACATTGTCTGTAAACGCACAGATTGTTCGGGGTTTGGGTTTGATTCTTAGTCGGAGGTATTAATTGTTTCTATTTACTTGCCCTGGTAAAGAGACAAAACGTGACGTTGAGCTTCGCTGCTCAATACGCAATTCGGCGGGAGATGGGGATCGGAAGTGTCTTAATGGGAACGGAGTGTCTTAACACTAGTCTCCCAGAATCCCTCTACCTATCCTGCTATGTGCGGGATACAGTGCGAGGCAAAAATATACTAAATAGAAAAATCTTAAATAGAAAAAAATTGCCATTTCATCTTGATTTTTTAATATACTATACATTTAATTTAAGCCTACGATCACATTGATATATCAAAACACCTTTTAAACAATTTAATAAGGCATCGTGGTGGTAATAATTGGATGGTTTAGGGTTCGATTCCTTCTTGAGTATATACATTATATTCACTCTCCGTTATGATAAGACTGCCATTCCACACGTAGTGTTTTGTAATTATATTCCCTCTGCCCATGATACTTAAAAAATCATGAAGTCTCGAGTAGACTCGTAAGTTGTAAATGTATTATTGCTTATGTATTGACAAAAGTGGGGAACGGAGTGTTTTGTCACTAGGCTCTGTCTACATATCTTACCATTTGCGGGGTACAGCGTGAAGCTGAATAAAAACCATTTTTATATCTTTTTACAAAAGTTTTGGTACTGAATAGAGCCGTCTAATACCAGTTAAGAGTCGTACTGGTATTTAGGAGATATGATCGGCCGAACGTCGGTATTCCAAAAATTCTACTGAGATAGTAGGTACGGTCTGCATAGAAATTATTGGATTTATACTTTTTGGATGAAAGTGTATATCTGTTTTTCACAAATGTTCTGATAAGTTTTTTTTGGTTTGTTGTATTATTTTACTTTAATATTTTTAAAAAGGTATATGTAGAGTGGTTTTTGAATTTAAAATTGAGAGTACCTAGTATCTACTTAGGATATTGAAAAAAAAAAGAATTCTTAAAAATGTATTATCAAATTGTAGCATTTATACTACGGTGTATAAAACTCTCCCGTTACTAGAGTGACTAACAGCCAACGGCTGAGTTGTCGCAGTTATTAGACTCAGAAAGTAAAAAAATGATATTTAGGTTCGATTAGAAAGTATAGAAGAGCAGACGATTTATCAAGAGTCCTACGAGGGTAGAAAAAAAACTGGATTTTTTACGCCCTAAAATTCACTAGAACAAACTTTCGACGACTAGTTTACCCTATAAACTATGAACTCGAACTCACAACTAAAAATTAATAAACTAAACAAAAAACAATTTTTCGTGCTAACCGTACACAAAAGCATTGGGGCATATCATTCATGCGTATATACCTGTGTTTCGAAGGCTTTTTTAACCTTTTTTTTCCAACGTCCTAACGTATGCTCCCTTATCTTTGTATCGTAACCTATATATATTTACCAGTATACAGAATTATTAATTCACAGTCCGATTGCTGATATAATGTTTTTTTTTATTTTTAGCATCATGATGATCAGATTAGTGCTGAGACACTCCATTGCGCTTTGTGGCAGGACTTAACGCCGCATTTTGCTCAAAATAACCATTGCTTTTTATTTAAAAATGAAGAATATAGTTGTTTTTTTGTATGCTTTTTCCTTAGATTATTTATTTAGCTTCACGTTATGGGGATCGCATTGCGTGTCTAGGTTGGTCCGTGCGCTAGGTTCCTTTTGCCTTCCTTGCTATATGTATGATACAGTGCAAAACAAAAAAAGTATGTATTAGTAATGTATATATCTTATTAGTTCATATATATCTATCTACTTATTACGAATATATACTTATATATTACTAGGGATATATATTGGTAGTTCAAGGAAAGCGGGCAAAACCACGAAGAACTAGTCCTAAAAAAATGAACTTTGAAGCTGTAACCTCCGTATAGAAAAAAATTAACATAAGACATTTTTATTTTAACTTAACTGCAAAATAGAGTTCAAAGTATTAAGGCTATAATGTGTCAGAGAATAGTCTAAAAAACTTGGACCGGACAAAATGGTTTTGTTCAACAACTTTAGTACTGCAGTTCGAATCCACTTTATGTTCTACATCATAAGGTCTGATGTAGAGTGAACTTTGAAAGATTTAGATTTGTCTTAAAAATGACATCCTAAGAGTCCTTGCTGAGTGGAAACCATAAAATTTACAGCTATTTTCATTGTGTTTTAACCGGAGTTTAAGCCTCGGTAAGAAATGATAAGAAGAAATAGTTTCTTTTTTGATAGATAATTTAAATGAATATGGCATTTTTACTTTATATTAAGTTAAAAATTAAAAAATCGCTTTTTGCGCCATAGTTATGAGGTTGTCATCATGGTGGTTACTAGTTCGATTCTTACTATAAAAAGAGTTTAAATGTAAAATCTGTACTTCAAATTGGGTGGTAAATGGGGAACAGAGTGTCTTAACACTAAGTTCCCTTTGTCTACCCATCAATACGTGGGATATAGCGTAAAAATTAGGTCCTCTATTCACCTTTGGTCGGCAGATATCTTATTGTTACTAAAATAAACTATCGAAATAGAATAACTTACCCGAGTGTAAATTGACAGACCCACTGCGCTATTTTGGTCAAAGCACTTTGACACGTAGCTTCCGTATTGAGAATGTCCTATACTAATGAATGTAATTTTATCTTATACAAACTCACAATCTTCACACGTTTTGTTTACTTTTCAATTAAAAATCTGAGAGATTATAGCCGAAACGTGATAGCAATGTGTTCGATTCCTGCTCGAGGGAATCAAATATTGAATTTATTTTCAATTTTTTACTTTGGTAAATTGGTTTCAATAAAATAGAATATTTTTGTAGGTAGATATTTATTTTATTTGGGCGGAGTGACATTTAATGTTACGTTTCTCCACTATCCATCCCATATCCATTTTTTTAACTTAAAGCTAAATTACAGGTCTTGATTATATCAAAATAAATAGATATCTTAATTAAAAAAAACTTTCTAAGCAATTATCTTTTAAATAACAGCGCTACTATAATCAAAGTACCTAGGTACTAAAATTAAAATAAACTATAATTTAACTATAGTTTAAAATGATCGGTTAAACTAAGCGAAACATGATCTTTAACAAGCGATCGTGTTACCTTTGTTCTATAGACTGATGCTAGCATCTAGATATCGATATTGCTAGTCGTTGCCTCCTTTGTGCGGACTTTATGATATAAAAATTTAAAATATTGTTATTTTTCCCTTTCCCATAGAAAGATTTAAAAGTAGTCAGAAAGGAAATATTTTTAAATTGGAATTGTTTTTTAGGAGGGTAAGCAAGCAGAAGGAACCTAGTGGTAAATTATTTCGTTCTCCACGCACCTCTCAATTTTCAAGCATTGCGTGTGGAAGAAGTAAATCAACACCGCGCTTTGTCGTCATTATAATATAGATCAAAACTAATAAATATCGCGCATATTTATAAGTTTCGATCTCATCCCACAATACCTATAGAGACTTTTCGAGAACAAGTATACTTTTTTCTTTGTACTTAAAAAAATCTTGTTTTTATAACTTTCTATTTGCGATAAAAATGATAAAGTTGTAAAAATTTTTACCAAAACATTCTAAATATACGTTAAGGTATCAACCATCAGTATTAGGGTTCCGTACTGGAGTTTGAAAATAAATATACATAAATGGTGCAGTGAAACACATCTTAAAATGACAATAGTGGGTTCAATTCCCGCTATACAACGATTATGTTTTTTTTTAGAGTAGCTTCAAGCTTTATCTCTCGCAGGATATCCAGAAAGAACGGAGCGCCAAACGCTGCTGTCTCTGTATACCTCTTTCGCTTCGGCGAGGGTCAATAACCCTTAAATACGGACATGTTTTTTGGGCTGTTCCAAGGGTCCTAATATTGTTTACGTGATCTTCCTCTACTATCATCGATACTGAGGTCCACTGACTTCTTCTCCTGCTTAATGACTATTATTGAAATTATTTTCATTTTTTCTCTCTGACAGACATGGGTTATTTAATCTCTAAAATCTCTCAAAATTATGCAGTGCGTGGGGAACAGAGCGTCATAACACTACATTCCCTCTACCTCTAGGCGGGTCCTGTATGCGGGATACAGCGTGAAGTTGTTAAAATAACGGAACGGAACCCCTTACCCGAACTACAATATCTATCGCATCCAATTCATATTATAAACATGTTCATATGTGGTTAATATCGTAAAAAATTATCAACATCTCGATATAAAATCGGTTATTTTGCTAAAAATATTCCGGTCGGAGGTAATTTTAGCAAATTATAGGTACTGTTCGTGTTTGATAACGCCTAAGGGCTTGTGTAGTTTTAAATATTTTTTTTTGCGCAAATTTTTTCAATGGAAAGTTGTAACTGTTGAAATTTATATTTATTATTAGGTAACTTGTAATTGTAACATGTAACTGTGTATTAAGATCTAAGAAAATGAATTTAGCCCAATTGTTATATTTGTATCATCATAGTACTGGGACATTCGTCGCGCTGGGGCCCAAAGAGTGAAGAGACTGTGAAGTGTGGAACTCTTCCGAGGTTACCAGTTAATTACTTGAAGAAATGAAAATACATCACTCACTCTCGTGGGAATCAAACTCACTAATATCGCGTTTATAAGTAGACGTTGCGTGGCTGAGCTACAAAGTGCCTTAGATAATACAAAATTTGAACCCACCACTCTGCCAGTCTATTACATAAGCTATTATAATGTGTAACAATTGAACAAACAAACTAATACCATAATTTTGTTAGATCGACATTCGAGCCCTTATTGTAACGCCCACGTTTTCATATAACTCTGATTATTACACTCATATTTCTTGATCTTTGTTTATTTATAAGAGACGAGAATATAATTGTAACTGGTTGTAACCCCGCGACTGTTGTGAGTTCGATTCCCACTCGGGGGAATGAATTATTTAATATATTCGTTTTCTCGCTCTGGTTACAAGGCAAAGCGTGGCGTTAATACGTCATGACTCAAGAATTCTTCAAAAAGTGGGAAACGGAAGTGTCTAAATGGTTCCCAGGTTGCCTCTACCTATTATGTTATGGACGGGATACAACGTGAAGAAGGGCTTTTTTCTGCTCGTACTCTGCTATGGATTGTCATAAGACTAGTTCCTATTCGTGCCCAACCACGCTATGATAACAATCTCGAATATTGGGAGGTTTGTGGACAATGTAGTGTCCTAACACTAGGTTTCCTCTGCCTACCCTGCTTAATGCAGGATACAGCCTGAAGCTACAAATAAAAAGAAAGTTTATCCCTATATGACGAGTTGAATTTCTTTATTAAGACAACGGATGGACATACTATTCTCTTTTCTCGTCCTGTTTTGCATATTTACACGTAATTTCCAATGAACTCGTTACCTCTTGGTAACATTTAAATTCCACTATTAAAGAAAAACTATTAGTCCATATAAGATATTCGTTCAACCTAAACGTTTATTGCCATAGAAGTATATTTCTATAGAAATGGTATATGGTTCATGGCTCATGAGTATTATTAAAAAAAAAAGATGAGGGAACGGATAAAAATAGTTTCTTATATTAAATTACATAAAACTTACAAGTCTAAATCTAACAAATGCCTGCCTTAACACCTCCAACGGGATTTTGAATCTACACCCATAGCCCACTTAATTCTTAAAGTACCTACACACCATTTCCATATAATATTCTAAGGAAGAAAACAATTCCATCAATTTGCAACAACACGCGGGGGTCTTATATAGAGGCGAAGCTATTTTAATTATATAGAAGTATTCTCGTCTTATAGAGTGCAAAAACATCGGTTCGTTTTGCGTTAAGATGCGACAGGAACTAGCTTATTAGATCCTGTATAAGTATAAGTTAATTGACTTTAAAACATATATATGTATGTATCTATAGACTGCTATAGCTAGCGTACATTAGTGACGAAATAATGGCAAAAACGATTCATGAAGCAGTTGTGAGTGGTAAAAGTGGCTGAGGGAAACCTTGTATCACCTTTGAGAGTACAGACCTTTGACAGTATCGATGATGCTGGAGGATCAGGTAAAATACATTATGATTCCTATGGGATGGCATGTACAATGTACAGTCATAATAGTGAACGAGGCAACAGTTTTAACCTGCTAATCTTCTTTATACATATGTTTATATGTATATTATACATTTTAACATTTCTCTAGAACGAGTCTATATATTAGTGAAAACCACATTAAAATATGTTGAGTAGTTTAAAAGTTATACGTGTACAAAATTTTGAAGCAACTTTATATTGTACTGTAAAAGAAAGAAATATTATACAAAAAAAGCAGCTTCATACTTATTCAGGCAGGCATATTATTATACATAGCAGGATAGGTAGAGGCAACCACTAATTAAGACATTCCGTACCCCACGAACAGAGTTAGAAGCGTGTTGAGTGACGGACCTCAACGCCGTTAAGCTGGTTTTTTATTAAATAACAATACTTACATCATTTCAATACATTTAAATCGGCAACTCAACTTTTCTAATTGTTCCCACATGGTCACTGAGCACAGACATACATACAAACATACATACATACATACATACATACATATGAAACATAAACTTAAATAAACATAAAACCTCTTAAGCAAGTAGTCTTTAAGTGACCAATATTATCTTGCAGCGACAAGTGTCTGGCGAGGTGTCATCTTGTATGACAGTTCACACTCAATCGTTTAATAACCTTAGCTGTACCTATTTATATATGATTAATATGCCAGCTTTTAGTTGCGTTGAGTTGCGGCGTTGAGTTCCGCCACTCAACACGTAATGTATCCAAAATTCGATGGAATGTATCTAAACGGAAGTATTTTAACAGTAGATTCCCTCTGAAAAAAAAACTAATGAGTTAGTTTCGCTGATTGCAGAAACTAATAGTTGGCATTGATTTTTTTGTGTTGGTTATAGTTAGTCCATTTATTGAGATAGTCCATCTTTGCATAAGCAATTTCGCATCTCATTCATATTATACGAGTATGTACAAAAAAAGCGTTCCCAAAACATTCCTTCGCTCAATTATCAAAACACTTCACAAATGCACCAACAGCTATGATTAATCGAACATACAACCACCTCAATACAAAGATGGTCAAATTAATTTTCTTCCATACATTTATATATATTATATTATAATAATTGTTAATAATATAAAAGAGTATTTCAAACAAAACGCCTGTATCGGTTAATTTTAACGAGAATATTTTGACAGATCAACTTTCTATCTGATTATGCGCGATGACGAGTTCTTTTCGGTTTTTGCCATAGAGTTAGTAATTTGAATAGATCTGGCATTTGTATCGACAGTACAGTGGTGAAGCCACGTTTTGCTTAGATACCAGAGCGAGAAAATGAAAATATGAAACATTTTACCCCGATTGAGAATAGTACCTACAGCTGAGGACCATGATGACCATGGGACGGGGAAATTATTATATTTAAATTATTTTAATTTTACAGCTTTGTTCAACAAAGCGCTACATTGAGATCAACAATGTGTCCAAAATGTTAGGCGACACTCCATTCGCCTTATTCTTAATACTAGGTTCCCAGGTTCTCTCTGTCTATTCTGCTGTGTGCGGATTGTATCCCGTTAAAAGCTTTGTGATTATTGAAATATTAAGAAATATATACAACGTATTGGGTGGTCAAGTCTGCGTCAGACTATGTCAAGCTACACCGGGAACAAAAAATTTAAATACATGACTTGAATATATTATATAATATAATTTATATTTTTTAGCTTTTATTGCACATTTTCAATAGATAAGATTTTATATGAGTATGCAAAAATTAAAATTACAAATAAATAATTTGTATTTTTAAATAAAAATGCATAAATTTTATAGTAAATTATTATCATAGATTTGATAAGTTCAAAACTCAATTTAAAATATTTTATTTTTATCTATATTAGCATTATATTTATCAAATGTATATCTAATTTGCATACAAAAATTTATACGAAGAAAAACATATTTCACTGTTTTATGCGTTTTTTTAAATAAATATTTGAATATATTAAACAAGCGTTGGTAAATTGGAATAATAAAATATTTAATAATTTTACTAATATCATATAGCAGAGCGCAGGGAATCTAATATTAAGAAACTCCGTTGCTCATTAGGATTTTCATTTTCCGAGAGAGCTCATTGTATGTTAAGTAGCGGAACTGAACGCCGCGCTTTATCTTGATATAAGAGTGAATAAATAAAAATAGTACATTACCCAAAGTGAGAATCGAACAAATAACCATCATGTTTACAGTCTAACTGTGATGCACTAGAACGGCGTCACAGTATACTATAATAAAGTCACAAATAATAAAGTACGTATTTTGGACGGAGGAGTGGAGAACGGAAGTTTCTTAATGGGAGCGGAGGGAGAGACGATTAGCACTAGGTTTCCAGGTTCCCTCCGTATACCCTGCTATGTGCGAGATATAGGATTTAGCTCAACGATTTTTTGTATATTGCCTACGATTCGAACGCAGAATCATATTCGCGGGGTACAGCTCATGCTCTAAAAAAAATATAATACATATTTAAGAAAGCCATTTCTATACTTTCATTCGTCTATGAATCAAAATACTGTAAAGCTCTTGACCTGGCAAATAACTGTTTGTGATTTTTAACATTTATAAGAGAATCTTCTTATAAAAGCTATAGTTGCGCAATAGAAAGTGTATAATTATACACGGTGGTTGTTGGTTCAATGTTCGCTGGTGGAAATGTTTAGATACTCGTATATTTAAAAATACAGTCGAATTGATAACCTCCTTTTCTTACAAAAGTCAGTAAAAAATATATATTTCTACATAAGATACAGCATAAACAATGTTTCTGCTTCATTCATTAACTAGTTTATATAAAAATTACCTCCACTAAGAATCGATCCAGGTACATTATATATGTTTAAAGGTAATTATGCAAGGTATGCAAAAAACGCAGATTCACGCTTTTTCTCATATAGGAACTTAGTGTTAAGACACTCTGTTCTCCACTTTCCGCTCAATCTTCGAAATATTGCGTGTTAACAGGCGGAACTCAACGCCGCGCCATATCTATCAAAGCGGGTAAATTTAAATACCTTCCCATGCATTTATAACTAAGCCAATAACCGGTTGAAATCTACATGAAAGTTAAACTTAACCTAATCTTACTAAATCTAAAGTGGTATAAATAACAAAATAATAAAAAATAAACCTATGATAGATGACTTATTTGGCTTTATACTATAAATATTTCTTTTGAGACCGTCGTGGGACGACATTTCACTGTTGACGCGGAGTTTGTAGGTTCGATTTCCACTCAGGGGAATGAATTATTTAATATTTTAATTACCTCGCTATGGTAACCGTGAAGAACACAAATCGTCTCAATTTCCGAAACGGGAACCGGAACTAAACGCTGTGTACCTATTTTTATCGACCAGAGGGAATAGAACCCATAACATAAGGATGGCCTCGGATTTTAAATAATCTCCAAAATCTTCTATACTATGTTAAGCGTATTAATAGCAATATTACCTCAACCGAGAATCGAACACTCAACCCTCACAAAACAAAAACAAATCAGTATAACCGGTCCAAATCCACATAAACGATTACTAAATCTAAAGTGGTATAACTAACATACTGGTAATAAAAAACGACCAAAACACAGAGATGTTTTACAAAATTCTTATGAGTAACAAAAAATAGAAGAAAAAATATGTAAAACGTAAAGTATCAAATAGTTTTGTACAAAAAAAAATCTTGTTAGCTCTACATACTTGGATGTGTATAGAGTTGTTATGCTTTGGGTATGTTTTGACCGATTGTGTTGAAATGGGGAATTGTGTTTTATGGAATGTTATTTTTGTTAATGTTAGTATTATGATTATGGTTTATGTTTATGTTATAATATTTGGTTTAAGTATATATGCAATTACCATTGCATTAAACAACGCTACTCAATATTTTTAAAAAAAAGGTAAAATATATGTAAATTGTAAACTTTTTTATAAAAAATCTGTACAATTATTAGTATAGATGAGATAAGATATTGACCACTGCGCCACAGTGGACTATGGATATTAAGTTATTTATATTATTGGATGGCACTTAGTAATAACATTTACACTTTTTTAATTTTTATGCATCATAATATAAAATACAAATTGATTTTTGTTTAATCTTAAGAGACCAACAGGTTTTTTTATAATATATTTAATGTCAAAGATGGACACAAAAATATCGAAAAAGAAATATTTATAGGTGTTTATGAGATTAGCATATACAGAAGATTCCCCTGGCTTTGCTTGTGTTTTATTGACGTTTTATGTCTATTTGAAAACATATTTGCGAATATGTTATTTAGGAATAGGCAGAGAGAGTTCAGTGATATGTCACTTCGTTACTAATTATTACCACATACATTTAGAGAGACTGTCTAGGTGATAAATTACGTTATTATCAACAATAAACTTTAACTAGAACAACATTTAATCTAATTCTGGACCAAGTTACAAATTAAAAATCATCGAAGAAATATATCTTTTTCCTAATTTGTTAAGCATATCATATCACCAATGATCTTAAAAGGTATTGCAAAGTAAGAAAAAAATATGCAAAACGTGAAGAAAACAACCAGTTTCACCACATTCATAAAATGTTTGAAAATATAGCGTCTAAACAGAATTCAGGGCATAAAATTTAATTTTACGATCCATACCGACACTTTCGGAAATACTCCACTAAAGTGGTAATAACACCTCTATAAAACAGACGCACGCGATCCAAATTAAGCTGGTCGTCCACAGCCAGGGGCTGTATCGCCTAGCCTGTTATTAGTTCTGTCATTGAGAATATATTTTATCTTCAATTTTAATTGTATAATAAATTTTAACATACACGATATCATAATGAAACGTTGTTTAAGCAAATCCTGTGCGGATTTTGCTATAAATAAAATGTGTACTTGTTAGAGTGAGACAATTCATCTATAAAAATAGATGACTTATATTTAATATATATTTTTGCAAGAATAATAATATAATTAAATAACGTAATTAAGAAAAAAACATCAAAATTACAAATACATCAAATTACGTCTCTTTGCAACTGGGAAGATTTTTTGGACATAATAATAAACACATAACACCGAAGAAATTACTATATTATTAGCGCTTTTTTTAAAAAAATCATAAAATTCTATGTCCATTCTATGTCATACTAAAAAGGAAATCGTGATGAAAATATGGATATATTACAAAAATATAGCTTCCTTCTATCTTCACACAGCACCCGCGGCGCCATTCACTGGAACTAAACGCGTTAGACGGCACAAAAACAATTATATACAGACGAACGTTAATTGAATTATTATTAGTAAATTGCCGGTTAAACAAATAATTGGGGGGTGTTAGCAGCACCGTGTAATTTTTATACGCTAATGTGTTTATTTATAATATGACTACTGATTTTTGATGTTTAGTTTTTTTTATGGTCGAAGTGATTTTTTTCTTCTAACATTTTTTTGCTTTTTTTATCAATTATTTTTGTTTTTTTTTGCTTCACGCTGTATCCCGCACTGAACAGTATGGGCAGAGGGGACTTGGCAAACTAGAGTGAAGACACTCCGTTTCCATTATCTTAATAAAGATATTTCCGTTCCCCACTTCTTCTTACAAAATAGCTGTTGTAGGCGCTTAAATCAAAGATTTCCAATATGAATTACTGGAGTCGTTACCTGTTGTATGCAAAGCAAAACTACCCGTTCAGATCATGTCAGGAGTACTGCCCGATCCCCCTAGACTGACAGTACTGACTTCTAAGTACGAGTATGCATAATGACAATAATGTCAGTACTGTCAGTAGAAACAAGAAGCTACCATTATTTGAAAAGGTTTTACTAGTAAAAGCCATACTAGAAATAATTGTGGAAGAAAACTCGAGTCAACGTAAATGACTGTACTTTACAATGATATTTTTCTTGTTCTTTTTATCTCTAAACTGTATCCCGCGTATACATATAGATAAAAGGAACCTAATCTACAAACACTTCGCTATCCACGCGATTTCCAAGATATTGCGTGTTGCTTTACGGAAGTTAACGCCGCCGTTGTCGCACCAGAGGAAATGGAAACAATTTATACCCTCCAGCGTTAATCGAACCCACTACCATGACTTACAGACAGACGCTGACCCACTGCGTCACTACGGCTTCTAATAATGAAGTTAGCTATCAAACATAAATTTAATCCTACACTTGATTGACGTATACAATATGTTAATATTATAATTACTAATATACGAGATAAGGTTTATTGATAAGCCTTTCCGGACTTAAATGTTTATTGCTGCTTAAATTGCTGCTGTTTAAAAAAATGCTGATAAAAACTTGTAGTACTATTTTGAATTTGGTTGTATGTTGTTTTTTTTATATAATGGCGTTTATTTTTAAATAATAGCTCCACGTAACCTGGAACCATGGAATAGGCAGAGGGAAATTTGAGGAAAATTTGGGAAACTCAGTCCCCCACTTTTACTTTTACTTTTCGCCGCGATGTGTCTTGTTAGCAGCTAGGATATTAAATTACGCTAAAATTGTTATTGTATCGTATTTAATATTTTCGATATTCAAATCCATGACCGTCGTGATGCTATGCCACTGAGCCAAGATGGACTCAAATATATAATAGAATTTCAGCATTATATACGTTTTGTTAATCAGTGATATTCCTGTACAGCAAGGCAGGCAGGAAAAAAATTAAGACATTATAAACATTATTAACTGTATTCTAAGTAAACAAAGAATTTTTTTAAATGTTTTATTATGTCTTATTATCACAGCTGGCGTTTACGAAGGTGAGCTTCTTGCTTTTTCGCGTGGTCCCTTGGAAATAATTAAGGGTTTTACATGACACGTGGCACTGTTAACTGCCTGTCTCTGTCTGCCTGGCTGGCTACATTGTTACGAATAACGATTAGAGGGCTATACAACTAATTTTAATTTCTAGCAAGTAGTTCCTGAGATTAGTACGTTCAACCAAACATATTTTTGATTGAATCTTTTATCGAGCAGAATGAGTGTTATCTAAACCAATTTTACGCCATTTTGTAATGTTTATTAACAATTTTATAAGACAATGCAATTTCTCAATAACTTCAAATTAATATCATAACTGTCTAATAGTAAAAATATAATTGTATCTATCTATATTCTTTTTGTTTCACTCTGTATTACACATAGTAGATTAGGCAGAAGGAAGCTTATGTTAAGGCACTCGGTATTTGCCACTTTTGTGTCCTATCTTCGGCCATTGCCTTTTGGTGGTGGAACTTAACGCCGCGCTGTTTCTTGTTACTATAGCGAGGATTGAAATCATTTATTCCCCCGTAGCAGCAGTATAGAATCAGTATTTAAACGCGACGTTTATTTATTTTATTCTGACTCGGGGTAATGAATTACTCTTTCATTTCCTCGCTTTGGTAAGACGACAGAGTGCAGCGCTGAGTTCCGCCCACCAACATGGACAGTTGAAAACTCGACAGTGCGTGATGAACGGAATTCACATTTAACTCTAGGTTCACTCTGCTTTATCTGCTAATATTTTTTTTACTGAAATTGAATAAATATGAATTATGAACCTGTTACCTCCGCCAAAACAAGTTCCTTATGATTTATAAGCCAGAATTAGTATAACATTATCTTGTACACGAAAACATATAAATTATGAATGATTTAAATGTTGTAATATTATACGCTGTTGGTGCTACCAAAGATAATCTAAAGATATAAATAAAATTTGAAATTGTTTGCCTATGATTTGGGAATTTAGTTTTTTTTCTTTATGCCCATAATATGGTTCAATATGTGCGATGGTTCTGGGTTCAATTACTCCTCGGGATATACAATCATTTTCTCTACTTGCTTTGGCAACAAGACAAAGTACAGCGTTGAGTTTCACACGACACACGCGATCTCGAACATTGGGCGGTGCTTTCTTAACGACATGTCTTACTTAACTAGATACCTTCTGTGTATGCTTCTATGTCAGAGACACAGCGTAAAAAATAACAAAAAGAAAAAAAAACAGTTTCAATTTCTTAAACTAATTTGAATTTCACTATTTCATTTCATTATTTCAATAATTTTTCGATGATCATAACTGTCATTCATAGTCATCCCGAGTAAAACCGCAAGAAATAGCTAACATCGAATAAACGTAAAATCTTTTTACTTCACGCAAAAATCGAACCTCGACTTACCATTATTAACTCTACCAATCTAATAAGTATCTAATTTCAATTTGCAATAAACACGTATAATATTTAATTTAAATGGCTATATTTAACGACGGTTACATTTCATACAACGACATCCAAGTATTAATAATTAATAGGTTATTTATTGAGACAAGTTCTTTGCCGTCGTCGTGCCATGGTACAGCGTCTGACTATGGACTTGACGGTGTGAGTTCGATATCTTTTCGGGGGAACGAACAATTTTTATTTGCTAGCTATTGTAATACGGACAAAGTGCAGCGTTGAGTTTCGTCACTCATTGTACAATGAAACAAAAAATGGGAGGTGCGTGGCAAACAGAGCATCTCAAAGAGAGTCTTTACATTCAGTTTCCTCTGTTTACCCTGGTACGTGAGGGATAAAGCGTGTAGCACCACTCTACATGCACGTTTTAATATTTCAATATTATCATCATCAGCCTAATCAGCAATTTCTCAGATTCGGAAAGCGAGCTTTATACTGTTGTTTTTGGTGCTTATATGTATATTATACTCTTATAAATAGAAGTAAAAATTTTATTTGCAACCATCAAAACTAAAAATAATAGAGTTTATCATTTTTACTTTAACTGTCAATTTTTTGTCGATAGTTAACCTATAATACTTTACTTCTTTTACAGATTGTCGACGATGCATAATAAGGAGTAAAGGATTCTTCAGAAATGGCGTCACCGATGGCTTCTGATATAATTAAACCAAACAAAGAATGTAATACTGAGTGGTTATCTACATCGCAGCACAATACACCAACAGACAACAAGAAAGTCCACGATAGCTTCCAAATAACACCTATAGACATGAATTGTTACAAACTCAGGCGACCTTACCTTTTCTATAACAACTTTGGCTATAAAGAAGAACTTTCCAGAAGGATCCATATAAAGAGAGAATATGGATTCTATAATTATTGCTTTATAAGCGTTTGCCTTAGCTTTATATTAGGACTGGTAATAGGTGTTGCAATAGTCGGATCTCCGCAAACTAGAGTGGTTTCTTCTAATTTTAGCAATAGAAAATTAGTAAGAATCAATTCAACTAGAAATCTTAATTTTAGAAGTTTAAATTCCATTAAATATACTGATAAAATAGATAATGATTTAGATAAAGATAAAAAGGTGGAAACATTTGCCTCTGTTTCTTTTACTGGGGCTGTTGACCACAAATACAACAAGATGGATGTCTACCCTAAAGGACTTACAGATGATATGAAAGAAATTTTAAAAGATAACAAAGTAACGCATCACAAGCATTCCATAACAAATATAACATCGAAACATGTTCCAAACGATGATACTGTTTTATATGAAAACATATTTTGGGGACCAGAAGTAGAAAACTCTATGCCACAAGGTTACGGTGAGAGTTCAGCTGAAATTTGGGAGAGATATGTTGACCAAAGCGAGGTAATCAAAATGGAGCCCGGCTGTGGAAGGATGCAAAATCGCCTAGTCACTTTTAAAGATGGCATCCAAGCCTGTGTACGATATAGACAGAATACTGATCAAATTCAAGGCGAAATTTTCAGTTTTTACGTAGCAAGGTTACTGAATTTGACCAACGTGGCACCATCAGTGGTCAAAGTTGTGGATTTAAAAGACAAATTATGGCAGAGTGTATCAAATGAAATTGCATCCGCTCAATGGAATACAAATAGAGCTGTAGTCCTAACACAGTATATCCCAAGCTTAGAATCTGCTACCATACCAGAAATCTTCAAGCCATCAACACGCCATTTGAATAAACAGGATGTTTACAAAATATCACTAAAAGAAAACGCAACAAGTGAAACCAGTAAACAAATATTGATCGATAAGATAAGAATGAAAAGTAGCAAAACCAAGAAAGAAGTGGTAGAAGATTTCGATTATATAGATGTTAAGTTGAATAAGAAAACAATAGAACAATTTGTGGAACTGGCTCAATGGTCCGATCTTATCATTTTCGACTATCTAACAGCAAATTTAGATAGGATAGTCAACAATTTGTTCAATTATCAGTGGAATGTAAATATAATGGATGGACCAGCACACAACTTGGCGAGGAAGATGGACAGTGGGTTACTCTTATTTCTTGATAATGAATCAGGTTTACTCCACGGCTATAGGCTTTTGAAGAAATATAACGTATATCATAGTTTAATGTTAGATAATTTGTGTGTGTTTAGGAAGAGGACTGTCGACGCTCTAAATATGTTGCACAAAAGTTCAGTTGGTGTAAAACTAAGTGAGATATTCCATAAAAAGAATAATGCAGTGATAAGAGACATATTGCCTCCTTTGCCGGAGAAAAACGCTAAAGTGCTTCACGAAAGGATAGGAAAAATCTTGAGTCAGATTGAGAAATGCGAACAAAGTTTTTCAGTTAGATAGTCTCATTAATATTAATTATAATTAATGATTTTTTTTATTACATACTTTATTATAAAAGTAAATAAAACAGTGAATTCTAATTTTTCAATTAAATTCAATTACTTTTTAAAAATGTATCCCTCAAACACATTAATACATTTAATGGAAAAGAAAATTGTGTGTATGTAAAATATTTAAAAAAAAAGTTAAATTCAGTACTTTCATTCTAATAAGTTCATAATATTTGTCACACATATTATGAACTTATATGACGTCATTGTCAGTCAATTAAAATATGTCAAAAATATGTTAAAATGAAACAACAATTTGTGTAATATAGCCTAAGAATACATAGACTAAGGGGCGGCTGTCAAAATCTAAAATAGTAATTTATAAATAGCACGACATTTTGACAACCGCCCCCCGTAGTATTTAGTATTTATTATAGTACGAGTGATATAATAGTGTTTTTGATACCAAATAAATAATATTTATTGTAAAATATAATTATGTGCCAGTAGACATTTTGGTGATAATTTAAGTTAATATGTGTATAAAAATGTAAATACTTGTGTTTGTTCATTGTAAATTTTTATTTCAATTGTATTCAATATAAGAAAACGTTATAAAATCGTGAAAGTATAAAACGAAAAATGAATATGTAGCTTTTCTACACTAAGCACTATAGAATTTGATCTTGGTTGAGAAAATTATATGGACGTAAGTCTGAACCTCACAAAAGTTTCACTGTTCTGGTTTCAGCTTCTTCATCAGATCAACTCTCGATGATTGTTTTGTCACTTAAGATATGCATAACTGCCAAATATCTTAGTTTTTTATATAAGTTCTAAATGTTCAAGATATAATTTTTGTTTTTTTTCTGTATTTATTTGTTTGCATTTTTCATTTAATGTATTCCCAAAACATTTCTGTATAATTAATTGCCTTCTGTTAAAACACTGAGGTCTTTGTTAAATTTTTATTTAAAAAAATGTATTAATGTAATATCGTTAAAATTATTTTTTGTGTACATTATACCTAAACAATTAATAACAATATTGTAAAATATTGACTTCTTTCTCCTTTCTCTGCTTTTATCAATATAAGGCCATAGCGCAGTGGTTTCGAATCCCACTCGAAGGAACGAGTTATTTTCATTTCTCGATCTAGTAACAAGACAAAAGGCGTAGTTAATATCTGCCTACCCCGCTATGTGCGGGATGAAACTAAAGAATAATACAAACAATGTATCGTCCACGCGTAAAATTGGTCACCGTTGGTTCAAAAACAGGTTAAAAGATATGTAAATATATGTAAAATAAATATAATTATAATAAATAAAATGACTTTAAGACGACATGGTTTTTTATTATTTATATTTTACTTGTAACTCATAAATTATTTATAGTTAAGGGTTATACTGGCACTTGGATTCTCATTTGGGGGAATGATTTAGGTGCTTTAATTTTGTCGCACTAGGGAAGATGACACAGCGCGGCGTAAAACTCTGTATCTCAATATGCAATATCTCAAACATTGGGCGCTACGAAATGCATAGATTGTCTTTATATTAGAAATTTAATTTGCCTACTTTATTATATACAGGATACAGCGCGAAATAAATAAAATCTATCTGATACATCAACGTAGTGCTGGAACTCAACGCCGCGCCTTGGGTTTTTACCAAAGCGAGTAAATAAAATTAAAAAATATTGAATATGTAATTTTTACGAGTGGGAAACGAACTCTCAGTCGTTGCCTCTACAGTCGTAGGTTCGTGTAAGCGTTGAACACTTCTTTAATTGTAAAAATATATTTTACGCAAACACCCACAACGCCTTTAATAAAGAACGCAATGTCTGGGATCTGTCCCAGATCTAACTGTGAACGCGAAGGTGGTGTGGGTTCGATTCTCAAGTAGGGGAATTAATGAGATCAGGTGCGGCGTTGAAATCCTCAATTCGGTGGAGAACGAATAACTGCTAAGTGCTAACTTCTAATTGAGATTTTTAACGATTAGAAGATCACGCTTTTGCGTGAAAAAAAATAAATCTTCGCCTTAACTAATACTAATATGAAACACAGAAGCCGCCTCTGACCTAATGGAGTCAAGAGCTCACAAAATTAACCCGAGGCCTCTATTGTCCCCGAGGCATGTACAAATACATACATACACACATTCCATATCTCATAAATAATTAAACTATTTTAAACGGACAATTGATATAGTAATTTTATATTTTCATCTGACTGTAAATAAGATAGTTGTGAGTTCGATTCACATTCGGGGGAATGTTTTTTTTTTTTGCTCAGCGTACTTGAAACATCATCATGGCGCAACTGAAAGTTTTTTACTACAGATACTGAAAGGCAGTACGTTCTACCCTTATTCTTTCTCAATTCCCTAAGGATATTTAAACTACTTTCATTGTGGGATACTCCGCGAGAATAAATGTGGCGTTAAGATCCGACAATTAAGCAATATCTCTGTATCAATATCACTGTAATGGAGTGTCTGAGCACTGGGTTCAATCTCACATGGGCGTATCTATACATTTTCCAGGCCAGGCGCGGCATCTAGTGGTTTACATAGTTTAATGATAATTTGGCACAACAAGTTAAAAAAAAAACATTTATATCCTAATTTCAGGCCAGTCGTAACGTAGGAGTTCAGGCATGTGACTGTATTGGTAATAGGGGGTTCGTTCTTAACGTTATGTTCCCAGGATACCTCTATCCCGCTTTGTGAGGGATACACGGAGTATAATAGCATTGGACTAAAAAAAGGCCAGGTGTCTGAAGAACTCCACTTTCATACGACATATTAAGTCCGAATTCTAAAAAAAATACTGATCCCAATGTCATTTAACTAACTCAATTCAAAAATCGAATTCACATACCTTTCGTACAAAAAAATGTTACAAACGAGGAAGCTAGGACACGGGAGGTCCACAATTACAATCGAAATCGATCTAGTTAGTTCATTTTTTACTGTACGGCGTAAAGAAGAATATTAGTGATGGAATACTTTTAATTCGATACATCTAGTTGAGGGTTAGGGGGTGAAATTACTACACATGATTTGGTAATTTCGGTGTAGATTTTTTTTTTATTAAACTAATCGTGGACATCGTGGCGCAGCGCCACCACGTTTGACTGTGAGGCAATGATTGTTCGTTCGAGTCTCATACGAGGGAATGAATTGTCTTTTATTTCCTCCCTCAATCCTGGCAACCAGACAAAGAACAATTTCTTGCAAAATCGGTCAGAAAATAAAAATTCAACACGATTATAATTTAAATATAATATTACATACTTTTTACATTAGGCTTCCTGCTGCATATACTTCATATATGTAGAATACCATTGTATCCATTTTTATATCAATTTTAAGTTTTGTACTGCGAAATAGAGTAAGTATAGCGAAGGTGAGACACTTCGTCATCAGTTTTCCATCCTAAAGTCATGTTTCCAAGCCGAGCCGGGCAGCCTATTAAGGAGTATGTTGGATTCGCAAGTGTGAACTGGGTATCTGCATATCAATCAGTATGGAGGAAGGATAGAGCGAGCAGAGAGAGAGAGAGAGAGAGAGAGAGAGAGATGAAATCAACTCGCTCATTTCTATGCAAAACTCTATGCTGGTAGAAATGTAAACCTATTTTATTTATAAGGGGCACGTTCTTCCGAAACATTACTCACTCACTTCTATTTCGCATTGGATATAGAGCTTAATTCGAGACATTACTTACCCGACACCGCCTTTTTTCTATCTTTTTAGAACACTCTGTGTGTTCATTACACACAGAGTGTTCTAAAAAGACAACAATATTTAACTAACAATTATTCCCCCGAACGAAAATCGAACCCACAGCCGTCGCGTTTATCACAACGCCACGACGGCCTCACAATTTTTTCTACCAGAACATTCTTTAGCCAATTAAAACATATTAATTAGTTGAATACAACTTTTTTAAACTCTTTTTTTTGTTTGCAAAATAAAAATTTCTATAGAAATAATCCCATAACGGCCAATAAAGGAAATTTTTGAATGGTGGTTTAGTACAAAGAACTCTACGTGGGATTTTCGACTCTATTTATTAGTGATGTGACCGTCTATTCTTTTTTTTCATTTGAGTGACGTTTATTTTTAAATAGCAACCCTCGAATAATGAACGTAAGAATGACTGGCTTATATTGAATGATTGAAGGTATTTTGAATGATTTACAACTATATTACTAGTACAAGTAAGGTTCTAAGTGGTAATTTAAAATTAAAGACATAAATTCTTAGTTCATTAATTGAAAATGAGCTCGATTTACTGTTTACAAGGTTGAAATTGCGTTAAGAATTTTAACTTTGGGGAAAAATAAAAATTTTTGTGTGACGGTTCTTGAAGCAAACGAATTTAAGTATGGTTGTTTTATATGACGTATAGAAAAAGTCGTTTCGAACACGCTTATATGATTATAAGGAACGGTGTTAAGTTGTGTAAATATTATATAATTGGTTAAATCATCTATAACATATATAAGGGGACGGTAGGAGCATGGGCATAGAAAAAGGGATACTGGGTGCTGTGCCCATTCCAGAGTAGCTTAATGCCCCAATATGTTTACACTTACGGAAATAATAAAAAAAACTTTGCACATTCCAAACCTAAAGTCGAAGGGGTAAGGTAATTTAAACAATAAATAGCATTTGAGTTGTTTTATTGAGACTTGGCATTAAGAAAGATATATATGTTAGATTTGACTGGCCATCTTCCTTTTTATTTTAGAATTTCATGCATCTGTCGCAAAATGAAAACGAAAATATAAAATATTTCATTTCTTCGAGCGGGAGTTGAACCCATAACCTGTCGCGTTTACAGTCGCACGCTTAGGCCCCTGCGCCACGAGTGGCCTCAGCCAAATACTTATATACGTATTGATATATACATATTACAATTTATGTATATTCTTTAATAGTTGTAGCATAAATAAAGTATAAATTCATGATTTGTTAATATTAGTCTAGACATAAATATTGTTGTAAAAATAAAGATACGTTTTTTATAAAGTGAGAGAATTATTTTTAATAGTGTTCTGTATATATTTTTTAAATAAAGTTTTAAAATTCCGTTTGTAGCTGATTCACGTTATTAAGGGTGGTTCGTAAAGGGAACCCTGCGCTGAGACATTCCGTTCCAAACTCTTCGACCAACTTTTGAGAAGAAATAAAAAATGTTTATTCTTTCAAATGGGAATCGAATCCACGACCGCAGCGATAACCCATAAGGGTTCGATTCTCACTCTAGGTAATTAATTGTTTTCATTTTTTCCTTCAGGCGTATAGACCAAGCCCTAAGTACAATGTTAAGTAAACTGCATTGTATTTTTTTTTAAATACTATTCCATGATCTGAATAGATAAATGGTGAGATGATGTTATTCATAATTTCTTGTTTTTTTCAGCTTCATTCTGCGTAACATAGGAGGAGGAGGAGCCTGCCATAACACTCCGCTCGGATAACAAGACATTTTGTGTTGAGTGGCAGAACTATTTTTTTTTCCCACTACCATCAATAGTTTTTTCTATTGAATAATAGAATGAACGTTTATAGAATACGGAATCCTAATAATATTATTTTATTGGTTAAGGTGTGAAAGAATTATGAGTGATATTATTGAACAGGTTCTTAAGCAAAATTTATATTTTGTAAGCATTTTTATATTTATAGCCGTTTTAGACTTCATGGTTGCCATTTGAAAGAAATATCTTAACACTAGGTTACCTCGACCCTTCTATATGCGGGATACGTCGTAAAACTAAACAGACAAAAAACAAAAGTGATTAGTCACTAAATTCTTCTCTCGAAATGGCGTAAACATTTCACATTTTCAAACGTACCTATATTTAATGTAAGTCAGTACAAATATCGATCATATTTTCACGCATTAACGCGCTCGTTGTTCCGCGAAAGGCAAATACTTTGCGACACGAGGACGGGCCCGTATGAAGGTTTTATTTCATCCACATTTTAAATGAATGTAAAAAGAAATTTAGGATGTGACTCAGTGGGTCGGTGTCGGTTGTACACGCGACTGTTGAGAGCTCGATAGTCAAGAATATTTTGTATTTTATTAGAAAAGCTGGGAACCTAGTATTAAGATACTCCGTTTCCATTAAAACGTTTCCGTTCTCGACTTCTGGCGTCCAAATTGATGAAACGAATGAAGATCTTATTAAACGTCACACGGTCAGACCGTAATGGCGACGGTCGGTTCGATCCCAACTCATTTTTTTTTTTCGGTTAATGATATTTATTTCCATTAAAAACACATATGCCACTTACATGGAAACATTATTAACATAGTAAATAATTGAAGTCGGTCGTACATTAATTAGTTTAAAGTAACACATTTTTTTTTGTTTACTCATTCAATGCATTTTTTTTTTTTTAGGGTGGGTAGCTTTTAATAATGAATTCGCATAATTGTGTTTTAAATGCATTGAATGAGCTTACACTCCTTAAAGTTGACGGTAGGTTATTGTAAAGTCGTGCCCCCTCGTAGGTAAACATTTTTTTACCAATCTGTCTTCTGGTTTTAGGTAAAATCAATAAACTCGCACGTCGCGACCGCAAGGAACGATTTGTTGCAGATTTTAATTTTACAAAAGCTAAGTTAGTATGGATCGAGTCGTTTAATATTTTTTTTATAAGTAAACACGTGCTGTTTATATATAGTTGTTTAAGGGTCATCAACTTAGTTTCTTCATATATAATTGAATTAGGAGTTAAGAAATTATAATGAAAGAGTATTTTAATAATTTTGTTTTGTAAAATTTGGACATCAGCTAGTTTGGTTTCAGCGGCATTTCCCTATATTTCTATTAGATAAAGCAGATTGGACTTTACTAGAGAATTGTAAATAATATAACGTAAGCGACGCGGAATACACCGCGCGATGCGTCGAAGTGAGCCTGCGAGGGAAGATAATTTATTTCTTATATGCTCGATCATTTATTTTTTCGTTTTCAAGATCTGGTATGATGACAAATAGCGGCGTTGAACTCCGCAACTCAAACGCAATATAAATTTGGCAGTGCGCAAGTTTCTATTCTAGGTTCGCTATCTATCGTGCTACACAGGAACAAGCTTGAAGCTAAAAAACTAAAAAACTAAAATTCAAATCAAAATAAATGAAATCGAAAAAAAAGTCTGTCTGTTTACTTTGTTTTAATTTACAAAATATTCAAATCGAAATAAATGAAATTGAAAAAAAAGTCTGTCTGTCCCGACAAATCTCTTAAATGGTTGTAATGATTTTGACAGGACCTTACAAATTCGATATTTTTTAAAAATGTACTTTGATTTGTCATTCGAATTATTAAAAATAAAATTCGCTTATGTTTCTTTTAGCCTTTTTAGGATTCTGTACTAAAAGGGTGAAACGGGACCCTATTACCAAGACTCCGCTGTCTGTCTTAAGGTGGCACCCATACAACAGATATAAGTTTTTGTCGTTTTAATACATAATGATAATATACGGAACATATTGTGCGCGACTCGTACTTGGCCGTATTTTTTAGTTTCATTGATCCCTGTATCCCACACACATCAGGGTAAGTAAAGGGAACCTGAGAACCTAGTGTTGAGTTGCGCAACTCAATGACCCACAATCATCGTATTTACAGTCACATCCTTATGTCCAAAAAATGAAAAGAAAACAACATTAATAATGAGTATTTTATCAATTTTATAGACATTTTATGGAATAAGACTTTTAAATGTGATATGTTAAACATAAATTTCATATAAAATATATATTTCTTAGATATCAATTTTAAATTTGTATGCAGATAATAAAAATGTCTAGACTCTAGACATTCAGATATTATTATAGCTAATATCAAATAATTTCCTGTTTCTTAATAAAAATAATTGAAAAGTCCATCGTGGCTCAGGAACATTTGCATTACATTCCGCCAGGGAACGTGCAATGTCTTGAAAATTGAGCATTGAGGAACGAAGTATTTTAATTAATACTACTTTAGGGCTGGCGTTTTGCCTAGCCTGCTATGTGCAGGATACAGCGTGAAACTGAATTTTACTTTTTATTTAACTGCACTCTCTGTTTCTAGTTCGGTAGCCAAAGAAAACGGAGCGACAAGCGCTGCAACCTTCCTCTTTCGCTCTTCACACATGCCCTCCAGGGGGTCCTCATGCTTTTTACATGAACATCTTCCAGTATTAGTCAACCGAAGTCTCTCTCTGCCTCTCATCACTTCTTAAATTTTACTCAATGTGCAAAAAAAAAAACCTATTCATTTATTTTTAAATTCATAGATTTTTAATTCTAGGCATTCTAGGAACCCACTACCACTCTACACTGCAAATGAACAAAATAAACATAATATTTCAATAAGTACTTAATGTTTATTTATGTATATTATGCGTTACGATATCATATGATTGTACGCCTCAATAACCTGACAGGGTACTGCGGTCGAGATGTTTTGAGATTTGTTTTATCTAATCTAATTTAATCAGCTTTACGCTGTTTCCCGCATATAGCTGGATAGACAGAGAGAATCTAGAACTAGTGTCAAAAGCCTCTGCCGAATGCAGCGTTTCGACACTTGTTGATGAAGGATTTCGCATTTTAATTACATTCATGTTTATATTCCTGTGGATACTGCATTTGGTGTGGTCAGGATGATAAATATATTGTTAGGATGTTAATATTCCACCCATTATAAAGCCATTGCATGTTGGTTACCGGAATTTAACGTTGAGATTTGTTTTAAAACACCAATCGATTGGTTTTGAATTGATAAATATTAATTACTAGCGGACGCGCGCAGCTTCGCTTGCTTATTTAGAGGTGAATTCTAATAAACCATGAAACACGTGTTCAATGAAATATTTTTTAGAGTCTCAATTTCAAATTTTATAAAAATCAGGGGCGTTTCAAAGATTTTTCCATAGGAACTTTCAACCCCTTATTTGCACCCCTAGGGGATGAAGTAAATAAATCACGAAACATGTGTTCAATTAAATATTTTTAAGAGTATAAGTTTCAAATTTTATAAAAAGCGGTGGCGATTTAAAGATTTTTCCATACGAACCTTCAACCCCTTATTTGCACTCCTATGGGATGAAGTAAAATAAATCACGAAACATGTATTCAATGAAATATTTTTAAGAGTCTACGTTTCGATTTTTACAAAAATCGGTGGTTATTTAACGATTTTTCCATACAAACTTTCAACCCCTCATTGGCACCTTTAGGGGGTAAATTCTAAAAAACCGTGAAAACGTTTCATTTAATGAAATCTATTTAAGAGTCTGAGTTTACAATTTTATAATAATCGGTGCCGATTTAAATTATTTTCCATACAAACTATTAACCCCTATTTCACCCCTTTGGGGTTAAAAATTTTCAAAATCCCTTCTTAATGGATGTCCAGATTACGAAAGTCTATCCAAAGTCCATAGTACTGTCCAAATTTCACGTTTCTACGCACAGCGGTTACGGCTGTGCGTGCGTCTTACCTCAGTCAGTGAGGACAAGTCCTTTTATATATATAGATAAGTATACCTCTAATGAGAATGGAAGCCTCAACTTGCTAATATTGTTAACATAATTAATAACAACACCGAACTCCCCAATACTAAAACTATTTTTCTTTAAAAATCGGTTAAAAATTCAACTATAGTATCAAGATTATTGAATCCATACAACATTTGTCATATGTAGAACCATTTCTTATGATGATTAATTAATACATCATCTAAAAGTAACAGAAATCACTTTGTTATAAATGATTTGAGTTGCCTTAATATGCTTCAAGTTGTTTCGGCCTTGTCTATTTTTAACCTTATATGATTATTATAGAGGCCGTCGAGGCGCATTGCTACACGCGACGGTTGTAGGTTCTATTCCCACTGGGGGAATAAATTATTTAATATTTTCGTTTGGTTGCTCTAGTAACAAGACAAAGAACGGCGTGGAGTTCTTCTCTGTCTCTTAACATACAGTGGAAACTGGAGAACGGAGTGCCTTAGCATTATGTTCCCTCTTCCCGCGATTTTCATCCTAAAGATATTTTCATAGCATAAAAAGTTATCTATAATATTCAAAATCAATTAACTCTATCATTTTCAAATTTTCTTTTGCTTCAGGCTGTGTCCTGTTATAGTCTGCTATAGAACTTAATGTTAAGACACTCCGTTCTCCACGCATGGTCAAATAACGAGATATTGAGACTCGATTGAGGGTAAAAATATTAAAAATAATTCATTCCTCGAATTAGAATCGAACTCTCACAACCTTTAAACCTGTTAAAATATCCCAAGTAAACTTTGAATCTACACCTATCGTACTCGGTAATAGCTAGGAACACAACATGACGGCGCCTTAACGGATTTACCCACAAATTTCCATACAAAATACATTAAGGATGTCATATATTAACAAAATACTTAAGCCTAGAATAGTTAAAAATCACGACACGCATTAAGGAATCCATTAATAGGTATACAGGTTCGATTCCGTCGCGTAATTCGATTAAAAATCAATATGTGTAATAAATAAATATTTATCTACACCGCGGGACAAATTATGGGCCCGAATTTGCATTAAAAAATATATATGATTAAACTAAGTTATGGCTGCGCCTGCGCATGTATTTTTTATACAAGCTATGGGGTTGGAAGACAGTATAATGATAAGTCACTCCTGTCTTAATATTCTGGCTATTTAAAGCTGATACTAGTCAAATGGCGGATTTTAACACCAGTCTTTGTTTATTTTCTCTTAGTGAATTCACTATAGTCAAAACTTTTTATGAGTTATTCTGGGAAGATGAAATGCGCCGTTGAGCTCTACTACGCAGCACATAATGTCTCGATGTTGGGTAAGAAGTGGGAAACGGAATGTCATAACACTAAGTTTTTTATTATTTATTTGTTTTACTGTTTACGTTTCTATGCAGGGAAAAAGCCTAAAGCGTTATCTTACATATAAAGCTGCAATAAATCGTAAAAACCGCATTAAAATTTAGCAACAAAATTTTAAAAAGTACAAAAAAAATTGATAATATGTTAAAGACAGACGTGGCGACTTTTCTTCTTATGTTTAACATGTAATTTTATATTTATTGTAATAACCTGTATATTAAATAATTTAAATATAGATATATAAATTTCACAATCTCTATAGCTATTTTAAATAATAAAAAAAGAAATCACACGACTTAAACAAACAACGACACAGTTGAAGTGTATGAAAATGTACGTATGATTGTAGGTTCAAATCCTAAAATTAAGAGATTTAGGGGATGTGAATTTAAGGGAGATTTTTACAAATTTCCGCTACCCAAAGATAATTGCTTAGAATTGTTGGGCGAGAGATGTTGTTTATTATACTACTATTTATTAAATATTTTTAAAGAGTTATTCCACACTTAGGTAAAAATCTCCCTACAGAGATGTTAGCGACAAAAATAAGTTTTAAAAAGCATAAAAATTTTGACGTAGCTCTATGAAAACATATGGCTTAGTTGACCAGAGCGCGTAGACGGTTTCAAGAGGCGCGGGTACAAATCCCGCTACGTTCAAATTATTGTTTTCTAAAAAGTATTTTTCTTTCCTGAGTGTGGAAGAACACTTTAAATATAAAAATTTTTCCAGGCTTACTTATCCGCGCTTTTGGCTTACCAGAGCGAGGAAATGAAAATATTAAATATTTCATTTCCTCGAGTGGGAATCGAACTCACAACCTCACCTATATTAGTTCTTGTGCCTATGCAATACCATTGATATTTTTTGTAACTCGTACAAAGTCAATAAGTTACATACCAGGTAAGTAGGTAATATTATATTTTTCTAATACAAATATATTTAAAATTTCATTTGGATGGTGTTATGCATTACTTAAAATTAAGAATATAATAACAAATCAGCTTTAGGATGTAGACCGTAAAAACAGGGGAGGCAGACGGAACCTAGTTCTAAGACAATCCTTTTCTCTCCTTTCGCCGAATTTTTTTAGGCATTGCAGGTTGATTGGAAAAACTCAACACTGGACTTTGGTGCTAGAGTGAAGAAATGAAAATATAAAAAAATAATAATTCGATCCCCGAGTGGGCATCAAACTCACAACCGTCGCGTTATAGTCACACCTTTGCCCCTGCATCACGAAAGCCTCAATTATAATAATAAATAAACAAAAAACCCACTATAAGTCCTATTGAGCAATTCATTAATTGGGACTCATTTTTCAACCTTTTATTATCTTCAACGCCGTATAGAAACAGTGGACGAGGAGAAAGACGTCTGCAGATACCATAATATTTGGCGCCCCGTTCTCTCCGGATACTCCGTGAAAGATAAAGTGAAAAATATTCACTACTATTAAATCAGTTAAAGATGACCCCACTACGCCGTAAGGTCAAAATAATTATGAACAGAAGTTATTGCTTAATACAATCCCCAATATTTTAAATTAATTTACGACGTGTTTTCCATACAACAGTCGTCTCATAAATTTTGTATATAATTTGAATAGTCTCAATAGGACAGGCGTATGAAGAACAAATATTTAGATATGGCTAACCGATTGGGAAAGAAATGTGTCTGATAAAAATCGCTTTAATAAGAAGATAGAGTACGGCGTTGAGTTTTGCCGCTCAACACATTTTGTCTTGAAAATTGGGCGAACCGTGGGAAATGAATTGTCTTAACGTAGGCTCCCTCTGCCTCCCCCTGCTGTATACGGGATAAACGTAAAGATAAAAAATATATATTTTTTAATTATTTTTTTGGTAAATATTAGCATATTGGTACTAATTGTTTTTTTTTTGTTATATTGTCCATATGGGTCATACTCATATGAGTGTTATGTTACAATAGCAATAATAAATAAAAGAAAATATAGCGATTTTTCATTTAAAATTTGACTATGCCTACCTTATGATAAGTGGATAGTCTACACATCAAAATTTAAAAAAAAATGTGGAGAAAAACCATCAAATTCCTTCATTTGTGCCCTTCTGTGGACGGTTCAGATTCGTAGTTCATAGTTTCTAAAATTTGTTATTTAAGTTATTACGCTGGTGTCATCGAAATTACACATATTTTCAGCGTAGAATATACTTGATTTAATTTTTATTGATAATTGCCAAAATGTGCTTCAGCCTTTTTACTATAATTTCTAATAAACAAGGTGTTACACGTATCTGACTCTTTTCTGTGATCCAAAAAAACTGCATTTAAAAAATGTCTACTAAAGTTACCATAAATGTCTTTTAATTTTCTAATACTAGACAGCTCTAATTTGCTTACACCCATTACGGAAGACAGATGTGTATTTTTATATTCCAATTAAAACAATCGTCTATTTTATTCATTTTGTAAAAGATCAGTGAATCTTTCCTATTTTTAGTGTATTTTGGTAAGTATGTGCTACTTATATTTGTAATTATACTGGCACAGTGGCTTTAAAGGAGTATTTTTGAAATCTCACTCGCCATTTCTATATCCTTGAAAACTAAAGACCATTGCTGATTATCCATTGGAAAATAATTTCTGTAGACATCTTTTCTGTTACTGTTGTGGTATCCACAGAAAAGATGTATGCCCACATGAAACACTATTAATAATAAAAAATATATGTTGTAGTGTTAAAATCACTTTTTTGTTTATTTGTTTATGCTTGCGCTTGTAAAACTAAACTAACAGCTTTTTTGCTATTTTATAATGACCAAAATAAAATTAATATATCGTATATATCTTGAAAAATAATATGTAGAGTAATATTTAAGATTATACTAAATATATAGCATTTTACAAGTATCCTTACAACCTTAAATAACGAAATCTTAGCTTAGCTAGCTTTTTTTACATTTTTCCAGCCACATTTTCCTATTCAAATAGATCTGGGGTGCACTAAAGCAATGAAGAGAAGAAAAAACTAAGACGTGAGATTAGTAGAGCTAAACAAGATGCTATTATTAAGTAATAACGTGCCATGCTATCTATAAAACGAAACATTGATCAACATTGATCATCATCACCAGCAGGTGATTGACATGACAGCCTCTGAATCATCACCAGCTGCGAGGCGGGAGCTAATAACTGCAACATAGTTAATACTACTGCAGTTATTACCGATTAAAGTTGCTATTGTTATGGATGAAATATAAATTTAATAAATATTATTATTATGTTTCTCTTTTAAGATTTACGGGTTCAAAAGAACCCGGTGCTTTGGAAGGCTTGTGTAGGGACACAGGTCCACCACGTAGAGGCCCCTAACAGAATATACAAATGTTTTTCTATGACGCATCAGCCGGTATCCATCGCTGGGCAACCCCCAGAGATGGTCGCCGGTTATTGCGTAGGAACTATGAAAAATATGGAAATCTAAACTATGTAAATGAATGGACTATGGAATGGAAATTTGATGGACTGGCTACTGGGCTATTGTATGAGACTACCGGACATCCGCCTTTACAATAGTCTCAAATTGAATAACTGGTAGATGATGACTCGCCTCCCACTAGATGGGTCGGGACATCGAGGTGGTCCGCTAAGGGTGTAGAAAGGAGCAGCAGCGGAGCTCACCATCACGAGGGGCTCGTGAGCGGGTTTCCCCGTTATTATGTAGATTGAGCACTTCCACCCTTTCGAGCATATAGCTCTTGCGCTTTACTCTGCCGGCCAATAAAGGAAAGCTAGAGGCGGGGGATAGATTACAATTCCCCTCCGGAGGACTCAGGTCCGTTGGGTCACCACTCCCCAACGGCTCGCCACAAGCTGCCCTGCGCGTTTATTATTATTATTCTCTGAAAATTACTGTTGTATATGGATCAAAAGTTCAACCAATCAATTTTGGTGGATTAAAAATATAACTTTATTTACACACTTGGGGTCTTTCTTTACTACTCGTTGATTGTCAGTCCCTACAACTTAAGACAAAATTTATCTATTACATTTCTACAAATTTAAGACATGATCCCTTACTTAAAGATCTGATTAAAAAACAAAGATTTTTTTGAAAATGACGAAGAATATTTTATAAATTTAATTCTATTTATTAATTTTATCAATGTTTTTCGATATAATGGTTGGCCATTCATTATTGAGTAGATATTGTTTAGTTTGATTAAGACTTTTTCTTATTTTTTTAAGAGACTAGAATTTTTACAGTATCATTATCGTTACGTTAACATTGTTTATAAATTTATTCATTGTTTAAATAAAGAATTTGAGTTTAGTTCCTTTGAGGTATGTAGAAAATACCTGAAACTATTATTAACAACCAAATAATGATAAGAAAACATAGATTAATATGCTTGCTACTCAGTAATTGTAAGAAATTATATTTTTCTTCTATTAAATACCTTACATTATTAAGACTGAAGGAGTCTACTGTATGATATTTTTTTCGTGACAATATGTCATATCGTAATCAAGGACGTTATTAACCAATACAATTATTATTAGAAGTAGGAAACCAAACAAATACATGTAGCACTAATACTTTATACTTTTCTGTAGAACTGTGTCCCTTCTGTGGTCATCAAAAAAAATTGTGCATCGAATATCTTTCTCGAAAACGAATAATGATCTGGTGTCATATTTTCCCTGTATTAGGTTAATCTATAAGAATTAAATGTGAGTGGTTTTGAACAAATATTTAACTTTTCTTTCCGTACACATTCGAGTCGCGATTTATGTATGACCCATATGTTAATGAAGGCTTCATGCTATATTACATCACGTTAATTGTTTCGATGTTTCTTCGTATATCTTTAGTTGGAGTTGCCTCGGCCTTTTAATATATGTCAAGGTAATATATGTGGGTAGTGTCTTGATATTACGTTTCCAGGTTCCTTCTGCCTACTTTGTTATGTATCCCGCACAGGGGAGTGAGAGGGATAGGTGTGTTAGCTTAGTTGCCCGTGCCCAAAAAACTTTAAGACCACCGTACCCGCACTACGGTGGTCTTAATAATAAATATGATGATAACTCGCGCCTCTTTGAAACCGTCGTCTTATCAAGCAAGTTACCTAAAATAATTAAAAAATATATTAATATATAACAATAATAATATTGTTTAACAAGTATTTCTTACTCTGTGGCAAGACATTTGTCAACGCCCAGCCGCCATTTTGCCTGATTTACGCGCGAAAGCCACACTTTTGACAGGTCAAAGTGATTATTCAATTTCCGTTTTAAAATGTTTTTAAACTTTCAATATTTTAGTGATTTAAATCAATATTTCTATGGAATTGTTGTTTGAAAAATATTCAATAAAAATGTTTTTGTATAAGATATTTTTAAATTAATTTTAGTTAGAATCTATAACAACTAATAAACTACGTGATATCATCGAATCCTATCTTTTTTTATCGGATCCGTCCGTCATCTTTTTAAGTGGCGGTTGTGAGTTCGATTCCTATTCGAGGTAATAAATTATTTTTATTTCTCCGCTCTCAGTCAAATTGCAACGTTGAGTTCTGTAACTCAACACACAAGGTGACGAACATTAGCTCTATTATATTAGCTCGTCGAAAGTAGCGTTTTAGTAGCGTAGCTTAGCGTTTTAGATTCCCTCTGCCTACCCTGCTATAAGCGGGATACAACTTGAAGCTACAAAGAAAAAAAAAACAACCATTCAACAACTTAAAACAACCGATAAATCACGAAAGAAACATTTCAAAACATAAATTAATAAGCCATTTACCTTTTAAAATTTGATTTTTAGCAATCATTTAAGTAAAAATACACACAAAGTGAGCGTGATATGTGGTTTTCACTTAACTAAGGCAGGGCTCGTCAAGGCGACGGACCTCCCAGCAAATAATATGGGGTAGCATAGATTACTATAAATGGACAGATATGCTTAAATGGACAGAAATAAAGTCAATATTGTCTCTGTTGTTATGGTAAATTGGTGAATTTTATTTACTTTAGAAAAAAAAGGAAAGTAAAATCTTTTTATGTTTGTATTTTGAAACTTTGGCTATAAAATCAATTTTGACTTTTAAATACTTTTGCATGGGTGTTCCTTTTGTGGTTAATTAATTAATAAATTCTTTAAAGGCATATCCCTTTAAACTATGTGTATTATAAATTAAAATAAAAAAGCAAAACACCACCATTGAAACTGTCTATTCAGAAGTGTTTTCAATGACCTAAATTTATAAAGAATATTTTTATTTTCCCACATCTACATACGTTCCAACTCTATGACCAGTACTTTACTCCATTTATCGAAAGGCTTAAAGAGGCCGATAAGAGCCATGATTCATAAAGATGTTTTATTTTTTTTTCATATATACCTGCATTAAGCTGTGTCCTAGAGGACGGAGGAGGGAATTGGAGATCCTTGCTTGAAACAAAAATTCCATTCTCATATCACAATAGATATATTCTTTATCAATATAGGCCATTACCGCCACCTTTGTTTGATACATAGAAATGTTAGTAGTGTCAGTCCTATATTAATCTACCACTGGCGAGGAAGACGTCCGGTGAGGGTTCACTCATTAACTGGCATATGCCTATCCAAAATACTTAGCCCAGTAATATAAAGCTATAATCAACCCACCACAAACCTTAAACTTAAAATATATACTAGAAAAGACCTCAAACTTAAAATATATACTGGATATTTTTAGCTTCCCGTTGTATGTATGTCATGTTGTGTTGTTGTAAATGAAAATATATTTCATTTTACTTGGAACTTCATAAAATATAATATAACGATACGGAACCCTCATTTATCCTTCGAACAAACACTCTTAGTTATTTCGTAATCGGTCAAACCCCTAAGTGCATAGAGACAGCAATTTTATTATATTCTATACTACGAGTATGCTATAGCTATCACATGTTTCTATTTATCACTGAGGAATTATGAGTGAAGTATGTGGACTTTGGTGATATTATGCAGTGGTTTTTGCTTAAGTTTATTTTTGTTTACATCATTTGAATTTAACGAGAAAGAATTTGACTTCCTATGATTAATATTAATATTAACATTTTTTTGTAGTGTCTGACTATAGGCGTGATGGTAGTGGGTTTAATCCCGATTATATTACGAGATATAAATTTTTATTTTCCCGCTCTAGTAGATATACCGGGTAGTTTAGTTCCGCCACTTAGCACACAATGTTTCGAAAATTATGGCGGTGAGCGGAGAACGTAGTGTCTTGACTCTGGGTTCTATATCTTAAAATAGATACATATGCAATATTACAACAATTATACTTGGCATGTTTATTTTTACTTTCAAACGTGCAAACTGGACAGGATAAACTTCCGCTCATTTAAAAAAAAACATGTGTTCAGTAGCGGAGCTCAACGCCGCGGTTTGTTGTAATCAATTGATTAAACTGCAGGCCATCGCGGCGCAGGAAAAATGGAGAATCAATTTATCAAAAATGTTTCGCTGACATCAATTGAGACCCACTAGAATAGTGAAAAAAAATATCAAATAGCGTTATTAGAACACCTTTCCTCCATTGTTAACAAATTTAAATTCTTGCCAAAATTATTATTTCCTTTTTAAATATAAAATGTCATACAAAAAATAAACCTATTCTATAAAAATCACTATACTTCTATATAACGTACAAATACAAAAGTAACACCTTTACTTAATACTAACATAAATCTTTTTAATTTCAATAGGAGCAAGAATTTCTAAAGGGAACATCGAAAAAAAAAATTTACTGATTAGCGTCTAACACATACTTAGAAGAATTTACCATTGACAAAATGGAATGGTTTGGTAAATTCAACTTTATAATTGGGTGGTAAGACTCAGAAGATTTGGAAGAAATTTCATACAATTGTCCCTGAATCTACAAAGGGATCGGCAAAAAAGATTTATACAAAAGGAAATTTGAGACTAATCTCGATCTACATTTTTGAGATCATATTATTTAGAATATCTATATATATATACGTATATAGATAAATACGTGAAGCAAAAACTAAGTTTTTTAAAACTATGTGGACAAAGAATGTTTAATTTGGCACAGTTATAGTTTATATTCGTATAGAGAAGGGTTGCAAAATATTTTGTAACAATGCAATAAAAGCTTCACATGTGCGGGATACCCGCACACACCAGGGTAGGCAAAGAGAACCTGGGAACCTAATATTATGATAATCCTTTCCAATTAAGACACTTCTGCTCCCCACTTTCCGCCCTATTCTGAAGTCCTTGCTTTTTGAATGGTGGAACTCCACGTCACGCTTGGCCTTGTTACCAATATGAAGAAATAAAAAAATAAACAATATTTCATTGCCCCGAGTTCGTTCCCCTTGTGCGTCGACGTCACAATGCAAAAAAATATGCTATTGTGTTAATTGACGGAGAGTTTTAACACTAGGTTCGCTCTGTCTACCATCCTATAAGCGGGATGAAAAAATATTCAAAAACAAAGCAATTAAAACCTTTTATGACAGTTGACTCACCAGGAATGTAACCCGCGACCTTCGAACTTCAAAAGACTTCGCCGGACCACACGACGTACTAAATCGATTATCTGTTTCTAAGAACGCACACATTTTTAGGAATATCATAATTTACTGGAAGGTTTTAAGCATAGATTTGTTTTATTTGTTTAGGAAATATATATATCGACATTTTAAACAAATTATTTTTTTAATATTTTTTTCATTTTAAATGCACACCTACTAAATTATTAAAATATATATAATATAATCCATTAAATATTATATTATTGTTATTTGAAATAAATATAATAATAATATTTTAAATTACACTTACACTTAGTGAATGCCTAAAGATAAAAATATCGGAGAGCTTCATCACTGACTTCTATAGAAGCAAAAGGAGACAATAATAATACATATCTTTATCTAATCGTATTCCTGTTCAGGCATGCAGTGTGATATTTTAAAAACATTATTTACGTTTGCTTTGTTTTAAATAAAAATTAGTAACCAAGTGATTTCGGTCTGTCTGTTTGTTGACGAATGTCACACGTCGCTATGCCTACAATTTGTACAGGATGCTTGAAAATGTTAAATTAATTGTTTTTTGTCGGATGCTTGATGAATGCTTGAAAATGTTAAATTAATTGTTTTTTGTCGGCTGTGGAAAAGCACCAAAGGAAAGAAAAAAGAGAAACATTGATACCAAAGTAAGCGACCATGAGTGGCGAATCACGTTTTCTCTTCTTGCCAGACTGAGCAAATAAATGAAATCATTCCTCCGAGTGGGAATCGAACCAGCAGCAATAATGTTAACAGTCAGATGTCGCATTACTACGCTACGACGTCCTCTACATATTCATAAAATTAATAAAAAGATTTACAAAAGTTATATAATCTACTTTTTACTTTACTTTTTCAAACAGCCTGTATAATGTCAAGTATGGCTTTGGTGGTCCTTTTTTTATAGTCCATAATCTCACGTTAAATCTAACTTTGCATAAGAAACATTTCTAGTAATTAAAAAACGATTTAACAACCGTCTATGTTTGTGTAGTGTGTTTGTTTTGGTCTTAATAAGCGACCGCTGCCTCTTGGAGTGTTTATTTTGGAGTAGTTTATCAAATATACCATAATATTATCATATTATTAAAGCAAAAAGCAACTACACGCTTCTTTAGACAACAAACTTATATCCTGATACGTATATTTCCACGTGTTTTCCCTCATATGGCAGGGTAGGCAGAGGGAAAGTAGTATTAAGACACTCCGTTCCTTACTTTCCCTGTCCCTAACGGGATACGCGAGCGCTAAGCGTCATTGTTATATTTATTATTTGTACGAAATTAACAACAATAATGTCTGCGTGACATGTATACAGCTATATATATATATATATATATATATATATATATATATATATATATATATATAGCTGTATGCGTTAACTGTATAAAATAATAAAAGTGTGATAAAAAAACAAAAGATAATGAAAAACAAAAGTACGCCATCTGTCCTTCTGAGATTTGACTTTGATTATCTATTTTTTTAAAGTAATTTCAATGATTTAAAAGATGTGGCGTATTCTCTTTTATAATTAACTAGTGGACCCGGACGCGGCTACGCCTGTTTGAACTATAAGAATATTTATTAAATATATTTATGAAGTTATTTTCAGTTGACAATAGAATAAGAAAGAAAATATAAACCTAAATAATCAAAAAGAATAATAAGTAGAGACATATTATTAGAAAAAAATATCTGAGTTATTGAAATGAACCAACAAGAGAAGTAAAAGTAACTAAAGGATATTCTTAATATTAGAAAAAGTACCTAAAGTTTTCCGTGCGTGCGTAACATTTTTCTATTAATATAGAAAAATGTTTAGTTTATTAATAATAGGTTAATTGTTGCGAGCAATATCAAATAAAATAAGAAGAGAACCAAAGTGTTGCTTAAATAAATTATAAACAGCAAATAATAACATAAAAATTATCGGTATATATCGGTCATACTCACACTATGCCGCCTGAAGGCTAGGTCATTTCGAATCAGTGACATCTCCTTAATTATTTATTAGAATGTTATACAGTAAACTATAATTTCAATCTACACAAAATGCTAAAAGTGACTTTTATATTTATTTTTGTAAGGATGAATATCAAAATATAAGTTTATTTTGGGTGACGTTTTCTTAAAACAACAAACAAACTTTGCAAACCGTTGCTTAGCAACGACGGTTGTTATTAACATGGCAGAATAAATTCCATGTCAAATTAGAAAGTATTTTAATATATTAGTATATATGTGTAATGTAATGCTATATAGCCTATAGCACTTCTGAAGAATGCAGACTTCATATAAAACAAAAACAAAGTAAATCGAACCACTAGATTCAGAGATCTTAGCGTTCAAACAAACAAACAAACTCTTCCGCTTTATTATATTAGTATTAGTGTAGATGGTAGTTATATCATAACATTTACTAAGTACAGTATCAAAAGTGAAAAATTGTATCTTTTAAAAACTCGAAAACTACACTTCTTAGTAGTTTAAAAGAGTGATAAAATATTATTCACCTCAGATATTTTACCAAGGGACCACTGATTTTAATATCATAGATAATATTATAGTATAGAATTTTTTTAGTCTGATTTCTTACAAAAACCCGGTCAAATGCGAGTCGGACTCACACAACATGAGTTCCGTACTAATTTGAGGATTGTAGGTTAATAACTGAACGTGAATCTTGTAGATTTTTTGTTTATTTGCGGCAGATGAACTACAGATTAATCAGAAGCAGAGAAATTCTAACGTTAAGTCACTATGTTCTTTATGTACCACCCAATTATTGTAGATATTACTTATTTATCGTTTGAACTCAACGCTGCAGTTTCTCTTGTAACGAGAGCGAGGAAATGATTAAAATGATGTCCCCTGAGTTGGAGTTGAACCTGCAACCAAGTCATTTACAGTCCTATACCGCCCCACTACGACACAATGGTAATCTAATATATATTTTTTTAGTATATCACATCTCATACCAGAATGTCGGCATTCATCAAACGGGATGACATAGTATGCCGCCTGTGTGGCACAGACTATAAGAATTATAGATGTAAGAGCGGCTCAAATGCGGCTTCGCCCGTTTAAATTTGTTCATAATATAATGAAATTATATAAAATGTTTCATAAATTATAGCCTAATTATAGCTTTATTCTAAATATATAAGCTATATTATTGTAAAATTTCATCTTAATCCGTTCAGGAGTTTTTTCAGGAAAGTCGAACAAATATTTGTTCCATCTTCATTCACTTCATGGAAGTCTTTACATTTATAATACAGTAGGATAGGATAGTAGTATATTAAGATTTGATTTATTTGTCTTGATATATAGACATATTGACAAAAAAGTGATCCTGCAAGGATTTCACTTTTTTCTTTTGAGATACGGAACCCTAAAACTGTCCTTAATGGTAACCAAATCTGATATAAAAGCTACGCATACTTTCAAATGAAACTAACATGAAATTATTTTATACACATGATTAAAACCGAAACTCTATTTTCCCTGGCTACCCCGCTAGATTTACTGCAGGGAGCGTGCGACTGTAAACGAGACAGGTCGTGGGTTCGATTCTTACTCGAGCAAATATAATATGTAATATTTTCATTTTCCTCGCCCTGGTAACGAGCCAAAGCTCGGTATTGGAATCCACCACTCAACACGCAATACCTCCGTAATTCGACAGAAAGCAGGGAACGGGAAGTGTCTTAATGGACGGGCTGTGTTAACACTACGTCCCAAGGTTCCCTCTGCCTACACTTCTATGCGCGGGATACAGCGTGAAGCTAATAATAAGATAATTTTCTAAGATTGCCACAGAGAATTGTATCTCCCTCTAGTTCCTACCATCTATGTATAACACACACACACACAATTAAAATATCATTCCGTCTGTGTTTATAACGCAATTCAATATATGTTAACCTCGCTTAAATACACGTTTAAAACATTTAGTGAAACGGCCAACTCCTTAATTTCATGTTTTTGTTCTAAAATGTTTTTTTTAATTGGCCAACTAAGTTACATTTTGTGGATGCCTTACACAGGATATGCTTTGGACGAAATCGAACCTAGAACCTTTTGTTTAAGGTCTGTATTAGTGTTCTGACGTTACAATGTATTTCAGTCATATTATAAGCCGTCATGGAGGCAGTTTTTCAAAAGGCATCTCTTTAATGACACGACAGATATTTTGTAATTTTCTATTCTTAGTAATATTGAAGCTGACGTGGCTCAGCGCCAGACTGTACGCGGGACGGTTGTGAGTTCGATTTCTGCTTGGGAAAATTAATTATTTATATTTCCTATTAGTTCTATGTTCCCATCAGCCTAATCTGCTATACGAGAAAAATCGTAGAGCTGTTTTTTTTTTCTATTTTTAGTTTTGATTTTGTGCAATAATTTAATAATTTTAAATTAAGTAAAATTAAGTAAATTAACAAGGTTAAATTATCTCAAGAATTGCGCGGAAACTGACAAAAATCTTCATTTTTTTAAGAGAAAACGCAACGTTTAGTTCCGCCAAGAAAAGACAGGCGTAAAGCTGAACAAAAACTAATAAAACAAGGAATACAAATATGATGTTGTTTCCATCTGACATGAAGCCGATGAAAAAATTTCTTCATTCCTGTATAACTAAAAAATCTGAGACAAAAGACTCGTATGTATATATATATATATATATATATATATATATATATATATATATATATATATATATATATGTACCTATATGCACGTTGGTAAATATATGAATTTGACGGTTATAGGTTATAATCATTTATTTTATTATAAAAAAAATCCGGAAAAACAATTTTCACGTCTTCCCTTGCATTGAGGGTCGAACGAAATTGCGAAAAGAAATAAAAAAATATATAAATAAATATACCTACATAAAATTACCAGCCAGTTATGGCGCAAGGGCACAAGAATGTAACTGTAAATACTCTAGGCCATGGGTTCGACTCCCACTCGAGGAAATGAGATATTTAATATATAAATTTCTTCACTCTGGTGTCACCAAAGCGCGGCGTGTTAAGTCCCGACACTCAATATGCAAAGCCTCCAGAAATCGGCGGAAAATGGAATGAGAATCGGCGGAAGAAGTGTCTTAACACTAGGCTCCTCTGCCAAAGCTGCTATATGAGGAGCAGAAACGTGAAGTTGAAATTTTTTTTTTAATATTATAAGTATTATAATAAGGAACCATATAAAAAAATCATCGTTTTGTGCAGCGGATGACTTCGATCGTTCTTTGACGACTTTATGATACTGGAGGAAGTTCGGAAGCACCACCCGGAAGACATTTTAAAAGAAGTGAATGGCAATGGACAAGGCAAAGGGATATACTCCGCTAGGGATATAGCGTGACACTAAAACAATTCAAAGTTTTTGAAATATTTGTTACATGAAAATAGAGGGTCTTGACACTACGTTCTCTCCGCCTGCAGCTACAAGCGGTAGATGAAAAAGTAAAACAAGTTTCGTACAAAACAGATATGTTTCAAGATAGCCTCCAAATGTATAAAGACATTGAATAAATCTCGTCACTTTTGGAGCCAAAAAAGTATGGGACGCGAGAAAATACAAAAAAGCTGAAAAACTTTTTGACGTATGTGGGTAGGTACTGAGAATCGGTCTGTTTCTGCGTATTTGGGTATGTTGTCCATTGAAAACTAAAAGATTTAACTTTTTTTTAACTATCGTGTGTTTTTGTTTTAATGTATGTATGGATAGGTAATAGTTTCAGCTTTACGCTGTACCCCGTACATAGTAGGACAGGCAGAGGGTATAATACTCCGTTACTATTAAGATACTTCCGTTACCCACTTTCCGGCAAATTCTGGAGGCATTGCTTGTAGAATGACAAAGAAATGAAAATATTAAATTATAATTTTCAATTGTAATTTTCATATTGAATACCAATGATATTAAAAATTAAATGAAAAAGAATTAAATAGTATTCATTGAGGACAATAAAGTTCAAATTATAGGCCCTGGTTATAAAAAATGGACGTATAAAATAATATTTTATCTATAATATTTTCTCTATCCACCTTACATACTGAAGATACGAAAGATATATATATGAAAAATTAAATTGTCCATAGCTTTCGCTTACCAGTGGAAGGAAACAACGTTGTTCCTTCAGTGAATAACAAATCGAACAGAACATTTAAGTGTTTCTTATCAATCAAATAAAAATATATTTATTACGATTGAACTACTTCTATGTTTAAGTAAATTAATTTGAAATAAGTATTTTTTTTATATTTTGGGCCGTCGTGGCGCAGTGGCAAGCGTGTGACTGGAAACGTGACGGTTTAGGGGTCGATTCCCATTCGCGAAAAAAAAACATTTCCTCGTTCTGGTAACACTACAAAGCGCGGCGTTGAGTTCTCCCCTGCTATATGCGGGATACAACAAATGTGGGCTTCCAGTTTGATTCCCGTTTAAGGAATCAGTGGTGGAGCTAGAAGTAGAAGTGGCCTTCATTAGAAGGGACTTCATGAAGTATTGCAGCAAAAAACCCTTACTCTTACCCTTACCTTAGAGAAGGAAGCCGTCGTACCGTAAATGCGTCTAAGTGGGTTCAATGTCTATTCGGAGAAATTATTATATTTCATAATTTTTATTCCCTCCCCTTGATAGACGAAGCACGCCGTCGAATTCCTCCAATTAACTTGTAATGTCTCGAAAATTCAGTAGAAAGTGGGGAGCGTTGAAATATCATTCCCCGATAGTTTTAAGACACTACTAATCGAGGAATCGGACCTACATCGTCGCATTTCCAATCAAAAGCTTTAAAGCGTAGTGTTAATACACTCTATTCTCAGTTTTTTAACCAAATTCAATCAGAGCATACGTATTTAATAGCGTAATTCAACGCCGTGTGGTTTTAATTTTATTTTAATTTTTTTATAGCCAAATCACCTCCTGAGGAGATACGTAAAAATATAAAGGGTGTATACCTTTCCCAATTTAATACAATTCACAGGATAGCTTAGTTTATTCGTATCGCATACACCGGTCTAGTTGTCTGCTACCACAATACTGTAATTATGCGCCTAAATAAACATACATAGTTTGTTGTACGAGTGAAGTGGACGTACAAAGTGCTTAATTAAGAAACTATTATTTCATATTTTAAAGTCCATGGCGGCACAGCGCTAAATGCGGCTGTTGTGGATTCCATCCCACTCGGGGGAATGAATTATTTTCGTTTCCACTATTTGGTAACAAAATAAAGCGATAAAACGGTGTCATCCTCGCCACTTAACAGAGAATATCTTCTCAGATATCAGAGAAATTCTGTGAAACTAGTTCCTCTGGTGCTAAAAACATTTACGTATGGATTTTTTGGAATTGTTTATTAATTATAAAGTTGTATTGTTGTTTGAAAGTGACGTCATTGCTGATGTAATGGGACGTCCTCTTACTTCCCCCATCCTAATGATTAAATTACACTCTTTGGATAGAGTATCGATGTATTTTTTTTAATTGTCTTACACATGATGTGCTTAGTTTTACACTGTTATATTTTATGTAATTGACACAGATTTTTTTAAATAATAAAAAAATAGATTTAAATTATAAATACTTCATGAAAGTTAAATTTCAACCCACAACTTTCAAGTAAACAATTTATTAAAAACAATTTATTAAAAAGTCCCATTGACTCCTAAGCGAATGCATCGAAATAACAATAAGGGGCAAATGAGGTTCCAAAAGGTAAAAAAAGCTAAATACAGACATTCCCCTTTCCTGTCACAATATTCGTTTGCCTTTCGTGTGTTTGTTTGTACGAACAATAGGTCATCTGATTAGTTATCTATGTAATATGAAAAAAATGTAGTGTTGGAATTAGAAACTGCATATACATATAAATAAATAAATCGGCTTCACGCTGTATCCCGCACACAGCAGGGTAGGCAGAGGGAACGTAGTGCTAAGACACTCCGTTCCCCACTTTTCGCCGAATTCTGGAGGCAAATAAATAAATATTCTACTTACTACAATCACAGGCGCCTTTTGGGTTTACCAAACTAGGTTTACCTTTTTTCTATTTGCTATCTATTTCTCCAATTTCTAGCTTTATCATGCTAAGTGAGTGAGTGAGTGAGAACTTGGCGTTAAGACGCTCCTTTTTACACTTTCTACATGTTGAATGGCGGAACTGAACGCCGCGCCTATTTAACCATTACAAATATCATATTCACTAACTACAGCTACCATTCAACAATACAGTCTATACTATTGTAATTCCATGAATTTGTCAAAAGGGCCGCATCCGGTTACCAGGGGTGCTGTAAATCTTTGTATTAGCTACAATTTTTAATATGATTTTTTTCACTGGGTAAGCTAAGCTATAAAATTTATTTATTATCACGCTGTATCCTGCATATAGCAGCGTAGACAGATCACAGAGAGAACCCACTATTTGTTCCCTTTTCACTCTGTTTCCCTTTTCACAAGACGAATCGCGGCGTTAAGCTCTCTTTTCCATGTCGAAAAACACAAAATATTTATTGTATACCTTTACGACTCCAGCCTATAATTCTCCTAAGAATGCGTCCCCTGTCATTGTTAGCAGGAAATAGCAACATGTTTTGCAAATCATTCTTCTGAATGTATAAAATTTTTTTTAGCTGTATCCCGCATATAGCAGGAAAGGTGGAGGGAGCAGAGCCTTTGAAAATTCCCCAAGTGGGAATCGAACTGATGTCCGTCGTTTTACGGTACCGCTGGGCTACGACAGCCTCTCTTTATAAAATAACTGTCAAGGATTTGAAAAAAAAAAAGGATTTTCATTACTTGATTTTTGGAATTAAATATTGATTTTTCTTTATAAATGATATGTGAACTTTTAAGTTAGTAATTAATTTAGGGGGTTTTGGGGGGTTTTGTGGGCTTAGTTTATTTTATATTTCATATCCTGATTTTTTCCATGCTTGTACAAGGGAGTGTTAATGCCTACTTTATTTTCTACTTTTAATAAATCGAACACTAAAATAAAATATAAAGAATTTAACAAGTTTCTCTGCTATCGGTATAACAGATGGAGGTCGCTTGTAAAAAGCAGTATAAAACTGTTTAGACCAAGCAAAAGATACGCCACACTTGCCGGCGACGACCTACTCTATATATGAATACTTACACAATTTCAAAGCTCACCTTAGACCTCGCGGACTGCATATACTCGTAACTGCATACATTGAATGCCACCGAATTCTGGAGGTATTACGGGTAGACTTATGAGGAAACGAATATTTTGATATTTTCAATTTTACCCTAAGGTAACAAGGTAAAGCGTTGAGTTCCGCAACTCAACACAAAAAATAGCCTTTAAAACAAGATCAGGCTGTATCAATGGTTTCTTAATTGTTAATCTAACGTTATCCGAATTCGAGAGGCAAGCCGAGAACGTAATATCTTAACACTACATTTTCTCTGCTCAACTTTCTAAGAAACAATAGTAGTATAGAAGTAGTTAAAATTTCAAAAATATCCCACATGTGATTAGTTAAAACAGCCTCATAAAAGTTTTAGTCGTTTTATTTTAAAACACAAAGCCTTAGCTTGGCTTCGGTTATGAGGGCTAGTGATGTGACATACGTGTGGAAAAATTAATTAATTTACTACATTTGTCGATATTATACTAAGGGATTATTGTAACTACAAATAGCCAATAGAAACAAAAAGTTTTATTCCACACTTAGGATATGAAAATACGTTTGTAAAAAAGTTTCTAAAAAAATTAACGTAATGAGATTTTTATACGTTTGTAAGATGGTAGTTTTCTTTCCGTTTTTCCATTGAATATTTTAAAGACATTGCGTGTTTGCTGGCAGAACTCAGCGCCACCCTTTCTCATATTAACAGAGTGGGACAATAAAAATAATTCTACTGGAAATCGAACTTACAACCGTCACATTTACAGTCAGAGACTGTGCTTAAAGTGGTAATTGACGTCTGATTAATATCGATATTTTAATTATACGTCTCTAGTCCTATTTTATGTCCTCATTTAATTCTTAGTGTGACGAACCAGCTCCAAGAAAATCGGTAAAATATTTTTCTTACCGCATTTTAAATATATTATTGAGCCCGTTGTGACGGAGGGTCATAAGCGTGCGAATGTTGTAGGATCGATTCCCACTTGGGGATTGATATATTTAACATTTCACTGGTCGTGGTAACGAGGCACAGTACGGCGTTGAGTTCCACCTCTCAACACGCAATCCCTCAAGAATTCAGCGGAAAGTTGGGAACCTGGTTTCCATGGTTTCCCCTGCCCACCCTGCTATGAAATAGCGTGAACATAAATAAATAGAGTTTTAATAAAAGCGCTCCGGCCCTTTTATCCTCTCCTTCTAAAAGTAAAAACTACAGAAATGCAAATCAATCCAAATATTTTCATTTACAATAATAAATAATAAAATGAAGTCGTTCCTATTCATTTTTTTGAGTAAGAAATTTTTATTATGTCATTCGATACTATGTATCCGTGGGAAAGGCTTGGATTTCGGCCAAACTAAGAAAAGCTTGTTTTATATGAGTGTTCCGTTTGAATTAGTGTAGTGTTTTTGTTTTCGAAGGTAGCGGATTCAAAATCTGTGTGTTTATTTTATCATCGTATAGAAAATTTTAAAATGAAATGTTTTTAAAAATGTAGGTAGTTATCATTGAAACATATTTTCTTTTATTTTTTTAAAATATTTATTTATTTAGTCATTTATCTCGGAATTTAGGCTAGGAGAACGGAGTGTCGTAATACAGGCTCCATATTTTCGCACATGCGGGAAATGGGCAAATAAGCATGACGGTGTTTTTCTGTGTATGTCACGCGGGCGAAGCTATAAACGGATATCTAATGTTTATATTTAAAATATCGTATAGAGGCAAGTAGTGGTGCAAGGGAACAAGCGTGCGACTGTAAATGCGACAATTTGGGGGGTTCAATCCCACTCGAGGAAACGAGACTAAGCGCGGCGTTGAGTTCCACCACACAACACGCCTCCAGAATTCGGCAGAAAGTTGAAAACGGAAATATCTTAATCTTAATGGAGAACTGAGTATCTTAGTTATCAGGCTACTGAAGTTACCAGGTTCGCTCAGCCTAAGCTGCTTAGTGCATGATACAAAGTAAAACTTAAAAAATGTACATATATTTTCCACGAGTCTAAACAAAATGCAGGAACGAGTTGCGCTCATCAGTAGACCTAAATGATAAGGAAACGCTGAAGAGAGTGATAAATCACTAGCTCATTGTCAACCGCCATCGCCATCTATCAACAGACACGCAACACACATAATTGTTCTGCAGACGCCGAAAATTAAAACGTTTCAAATTAAATGTACTTTCTTAATTCATTACTTGGGACCCGCACTGTAAAAACTGCACGTCCTGCCGGTTTCGACCAATGGGCTGGTGGGGACTCGAAAAAATTGGAGTAATTAAGAATTCTGTAAACAAAATGGCCGAGGATTTAGCGTTGACTTGCGAGGTAAGTGGACTTTGTGATTTACTTGTTTGTATTTTCTATATTTTTTAGAATGGAAAGAAAAATCTATGTTAATTTAGTAATAATTTATATTAATATTAAAAAATAGAGTTCGTTTGGAGCGAGCGAGCTCTTGATTGCGAGCTGCGCTGAACTTAAAAGTAAGATGAAAAAAAAATCGATTTAATATTATAGAAATTAATAAAGCTATTGTTTTATATTAATTATTATTTCGTTGATTTTCGTGTCTACAGTCTACTACACGATATCTCAAAAATGCACAAAAATTGTCGTGACGGAACTGCCCACATTTGTGGGTTCGATTCGCAGTTAGGGGCAGGAATTATTTTTATTTCGTCTCTTTGGTAACAAGAAAACAACAATAACAACAGGAAAAGTGGGAAACTGTGTATCTCAAGGGTGTAAGCTTCCCGCTAACTACACTTCCATATGTGGGATAAACAAAAAAAAAACAATAATAGAAAGAAATATCCGCCAAAAGGTCCGAACAACTCGCAAGCTCCATCTCCTATAGAAATTATAATGTAGGAGCGTTTCAGTTTTTGCTGTGACAAACGTACGCGATGAGATGTTCCTGCCTAAACGATTGTGACAGTTGAGAGTTTGATTTTGATTTAATTTGTTAGCTCCTTGCGACGGTGATTTAGATACAGTGACTTTTATATTGTAAGATACGAACGGAGAATTGAGACACTATGTATTACTCATAGTTATTTCATAATGCTGAAGTGGGGAGAGACAGTTCATATAGTAAAAAGAATAGGCAGTTATCCCTTGGCATTCTAGGGATAACGTAAAAAGCAAGGCAGACCATCCAAGCGTAGGGAAGATGAGATAAAAGTATTGGCAGGGAGCTCGTGGACCACTCACTTTTAATTGGCTTTATAATGTTAAATTTGATTTCTAAACCTGCTTTGTAGGTATGTAAAATAGCTACCTAAATTAAAAGTGTGGGTTTCTGGAATAACGCTTTACGACGGTGTTGGGTTCTTCAGTTAATATAGAGCGTGCTAAAAACTGCATGTATTTTAATTAACATTCCCCCGAACAGATTTGAACATACGACCATCGATGTTTACGTTTCCCTGATAGCGTGATGTCGTCACGACAAATCGTAATGTATAAAAAGCATATTTCAAACGTGAGCAAATGAACATAATAGCAGTAAGAGGTCATTTTAGTGTCGGTGTATAAGAAACCTCATACATATTGTTGCACCCTTCTTTACTTATATATGTTATATATTTTCGATAATATAGGTAGTGAGTGTAAGTTCGAAGACAAAGCAAGAATCATTTGAACAATTAAGTTTTGTTTTATTTATGCAAGCCTGCCATGCAGTTCTTTAGAACACTGATGAACAACAGATGTGTATCGAGTAAGTATAATTATATTGTATTGATACTATACTAGAGCCTCTAGAGTTTGGTTTTGGATTCGACTCCCAATCGGGGGATTGAATTATTATTTAAATAATATTTTCATTTCTTCGCGTGCGCTTCTAATGCGTAACCAAAAAAAAACGATTATAATATAGAGGTCGATCAGGATTGAGGCGTCAGCCGCCTGCATCCTGTTACAATTTAAGAAAAAAAAGGCAGCCACCTGGACTCGAACCCGCACTAAACAACTAACAATTGTATAGTATAGCCCATTCAATCTGTATCACATACATACACACATACAAAAAAATGTCTAACTAATAAGAATTGATGATCCTTACTTCACACCTGTAGGAAAAAATGAATGGTATCATCAAATAAAGGACTCTTAGTGACTTGTACATTATGAAAGACCAATGGGGTATAATTCGACAGTGCGTGTCTGTTTAGGCTATGGGTATGGATTCAATTCCTACCCGTTCTAATAAATCCAAATAGGTTTGAGTCTTATTTCCCGACTGCGGTGAGGTCCAAAATGAGGGTTATGTTTTAGCGCCTATTTATGTATGTCCGTCCCTTTGTTCTCTTGCAACTGTCACATCAGTGAACCAATTTGTCTTGATGGCGTGTGTTATTGGAAATAACTTAAGGTATTAGTAATTTTTTTTGTTAACATTAATGCACTAGTATAATATAATATGATTTTTATAGAGTATACATGAAGTGGAAGGCTCCCTCTGCCTTACTTGATGTGTGGAGTAAGCGTGAAGATGTTTTTTTTTTACTAGAAGTGATGAACGAAAGTGGGGAACGCAATATCTTACAACTAGGTCCCCAGGATTCCTGTACCTGCCCTTCTAGGTGCGAGATACAGCGCGGCGTTGAGTTCCGCCACTCTGTTGAGTGCTCTCAACGCCGCGCCTTTGCCTTATTACGAAAGCGAAGAAATAAAAATATTAAATAATATCGAAGCTACAGCTTACAGCTACAGCTTATCATATTTATGTTCTTTCTCACTACAGGATATTACAAACTAAAAAAAAATATATACATTTTGTATATGCAACTTACAATTTAATTGAAAACCAACTTATATTATCACACCTATATATTTTATACATATTTATATGCAAGTATAATACACAATATTTTTAAATTTCTTAAGCAGTTATTACCATATCGTTTTTTACAACTATAGTCTAAAATAAGTGAAAATCTAAATCAGGAAAAAATAATGCATAAGCATCACATACTAAATTCAAGTGCAGCGACTTTAAAAATTAAATCTGCTTACATTACAAAAAAAAACAACAATATTCATTTAAAAAAAATAACAAAAAATATTCTAGAGGCCACTTAAAATGACTTTCAAAAACAAAATTTTCAAATTTAATAATAGGTATATATATTCCACGATCCTGTAATGAGGAAGATTAAAGATTGGTCATCTTTGTTCTTCCTCACTACAGGATCACTACAGAAATTAGTACTCTAATATTAAAATGAATATATTAATTAAGTAAAAAAAAAATGCTTTGAAACAATTTGTACGTCTGAGGTGTTATATTACATTTTACATGTCTGCGATGTGTGTACATCTGTCTGTGGCATTGTAGCACCTAAACGGATTAACCGAATGATAGTTTTTTTAAAGGTGTCTTAATCGGAAGGTTCTTAACAATTATTCAAGAAAATAATTGTAAAATATTTTTTTTCTTGTTGAAACTCTTTTTTAGTTGTTTATTTACTTTTCAGAGCTTCTTGTGTCGGAGATTTTTAAATATAAATTTTAAATATAATATACATAAAAAATAGTATTTAACATATTTAAGTTTAATTTAAAAACATTTTTAATGAAAAGAAAAAATATTTAAGTATTTATATGATTGAAGTACATATATGAGAATAATTTACTTTATAAGAACAAAAAACTATTACACAAAAACTATAATTTTCTTATTTTTAATAACTGTTTATATATTATTAGTACAAGGTGTATAAAAATAATTAAATCAAAAGTATATTACAATAATTAAAATTTAATTCAGTAATATTATATTTATAATGAAATCAATATTAAAAACACAATATTCCCCAAAAAAATGTAATTTCATTACATCATCAAATTAATATAGTATATAACTGTAAAAGCTATAAATACAAACACATAAGTAAACTATAAATTAACCAAATATGATATAACAATATTTTATATGATAATAACAATAGTTTAAATTTATATTAAATCTAATAATTATTATATTCTCGGCCATTACAGGGATAATGACAGATAAAAATTAAAAAAAAAGGCAAGCTTTCTAAACTCGATGTAACGACAGCTAGAAAGTTCTTCTCTGCAAAATTAACATTTGTATAAAATTAAGTTTTTATTACTTCAATGTTAGTTTGTTTATTTATATTTAATATATTATTTCACATTTAATTTGGATATTCTGTAAAAGATAATCCTTAAATGTCAATATCCCTTTTAAAATAAAAAAAATGGTAATTCTTAGACTTAAGTATTTTTTTTTATAAGATCGTAAGAACAGAGATGCTTTAATTAAAACCATTATTTTTTGGGAGAAGTCGTCTTCTTTAAACCTTTATGTCAATAAACGATTCAATGGTCTTAATAAAAGCATAATTTAACAAAGTTTTTCTGTACTTCACGGTGTATCCTACATATTGCAGGGTAGACAGACGGTCAGTGTTAACACACTGTGTTCCTCGCGCACTTTTCAATTTTTAGACATTGCGACGTGCAACATGACGGAACTCAACGCCTCAAAATGTCGTTACTATAGCCTGCTCTGTCAATCCTGTTATAAGTGAAATACAGCGTGAAGAACGTAGCTAACAACCATTTTTGTTCGTACGATCTTATATTTAAACTATACAAAATATATAAATGTATGTTTAATATATTAATACCTTAATTAAATACACAAGTTTTGTAGGCACTTAGCATCCTCGTCTCTGTATGATAAAAATGCTTTTTTGGGCTGTTTTTTTTTCTATCTACTAAGTTTTCCTTTTTTTTACCATCGTATTAAGTCATAGACTTAATTAGCTAAGTTCAAGCTAATTTTCTTATATGCCTTTCATAAAAAAATAAATATAATAATTATGTAATATAAAATATATGATTATTTAAATTTACAATTCAAATAATCTTATGTTTTATATTATATTTCATTCGAAACATTGTAGCCACGATGTGTGTACAGAACGGTCGACGAGTCGTGGCCCTTAAATTAGGCTTTCTGAGCTTTGCGCATTGTCTATCTGGAGCCAACTTCTACGTAGTCGACTCGTCGCTCGCACTGTAGGTGTGTATGAAGTTGATAACATTTGACGAAAAGACAAATACGGTATGGAACTTAGTTAAATGTTTCATTCCACCAAAATAAAAAATGCCATAGTTATAATTGGTTGTATTTTTCATACATTTATTTTAACATTTTAAAATTATTTTATTAATGGAAAACCTAAACCAGATATGCCACTTGAAAAAAAACACTAAATAAAACACATTTAACACCAACCGGTTTTAACAGGTTAGTAGTTACCATCATTACATATCTAGTATTTAAGTCACTTTAGACAAAATTACAATTATTTTTTAATAGTAATCATCCAAAAAGTTTATTCTGACGTTTTAGTTTATTTTAAGTATTTAATAAACTATGAAGTAATAAATAGATTCCTCATTTGTTTTTTTTTGTATGTTGTCTTTTACTATATCTACCGACCAACTTCAAAAAAGGATAGGTAGGTTCTATTCAACAACTACATATTGCTTTATATATTATCCTCGATCTCTCCGTTATTTGTTGACCTGTTTAGCATTCATTTATGAGGTTCCGAGCGTGACAGCTGAACACTAATCACTTCACCAATGTCACTTTACAAATGAGACAATGTTACACAATAGAAGAATGCATCTATTTCTAAATTTGCATTTTAATAGCAATTTAAGCGTAAGGATCGTGTCGTTGCGAGGCACGATGTACCCCACTTAAACTATTATTAAGTATTAACAATTTAGGGGCCATTTATAAATTACGTCACACAAATTATATTATTTATGATTCCCCCAACTTCCCTAACCTGGTCGTAGCTAGCCAGATTAATGAGAAAAAATATGTTACGTCTATGTATGTAATTTTACATCTAATTTAACCTAGAAATTAATATAATTAAATATAATTTTATGTATATTTTGAAATGTGATATCAAAAAATTTGTTCATCCCCACATCTTGTCACACAATATCACATTTTGCCAACCCCCTAAAGTGTGACGTAATTTATACAAATAACACAGAGGCTACAATTTATATAAAAAAAATCGTACAATTTGGCTATGATATAAAAATATGCGGGCGAAGCCGCTTTTGGGTAGTTAAACGGTACGCTAAGGTAGTTATCTGTAGTGTGCGTTATCTGTCAGTCAGTTTATTTTTTTTTAATGACAGGTTTTATTTATTACTTACTATTCTTAAATGTAAGTATATTGGAATTTTCCTTTGTAAATAGTTTATATATTTATATAATATTTTAGTCTACAATAAAATATACAACCAATAAAAGCTTTGGCAAATAATCTTTAGTGAAAATAACTTCTACAAATTTACGTTTGGTCAATTACATTTTTTTTTATTGTTTTACAAGATATGACAACTTATATGTATATATCTTTTTTGTGGTGATTCTATGATCTTTTTTTATATTTTTTTAATTAATTCTTTCATATTGTATGACTTGTATTTAGAACTTTTGCAAAATCTATTCGTCGACAAAACATCATGCGTTTTACACACGTGCATGTGTATAGTGATATTATTACTTTAGAAATAATAAAATAAATATATTAAAAAACAAATTACTAGGTGGATATTTAGGAAATATATAAAACAAAGTATTTTTGCAGTTAAATCGTTAATATTATCACAGTATGACTAAAAATCATTATTCAAATCAGCTAAGAACTTTTGAAAATAATTATAAAGTCATTCCTTACATATTTTGAACTCAATAAATTAAAACAAACTAAACTAAATTTTGGTTGGCGGGAAGCGGATGGGTCCGAAGAGCTGAGGATCGAGTGTAGCGGCGAGAATTAGGGAAGGCCTCAGTCCAGCAGTGGACAAAAGATGGCTGTTGATGATGAAACTAAATTTTGGAGGTGACGTGCCATTGGAGAGGCCAATGTCCAGCAGTGGACGAGGACAGGCTGATGATGATGAAGATGAAACTAAATTTAAAAATTGGGAAAGTTTCGTTTCGTTACTTAATCAGAAAGAGGCCATCGAACATACATTAGATTCCCAGATTTGAATCCCGGTTGAGGCAGAAAAACCTCGACAGTTTCGTTCTTTTTAGTTCCAATATAAAAAGAATGACTTTGCTAAGTTATTTCTATATATCAAGTAACATTGTCGTTAGCTATAACATTCATATCGACTATTGTACCATTTATGTGTAAAGCTTTAAGTTTTTCTATAATTTTCGGCATTTCCTCTGTAATATCTATATGCGGTTTATTATCATTTTTAATAATTTCACCATTAGATACACTATCCAAACCATTAATTTCAACTAATGCCTCGGTATCCTCACCTTCTACACTTTTGACTTCATTTTTATTATTTTCTTTAGGGCATGTTTCGTCATTTTCGACTACTTGTCGATTTCTTCTCTTTTCTTCTTCAAGTTTCTTCTCTTCTTGTTCTTTACGATGTTGGGCGTTCCACCAGGGTCTGAATCTCTGGAAGACTATCCTGGTTCGATGTTGGGGTTTCAGGACCCATGATATAGCCATTTCTACATCTGCTATCCTGAAATGAGGACAGGACAGGGTGTTAAGGAGATAGATGCAAAATCTTTAGAGTTTAATATTGTTTAGAAAGCTTATTTATTAACACTTTTAAATTTTTAGACATAATGTAGACGTTTAAGTTTTTGCAAGGTATCTAAATTTGGACATTTTTTATGTGTTTTTTATTTATATTCAAATTTATCTAGATGTTCTTAAAATAATTTAAGTTTTTACTCAATTTAAACTGATCCATAAATATGGAAAAAAATCCCAACGAGAATATTAATAACCATTATTGATAAAAAATATGTAAATTATTAATAACAAGAAAGTAGTATTATTTGATCGATAATATTGTTTATTTCTAAATTCATTTTATTTCTAAAAAATTTTTATGGTATAACTTTACTACTTTCTGAACAATATAAACTATCAAATTCAAAAATTTTGCATCAATCTCCCTAACATCCTGTAAAATAAAACATAATTAAATGCATATTTGAGAATAATAAGAATTTTAGCTGCTTTATGGAATAATTGCATACAACGGTTGCAAGTTCGATTCCAAGAATCGGAATCCGCTGTGAAATATCTCATGCTTTTATTGTGAGTGGATCCAAAGAAGTGGAGCAAACGAAACTTTGACCACAGGTACAATGTATAACATTTAATATAGCCTAGTCTTCTTTGATGAATGGAATATACAATACAAATAAAATATTTCAATTAAAATAAAACAAACTCTTCAGCCTTTTAAAATAAGTAAAAATGCCATATTTCGTAAGTATGTTCGATCACTATTAAACACGTACAAGCGATGAATTTTCAAAATGTTATTACTGATTGTTGCGACAGGAAAATGTCAGTGAAATTTAGATTACAAAATTTATCAACTTTATGTAATACCTACAGATTTTTAAGCGGTATTTTGTAGATAAGTTAAATTATCTGTTATAAAATAATAAAATATTGACTAGATACATAAGAGTACTAATAGTTTATTATTTAATTTTAAAAAAGGTGTCATTATTAAAAGAACTAGGATCCAAGTGATGGGTTTGGAGAGCGGCGTAACTCAACGCTGCAATTAAGCTACACTACAGAATAATAAGTCCAAATAAAATAAAATAATACACTGTCTAAAATGTAGATGTAAATCATCATATTAGTCATGAACGTCCTGTGTTCGAGAAATATAACAAACGAAATATCTATTAATAAGAAACACGTAATTATAATATGAAATTGGTAGAAAACTAAACAAACGCTTTAGATTTCTCATCATTTACCCACGTTTTTTCCCAGTACTTTCTTCATTGTTTTCAGTTATATAGAATATAAAGCTACTTAATTTTAAATTGAATTCAATTCTTTAAGTTTATTTAATAAAAACTTTGTTTTTAATTCCTTATGTTTTTGGGTATATATCAATTCCCAAGGTTTAGTGAATTCGAAATCCACACTCAGTTTTTTTATATTTTAAAACCCTCAATTTTCTTTGTTTACGCCAATGTACGCCAGTGTACCGCCAATCAGTACGCCGTGTCTGGAAAGTGGAGAATGAAGTGAACTTACATCACTTTTTTGTTTAACTATTGGCAAGAAGATGGATTACATTATTCAATTATTATCTAGAAATAAGGCAAGTTACATTTCAAAGGCGTCTTTCTAATCTCAACGCCCTTCCAACTACTTCATTCCAGTTGAGTTGATTTACTGCTATCTCTATAAGTGGCACTTAGAGACATTAATTAGAGTTTAACTAAGATTTAACTTATACAAATGGATATAAGACTTGAGAAATAAAGTTATAGCCATATGTTAAATCACCATTCCTAGGGATCCTACGTCAAGACAAAACATGGAATTGAAACGGAGTGTCTATACACTATGTTCTCAGCCTACTCTGCTATGTGGGAAAAAGAGTGAATGAAGCGCGTTCTAATTATAATTAAACGGTGATTGACATCTCTGAGTGTGATTCTTAGTAATCGTACAGACACAACGGAGACTTTCTCAAACAACGGTATGTTATTACGTATTAGTTAGATCTATATGAAGATAATTAAATATTTCCGCTATAGCGTTTTTTATTAGTTTGTTAGTTTCGATGATTCAACATAGTTGTATATATCTATAATTATACTATAGGTAGGCATTAACAAATGTTCCGAACTTAGTAATTGTTAACGATAACTGTGGGCTCTTCCGCTTCCCCGGGGATTCCCTGAGACAGACGATAAGTGAAGAATTTCGTTTTCATGTTAACACCGGGTTCTTTCTGCCTACTTTAATAAATAAACAAGAAACTTTTTAATTTCAGCTTCACCATTTACCCCTCATATAAAAGGGAAGGCAAAGAGGATCTGATATCAAAAAACTTGATTCCCCATTTCCCGTCTACTACACATAATTTGTGTTGACTGGCAGAGCTGAATGCCGCGTTTAAAGTAAAAAAAAACACACGTAAATAACAAACCTTCGCTTAAACCTCTCACGGTCTAGCGCATACCGCTCCCATCGACCAGCTCTGGCTTGTCTCGCTGCGAATGCCCACACCCTCATCACATGGACCTTGGGTGGATCTGATGAGAATTGGACCTGGAATTTATGGAGAAAAACTATTGTAAATTTTGGATAATAAATCAGCTTCACGCTGTACTTATCTAGCTAATAGCAATTTACACACGAGGTTCCCCGGAAGTGATAAGACACTTCGTTCCTACAACTACCACTAGAAGAATTGTTAAATCAGATTAAAGAAACTGTTACCAACATATATAATCATGTTTTATTTATAGATATTAAGAATTGCTTTGATTTGGTAAGAACAGATGTAGGGCTTCTCAGCTACCCACGCAAATTAAATATATAACGAGCAAGATTAACTGACCGTTGTTCAGTATTTTATCTATAATAATATTATAAAACTGAGTTTGTTTGGTTGAACCATACGCAACTCTTAGCTAGGCAAATTATTTTTAAGGAAACGTAAAAAAAATTTAACGTAGCGGGATTTGAACCCACTCCTTTTGAAAATCGTCGCAAGTTTAGCGATCAGAGCGCTTGAAAACACTAAGAATCTTAAAAACCTTAGCATTGAAAGAATGTCCACATATATTTAAAGATATTACGTAGAGTGGCGTCATTGGTGCACTGAGTCATTAGTGGCGTCACCGTCAGCATACAACGACCTCGGGTAAACACGTCAGTTAGTATCTAAATTTACATCTCAAATCTAAAATCATTAAAATACGTTATTTTTCCACTTTTGCGCGTGGCATAGAGTGATGTAACCTGAGAAATCAAAGTGTTAAGATACTCTAATCTTCGCTTTTAAAGACAATACATAGGTATAGGGTGGTAAAACCTAACAGCGCGTTGTTTATCTTAACCGGAAAAATACGAATCTACTTAGTTATGAATATATGAATTATTACCACACAGAAGTGTCATTCATATTTTTTCGATTCGTTTTCATTCGTATGTTAAATTATCGTACCTATTGTACCTGTCGTTACGACTTTGGTCCCAAACGAAGGAAACATAATAATTAATCCATATCTCCAGGGCATGCCAAAACAAAACGCAGGGTTAGATTCCGCCATTCAACTAAGAGAATAAAGGCATATAAAAACAAAAGATTATTTTGGTCAAAATTTGAGCCGACGACCACCAACATCGTAAATCTTCATCACTAACACAAAAATCCACAATAAGATTACAGTAAACAAAGATTACAATAGAACATAAGATAAACAATGAACAGTAGTCATCTCGACTTAAAATGTATTGTTACGAGCGGTCATAAACCTGTTTATTTTGTTTTTGCGCATACACCACATATGGCAGACACCACTAAGTGTTTAGACACTCCGTTCCCTCTACCTTAAAGGCTGCGTAAATATATTTTTCCCCAAGCAAAATTGAACTGGTTAAAAGCATGAGACGGCCCTTGTTACAAGCAGACATAAAGTTCAAAATAGTCGATGTTGAAATTCAGGTTTCCGTGTTTTCTTTTGTGGTAGGCGGAGAGAACCTAGTCGTGAGAAATCACTTCGCTTTCCAATTAACTTCTATATTATAATCATATATTTCTAATAGTAGAAGCCACTATCCAATAGCCCCAAAATTAATTTGAAACAAAAATCATTGCATTCAATTCTGACTCATGCATTTCATCAGCTAATAAAGGAATATACATTTTGCGCAATCATCGTTTAGACTTTGTGTTTCAAGTTTCAATCATAAACATCATCATCTGATTTCCTCGCTTTGATAACGAGACAAAGTGCGGTGTTCAGGTCCGTCACTTAATAAGCAATGTCTCAAAAACTTAGGTTTAAGTGTCTGTAGTGTTAAAAAACATAAAATTAACCAAAAAAAGTAGGCAGAGGGCATCTAGTGTTAAGACACTCCATTCCCCACTTCCTGCCGAATTCTGGAGGCATTGCGTGTTGACTGGCAGAACTCAACGCTTTTTCTTTCTCGGCACCAGAGCAAAAGAATGAAAATATTAAATAGATCATTATCTCGAGTGGGAATCGAAATCGCCTGTCGCGTTTACAGTCACACCCTGCACCACGCCAGGCCTCATAATATATCTAGATTACTTAGCAACTCAATTCATTTTATTGTCTGGACTGACAGACAAAAGCTATCTAATTTGGCAAAGTCAGGCATCAAACGTCTCGTTGCCCCCCTTTTAATTGAACACTCAAAACAATATGTATAATGGATCTTGGTGGTATGCCAAAGCAATTATAATTACGTTAATAGCCGCATACACAAACGCCAATTTAAGTTTAACTGGCATTAAATTGGTACCGATTTGAACGACAGCTGATGTATGGTCACACGAAATCGTATATATTTCGTTGAATACTTTGCACAAGGTTAACAATAAAATGTTTTAACATTTAAGCATTAATTTTGGGGCAATGGGTCCGAGTCAGTGAGCGACGGTTCTGGATTCGATTCGCAAGGAGATTTTTCTGTGAAAGCGAAGGACAGACGAAAGTGAAGATCTTACTTAGCGATGACTTATAAAATGTTCCATATGACCCCGGTAACAGCATGGTAGGCAGAGGAAACCTTGTGGTAAGACACTCCGTTCACCAAGCACCACTAAATATTTGAGACATGTCGTATTAAGTAGTTCAACGCCGCTCTTTTCCTAAAAAGTCGAAAAAATTGAATATAGTAATTCACCCGAGTAATATCGAATCTCCACACGCATTGCTTTTATAGTCAGATGCTGTCCCACTGCACTAAGATGGTATTTTATCATGATAAAAGAAAATAATTAAATAGGACTAATCAAGGCCACTTATTCTAAAAGTCTTGTGACATTGGAAGTAACGGAACCATAAATGATATAAATAAGTATGTTACTGAATGTAACTAGTATAAACCAGTTTAGAGTTATATGAGGTATAGTTGCTCAAACGCACTTATTTTCTATAGTGTGTGTTATATTTATTGCAAAATCGTATCAAAATTTATTACAAATAAATATTCCTTAAACGTGCTTGTAATGAAGTTTACATTGTTTGGGCACAGCACCTACGTGACTATGTTTTATTTCAGCTTCACGCTTTATCCCGCAAATTCCCGCAAACCATTTGTTTAGGCAATTTATTCTTCATATGTATTACACACAATTATAGAGACAGTGGAGGAACACAACGTCGCGCTTTGTCTTGGCTATCAGGACAAGTAACTGAAACTCATTCACTCGAGTTGCGTTAACCTTCAGGCGACATATATCACATTTATAATTTTTATATGAATAATTATAATAGAACACTGTATAAATTGGTACACAACACTATGGAGCGTCAAATACGCTGAATATTATTAAAACTATAAAATTTGAAATTATAATTTTAAAAAGAAGTCCAAATACAGCCGACATTTAACAAACGTGTTTAATCAACCAAACAGGTTTTAAGCATTATAATAAAACGAGGTTTTAAATTAATTGTTCTTAAAATAAACTACAGAGTGCTATAGCACTATGTGGCTGAATGATAGCGTCTCCTTGACAACATTTTCAAATTAAAAGAAAAAAAATACCTATATATTATATATAATATATTCTTTGGGCAATAAACGCGAACTGTAGTAAATGGATATTTTATTAAATTCAAGCAGCAATGGCTACGCTAAAAATATAATATATTATTGGCATTTTAGAGGGTTGTGATAAGTGATAAATTTCAGGTAGCTCAATTCCAACCCAAAACTATCGCGAACACCCATCCCATCAGACGAATAGCGCGAAAATAAATATTGCAAATACATGCAATAAATAAGTAAAACTATAACTTCCTTATATATTTTATAAATAGTATAACAAAAATGTATGCCCGATAAGAAATGCCGTACCTAACACTAAAATTGATAAGAAACACTAGGAATTCGTACAAAGGAAATGAAATCGACAGAGTAATGATTTTTTTATTGGTACCAGAACTCAGCAATTAATTTTTTTAATTGATTGACAGAAGTCCAGAGACAGAGACAATTTTCTATTTTTTTTATTCACTAAATTACACTTAATATTTTTTTATAATTATGTTTTACACTAATGGGGTGCGTACGTTTGTACACGCGATGGCTGTGGGTTCCATTTCCGCTCAGGGGAATGAAATGTTTAATACTTTCATTTCTTCGCTCTGGTAGTTACCAGAAAAGCGCGGCATTGAGTTCAGCCACTTAACAGGTAATGCCTCAAGGCATTTGGCGGAATGTGGTGAACGGAAGTGTAATAGTGGGGAGCGGAGTGTCTTAACATTAGGTTCACAGGTTTTCTTTGCCTACCCTGCTGTATGCGGGATAGAGTGAGAAGATAATAATACAAAAAAAAGATTTATAATATGGAATTGCATAAATAATAAATTTAAACTGACATTCATAGAAATATTGCTGTCAAAAAAACGAGATGGAAATATTTTTTTTATTTACAAACCGCTCAAGATAAAAAGAGATAGATGCTCGGGGCTACTAACCACAGAAACATGGGGATTTCCCTTTTCCTGAACCTTAATTCGTAGAACATCCTTAATGGTATTTTATTTAAGTACCACTCATATTTGATATTTTAAGTCCGGAAATACACAGAATAACGACCTCCTCGGTTGACAATGGCGGTATGTTACAATTTCGCATATTGATATTAATACAATATAGATAAGAGGACAAGAAGATAACATTTTATCAAAACAATATTATACTTAAAAGTATAAAAAAAATGCGGTAAACCAAACTGATGAAATATAAAGTTAAAATGTTGCAATAAAAGTTTGTTCGTGAGAAATGTATTTAAATATTAAATGAAAAAATATAAACGGTGAAGGTTTATAATAAATAAAATAAAAAATATTAAAAATCACCAAATAAACTAAAACGAAAGAGAAAACAGAAAAACGGTACAAGTAATTAGCTGCTACGACTGGTTGACCGTACTGTACTTAACTAAATTTATTGTTTCATTGTAAGCCACGTCACGCATTAGTCAGGAAGGATGAATAATCTAACAAATTTCAGTATATGACCCACTGATGTTGATCATCATCATAACATTTGGTCAGTGCAAATGGGTACAAGTGCACCGATTTAATGTTAGTTTAACGCTAATTGATATCACTGGATATAAAATTAGTGAAAACCAGACTAAAATAAGACAGAAACAGTCGATAGATATTGTATTCCTAGGTAGAGATCGAATTGACTACCTTTGACATATTCAATTTTAACATTACATACATAACATATTCAATATTCAATTAATAGGATATTTCAATTATATTCAGTAGTTCCCGACATTAGCCCGATCAATCAAACAAACTCTCCAGTTTCATAAAATTAGTTTACAAGCTACGAGTAGATACATATCACACAATACACATATATTTTCGCTCATAACTTCAGTTTTCGCTTATAGACGCAATGTCCTATTTTTAACCGACTTCTGTAAGAAAAGGAGGTTATCAATTCGACTGTATTTCAAACGTAAATATTCCCTAGTAGGCATTGAACCCACTACCGCATAGGACTACAGTGAGACACCGTCCATTGCTGCTCGATGGCATCATATACTTGTATTTACACAACAATTTACAAACATTGCTTTACCACCACACCACGCATTATATGCAATGAAAGGGGTCACCCCTCCCAGTTAGTCAGATGATAAATATTATTTATATGGAAAATTTCAAATGAAAACATATTTTTACTACCAACGATGAAGGCCTATGATGAAGTAGAATTAGAACAGTGTTCTACTGTTAAGCGCGATAGTTGCAGGTTTGATTGTCTCAGAATGGAAAAAATCTTCCTTTTTTTAAAAAAGCATGTCATGTAAAGAGCGAAAAGTGGAATTGCGAGTGGGGATAGCAAAACTCGGTAAAAATAATTATATTCGTTTGCCCGCTTGTTATCATCTACAGTGTGGTCGCCCTAAAAATTGTTGTAGACGGCTGTGCAGACTTGCTTTTACGATCTTTCTTACTTTTGATTATATTCTTCTCGAGCGCGAGTGATCAATGCCCGAAAGTTCAGAAAGCCTAAGTAAACAAGGCCACGACTTGTCGAACGTACTGTACTAAAAACGCTAAGGAATGTCCAAGGGTAACGCGATGTTTTTAGGCAAAATTCCTATTGAGTGGATTAGTTACTTCAAATTTACTTAAAATTGCAACATCTAAAAATACGCAGAAAATGTATAACCATTTCATCATTAGGTTTTCTTTTCCTTACAAAATTTGAAAAAATCCGTTGCAACTGGTTTTCCTCGACTACGCTCCCGTGGTCAAATGGAAATAACTAAGAGGATGACACATTCTATATGCCTTAGCTACCGCGCAATAACACAGTAATAATAAATACTACCCTACTTAAATACTACTACTACCCTAAGTAAATTCGAACTCACAACCACCTTTACGTACGTACATTTTTACACGTCTCATCTTCGACACGACAGCGTTAAACACCTGCGTGAATAATTTTATTATTCAAATATGTATCCTATTGCATAAGCGTGAAGCAAAGTATACGTGCAAGGTCAAAGGAAAAATGTATGAAGGATACTTAGTTTTTGTATATTAGTACGGTGAACTTAAATGTTGGTATATAAAATAAATAATTTCCAAAAGCCAAAAATCATCTTTCCGTGTTTTCCCGTATAGCAGGGAAGCTAGTGTTGAGGCACTCCGTTCCCCGCGCACCACCATATCTGCATAATATTTTTAGCTGTAACACGTTTTTTCTTCACGATAAGCAAAGGTTGTCCTCTGGCTACTTTCCGTCCAATTTTTTAGACTGGCTGTTGAGTGGCGGAACACTACGCCGCGGTGTATTCTACATTGCGGTGTTGCGTGAATTTAAAAACTAAATTCTTAATATAGCATGTCAAGCGTATTATCAAAGAGCTAGTTCCAATTAATGAATGATAAACGCAATGTATTGGATAAGATATCAAATTAATATATTATTAAATTATAATATACTATCAAAAAGAAAATAATATCTTTGTGACAGTAGGATATGCCTAATTTAAACTAAGTATGATTTATATTATAACTAAGTTTGCCTTGCGGCTCCGTCCGCGTGGACAAATGGAAAGAATTACAATTATATGTTAATTATATCTGAACGACTAAAGTAATGTAATATATTCCTTGATAAATTAATTATTCAATACAAATCAGAATTTTAACCAGCAGTTTCTAACGTTAGCGCGATTAACCAAATAAACTTTTCAGTTTTATAATAGAAGCAGGTACAGCTATCTACACCTGTGGAATATAATCCTTCCTTAGCAGTCGGGAAAAAGCGATATAATTCAAAAAATATATAATTTTGGGAAAAATACGTTGGTATGGTACTCATTGTCAGTTTAAGCAATCGAAATTAAAAGTAAGATGCATTTTGAGTTAGAAAACTTACATTCTGAGAATGTCATTTGTCTTATATCAGTTTGATTTCCAGCGTGTTATGTACTTTAAACATTCTAAGCACGGAAGACAGAGAGATTATTCAATATCACTAATAACTCTATCTACATTACCATAATATCCAATTATGAAAGTGAGTTGTAAAAGAAATTATAAATCGGTAATACAAACATTTTCTCCGTCACGCCACATTGCGTTATCAATATCTGTTAGAGATATTTCACTAATTTGGGAGATAGCGAAAGAAATATTGATAAAACTTAAATCTTTTTTATTATAATTTTCAATTGTCGAGGCCGTAGCGGTCGCCTGGATGTAAACGCGATGGCAGTGGGTTCGATACACACTGGGGGGGATGATACATGTATTTAGTGATTTTTATTTCCCTGCTCTAGTACACAAATGGTGGCGTAGTCCCATCACTCAACACCCATGTCCCGAACATTGAGCAGAAATTGTGGACCAGTGTCCTAAAATTAAGTTGTGTCATACAGATCTGAGGCAGATGATTCTACGTGAGATTCTACGTGTACGAGGCAACTCTGATGTAATTTACTAAAGTCCGTAGCTTTCCTCCATAAATATACTTAGGCTTGGTAGTATTAGCATTGATATACATTTAAGACAGTTAGCAAATTGAGCTATATAATATGCACATAATGTCAGTTCTTTACGGACAGTTATAGGGTGGACATGGAGAGGCGCGGGTTCAAGTTCTGCTGTTAAAATTTTCAAATATTTTTATTTAATATATAAAGATGTATATATGTATGTATTGTATATACGGGTTTAATATTTGTTAAGTTTACTTAAGTTTGCACCACATTTTGCCCTTACTCTTACATGTATCCTATCCTTGGATTGGTTGCCTGGAAGAGATCACTTTTAGTGATAAGGCCGCCTTGGAGCATTTTATGTCCTGAAATATTCATTGTAATTCTTTTCGTAATGTGCAATAAAGACTTTTATTATTATTATTAAAGATGATATTTTTCTGCAAGACCATAGACAATGAATGAAAAGTGGAGATATTTTTATTATTTAAAAATAAATGTTAACATCACATAGATAATCTACTGTCTACAACAAACAGTACTTAATTTTTCATCAGAACTCGAAACATCACACGTTTAGTGGAACCCAATGCCGCGCATTGTAATACCAATGCAAATTAAAGTACCTAATTAAAATACAACCATTCTCCCGGAACGGGAATGAAACACACAACCATCTCAAAAAAACATTAACTATTATACTAATTAAATAGATGACGAAATGTAACTGCAAGTTAAGTTATAAGCAAAATAAGGTTAAGGCAATCATTACCTTATCTGTATACAAGACTATTTTCTTAGTTGTGCACTTCATTATAGAAGTGATAAAATAATTAATTAAACAAATAACATAAGTTTACTTGGTAACTAATTACATTGTTTTGTTTTATGTTTAAGCTTCACATTTAGAGAATGACTTGTTTTCATTTCCTGGTGAATAAACAAAGAGTGATTTTAAATTAAATGAGAATAAATTAATCCCCAGAGTGGGATTCAAATCGATAATCTGTTTACAGGCGAGACTAGGCATTGTACCACAACAGTTTTATTATTATCAATTTACAAGAAATGGACAAAAAAGAGGCTATTAAAATAGTTCTAGATAGCAATGTTAGCATTCATGTTGGCCCCATACTATATCTATGTATACATAGATATAGTATATACACTATATATAGTGTATATACTTACACTATATATAGTGTAAGTATAATAAAATAATAATTATGAAACAAAAACAGGACCATACTTCATTCAATAACATCATTGTAGGATAAACAAACAAACAATCTATTATAATTTACACAACAAGTATTTGTAGTAAAACTAATTTATATATGAGTCATACATATTACACATATTTTTACTATGAAATCAGATTTTTTACTGATAATTGTTTTTATCTATACATATTTCTTATTTACAATGATGTGTGGAGATAGAAATAAATTTGTGACTCTACAACCCTATATGTTTATATTCAAGAGCTACTTTATTACTAGAGCTGGGCATATAAACAATTTCATAATATAAAAATAAACTCTCAAGACTGGGAATGGAATCCACAACTGCGGGATTTACAGTCAGATGCTGTTCCACTGTGTCAAAACAGCTTCAATAATAGTGAAATTATTTTATATTAAAAAAAGTAAAAGCCTACCTTCTTAGGTGGTAACTTCTTCTTTTCCATTTTTCTTCTAGCATCCAACAGCAAGCCTTTATTCTCCTTATCATCCCATTCTTTTAGATCATCCAAAGTATTCACTTTAGTACTATCCACTTCATCCACTCCATGCATTTCATCCAATTCATCATGTATATATAAACTATTATCTGTTAAATCACAGAAAGTCCTGGAGAAACTTGGTAATAACTTACAATTACCAGGCTCATCTGATTCATCTGAATCAGATTCATCAGTTCTATCACCAAAAACATCATTTGACATGTAACATGAATCAGGGTTGTCGTCAAACACTATAAATGAATCTTCTGAATCACATTCTGATGATAATCGTTTACGATTTGGCGGTTCATCTGTGAAGACTATTTGGAAGGAATCTTCACTTTCTATCGATGATGATAAGAATCTTCCAGAAATTTCATTGAAACAGTCACTCTCTTGAGAATTAGAACTTTGTAATATGTTTTCTTTAGGTACTTCTGGAATCACTATAGGCTCTGATTCTATATTTTTATTACAAATCTTAGATTGTAGCAACAACTTGAGTTTATTCATTTTATCATCACACACAGATACTATATCATCAGTTTTAGTTAAATCTGCATTTACTAAATCATTTTTATCATCATTTGTTAAGTCTTTGACAATATCCATGGATTCTTTTATTTCTGACTTTGTTTTGCAACAGGCAGCTTCGACAAATTGTTCATTATGATAGCTATAAGGACTGTGGTATTGAATGTTAATATTACAAGGTTGACTAATACAAATTTCAGGGCAGAAAGCATCTTCAAACTGGTCCTCTACTATATTACTAGGATCAACAAGCACCTTTTTTGGTCGACCAAGTTTTTGTTTTGTATTTTGAGTATTTAATTTACTTTTATTACCAATTAGGGAGCGTACCTCATCTAACTTCCTCTGGCACTCATCAGCAGCCCTTCTGCAATCCACATTCATGGTATCATCCAATTTTGTTGAGCTATCACTATAAAATATATCTGGTGGTTCATTCTTATTTAGAACCTCGGTGTTGGAAGGCTGCCAAAACTGTGGCGCCATCTCGTCAGATTTACTCTGACAATCTTGGTATTGTGAGCGTGAAGAGAATAACGCACCTACAATATTATAAATTCCAGACATAATGTAAGTTATTGTAGCTCGAGATGAATTATAAGTCTCCTGATTATTAGACGGCTTAACAGATGGATAGTCTTTTGTTTCTACTTTTTCTACCTTATGTTTCATTGTTTTTTCACCTGTAATTACAGAATCTGCTAGGTTTTTTTTCAAAGGATCTGGTAGTAGTTGTAATTTGTTCAACATTAGGTTGTCTCCGTACATTTGCTCCATTTCTTGCTTTTGGGCGTCCGTAGAATAGTTAGACATAGGAAATTGGAGTGACATACTGTTTATATCAAGAAGGTTGCGCTTATTGCGCATATTATTACCTATCGTATTCATTATCACTATTAGTTATGTAAATTTTATATTATTAACAATACATACACTATATTTTACAGGTTCTGAGAGGATGCTAAGGCGTTTATGTTCACGCGAACATGTTAAAAATACACAATCTATTATAACAAGGGAAGGGCTTGTGCTTTATTCTAAAACAATCGAAGTCCTCGTTTTTTATTTGAGGGTCTTCTCTTAGTCCAGAGTCTTGATAAACTAACTCGTTTGTACCACACACTGTATCACCACAACTAACGCTTGTTACTTCAGAACAGTTAAATAGGTTTACTTGAGAATAATAAAAGTTATTGAGCTCCATTGTACCGATAATTAAGAAATACACGTCTGTTACAGATTGGCCATTTTGTAAAAGTCGTAGTAATATGTCTTCTTGCTAATATAAACATGGGTACAGATTAAAAATTTACGACGAATAGGTTAGTTCGATGTTTTAATCAGAATATCGATTACGGATCGATTACAAAATTTCGCTAGTTAACTTTTATTTAATTAATATATTTATATTTAAAATTCTAAATACTTTTAGTGGTGTACTTTGGAAAAACATATTTTTAATACTATTCCATTTAACTTTTATTATTTTATATAAATATATGGGAGTCCCGAGGAAAAAATTAAGTTGGGGCCCCATGTATTTTCAAATATAAGTGGATTAATTTTAAATTTTACATATTAATTTCTCACATATAAAAGATATAAAAACCAAAACTTGAACTATTTGAAGTTAATTATAATTTATTAAGAAATCAATTAATGAATGGAGACTAATGGCGACAGTTTTGGAGCGATAACAACCCTACAGGACTGCAACATTACTTCCACCACAACCATCATAAGAGCACACAATATGCTCAAAGAACTCACAAGGGCGTCTCTGATTATGTGAAAAATGGCGACGAATGAAATAATTTGGTTAATTTGGAAACATTTATGAAATAAGAGTGCGTGGTAAGAAGTAACAAGAAGAAACTCCCTAGAAAACACGTTTGTATGCTAATACTTTTTATTTTTTTATTTGAGCACCTTCTTCTTTTGTGAGGACTTCGGGCAGCTGCCCTACCTGCCCTCCTATTTAAAATAAATTATTTATCTGTAATAAAATCTGTAATTAAATATCGCGTTCTAGATATTTTTTTATTATAGATTCATTAAAAAGTAACAATTCTAGAATAAATACCTTTAACAGTATAGTGTAAATATTATAGTATTCTGTGTAGATATTATAAATAATATAAAATCGATAAATAAATACAAAATCGATGTTTTACTAATGCGAAACAAAAACGAGAAATTTATTATGTGTAAATTGTAATAAGCAAGTCATAGTTTCTGATGCAATATATTAATAAAATCCAAGGTTGAAAACGCATTAATAATTTAATATAGTTACTATATATTTATGGGAAGTAACTTAATGAGAATGGAGTGTCTTACCACTAGTATATCGTATACACTTATACAGCGCAAAGCTGAAACAACCTTCAAGCATGTATAATATCAAGCAATATAATAACAATCAATTAAAATCTGCATGTTAATACAAAACTAGTTTCTTAAACATTGTATCTTAAAAAATAAAAATCGAAAAAGGTAAGTATCAAAAACATCTTTTCATTTACTACTAGTGGGCCCGGACGCGGCTACGCCCGCTTGAACTATATGATTATTTAATAAATATATTTATGAAATTATTTTCGGTTTTCAATAGAATTTGTAAGAAAATATAAGCCTAAATAATTAAAATAAGTTAAAAAAGAATAATAAGTGGAGATTTATTATTAGATAAAATATTTGAGTAACCGAAATGAACAAACAAAAGAAGTAAAGGTCACTAAAGGAAATTCTTAATATTAGAAAAAGTACCTAAAGTTTGCCGTGCGCGCGTAGTAAAAATTTTTGTATATTAAATAATTAATAATTTTTGCGAACAGTATTAAATAAAATTCCAAATGATTAAAATTACGATATTTTAAGAGTATAGCATCGGCATAGATAACCGAACTGAGATAAATTAACAGTAGTAGTAGTAGTAAGCAGCAAATAATTAAATAAAAATTAACAGTAATTCGAAAATATATAAAAAATTACAAAACCATCAAAGTCATCTGCCCGTTCGCGTCGGTCATACTATACCTACCACTCGTAGGCTAGGTCATTCCGAATCACTGACATCTCCTTAATTATTTATTAAATTGTTATACAGTAAACCATCTTACGTATAATTTCCATCTAGATGAAATGCTAAAAGTGACTATTATATTTATTTTCATAAGGATGAATATCAAATTATAGAAATCATCTAATTTTTGTTAATGTATACAAATCTATATCGGCGCGCGCCATGTCTGCATTAAGCAAACTCACTTTGGGTGACGTTTTCTTAAAACAACAAACTTTGCAAGCCGTTGCTTAGCAACGCGTAGCGACCATTGTTATTAACATGGCGGAATAAATTGCATGTCAAATTAATTATTTTAATATATTGGTATATATCGAAAATATTACAAATATGAGGAAAAAAAAAGTATCCTATGTTCATCCCGGTACCCTCAAGTATCTCTATATGAGTATTTTATCACAATTAAATTAGCGGTTTGGCCCTGATTGCGTAAAAGACAGACAGACAGACAGACAGACAGAGTTACTTTCGAATTTATAATATAGGTATGGATTAATCAAGACTTGTCAATTCATTATTATAAACTAGCGGACGCGCGCAGCTTCGCCTGCTTATTTGTAGCCTTAGGAGTGAATTCTAATAAACCACGACACACGTGTTCAATGAAATATTTTTAAGAGTCTAAATTACAAATTTTATAAAAATCGGTGGCGGTTTATAGATTTTTCCATACAAACTTTCAACCCCTTATTTGCACCTCTAGGGGATAAATTAAAATAAACCACGAAACATGTGTTCAATTAAATATTCTTAAGAGTCTAAATTTCGAATTTTATAAAAATCGGTGGCGATTTAAGGATTATTCCATAAAAACTTTCAACCCCTTAATATTTTAAAAACCGAAATAAATTATAATATAGATCAAGAAAATTATAATATAGATTTAAAATGGAAATTAATTATAGATATTGAACTAAAAAACATTTAATTAAGTAAAATTAAAAAATTACTTTTATCACTTTGTTTTAATAATTTATAGGCAAAAAATACTGGCACCTAAGGAAGTTATAAAAAAAACCATAATTTTTAAGGTTCTTCTAATTGACATAAAACAATAAAAAACATATTTGTCGAAATGTGTAAAAAATTCATGTTGTTACTAAAATAAATAAAAAACAAACAAAAAAATTGAAAAATCAAACAAGGAAAACACGTAAACGTTATTTTACGAAATAAATATATTTTCTTTTTTTACCAAAATTTTGGTTTGAGTCGTTTATAATGGCAGATAGAAAGAAGTAAGTAATCTTCTTAAAAGTTGCGTTATTATTTTAAAAAACAGTTCATACATAGAAAATACCAGTATCAAATTTTTCCTGTTCTCGTATAAAATTCCTGACAAGAAATCGTCTTTTAGTTCCCCCGACCCTCTGATCTAACTGCAAGTCTTATTTCTGCATTCTCATTGTCAGTAACAAATTTTTACAGGTTTAATTTTATATTTTTGACGTAATTTTGACGTAAGATACTATTGAGTTAAGTTTCAAGAAATACTTAAGTACCCACTTCAATTTTTCTTTTTGTTAATATTTTCTAAAATCATAGCTACAGTATTTTCTGCAATAAGATGTAGATAAGGTGGAGGTGGACTATGGTTTTGGTTCGGTTTCGTTTTATTTGTGGAATAAATTAAAAATATATATATAAGTTTTATTTTTTACGCAACTTGAATATTTCTTTTATTTTGTAATTAATTAATCAAAATATTTTCTAATAGGAGATTAAATTAAATTCAATCAGTTTCATGCTGTATCCCGCGCACAGCAGGACAGGCAGAGGGAACCTAGTGACACTCCGTTCCCCAGTTTCCGCTGAATTCTGGAGGCTTTGCTTGTTGAGTGGCGGAACTCAACGCCGCCCTTTAACTCGACAGAGCGATGGAAATATAAATTTAAATAAATATTTAATTTCCTCGAGTAGGGATCGAACTATAACCAATCGTTTTACAGTCACACTCTGTGCCCCTGCGGCACGACTGGCCTCAATGGGAGATAATTTGAGATAAGTTCCTACATTTTGAAATTACAATTTCCTCCTAGGTCACAAGCAGCTGGGGATGCGCCAGATAGGAAGGGGGACAGTAAATCCAAAGTTAAGATAAAAGATGAACCCGTGGAACCGGAGGAAATACCGAAAACACCCTCACAAATTGCTCGGGAGTAAGTTAAGGAGCTATCAATAATTTACGAACTAGGTGCAAAAAGCGCCACGCGTTATTACTTTCTTCGTCAGGGTTTTTGTGGGATCGAACCCCACTCGGTGTATTAATCAGTTACTATAAATTTCCTGCCCTTTTCCGAGTACCTTAATGTATTGGACGAAAGTGGCAAACAGGAGTGTCAAATGCCCACATTCTAAGTTAGGGAAAAGTGTATAATTGTATATTAAATGATTGTACGACTGTATTTTCAATGAAATACTAACATAAATTAAGAATCTAACTTCAGGACGGCCATGAATCGTCAACGTCATGTATAAGCAAGGAATGTTGCATAACAAAAGAAATATTTTATTCCATTATTTTGCCATAGGGAAGCTGAATATAGAGCGATTCTTCGTAAGCAGCGTTTCAAAAGAAGATGGCCAGAGATCACAAAAGTCCATATCGCAACGAAACCATGGCATCCTCCACCTCCACCTCAGAAGATGCCAAGAATAGTTAGTTTTTATGTAGTTTTAAAAACAATTTTTGAATACGAGTATATTGTTATGCAGCCGCCAAACGTGTGTATCGCAGGAGAAGAATGTAAGAAAGGAGATGCTATGGAGATATGACCTCTTCGTAATATATGCGGAGTAAGCTTAGCTGACCAAATCGTGAATGGAAAATAACGTGCTCAGGCGGTAATGGCATATCGAGAGAATGAGTGATGACAGAATGACCTAAAAGGTTTTGGAATTAAGAGTGAGTGGTAAGAGAGAATACAGTATCGATGATGCTGGAGCGCTCGATGAGGCCGGCGCCTTCACGTGGGCATGTACATGTGCGGTCGGCAGCGGACAAAGCAAAGAAGGTGCGCTGAGACTAGCGTCTGGCTGTTAGAAATAAAGCAGTAAAAATAAAAAAAAAATACACAAAATGTATGAATAAACATTCGTAAATAGTAAGCGAAAACGTAGTACACTCTTATGGACAAATAACTTAATTTTTTTTTTTATTTTTTTTCTAATTTTGTCTGTCATATAGTATTTAGGATTTTCTAATTTCTGTATATTTATGTTCATATTATTTACTTGAAAGTCTAATAAAACAAATAAATTAAACCATTTCCCTAGATGATTGATTTACCAGAACTAATAACTCGTAAATGGGTACCCCCATACATGAAGAGAAGGCGGCGCAGAAGGAAGCTACCGAGAATACCTCCAGAGGAAATGACTCAGCCTCTGTATGAGTGTGCTAAACTGAAAAAGGTAAGGTTCTCACTTTTAAACTATTTATGTTTATTGTGTGACCGTAAATGTCATGGTAGTAGGCTCCATGTTTTTCAGCAAGCTTCTGACAAGATAAGCTGTGGCGTTGAGTTTACCGTTACTTAATATTCAACGATAACCATAATATAATCGGGAATTCGGGATAAACGTTTTTATTGAACGTGAGTTTATATCATACATTAATATATGGTGATTTGGGTATCATGGAACTATAATTAGGAAAACAGAGCAATTGTGGACATGTACATTTTTATTTAGCTTTACGCTATATCCGCGTTTCACATGCATCGCATGATTCTGGAGTCGTTGCATATTAGAAGTAAATGGTGGAAGCCAACGACGTTCTTTGTCGTGGTTTGTTACTAGGACGAGGAAATGATAATTATTGATCTTTAGATAATTTTATTTATCTTTTGTTTGCTTAGATTTGGCATAACTTTAGTCAAGTGGAAAGGAACAAGATGATGCTCCAAGGCAGTATTGGATGCAATTCAAAGAAATATTCTTCTACTGCTTGCGGTAAATATAAAAATAAGACATATCTAAATATTTAAGCAAAAACTTTGTGTAGGTGCTGCAAATGTAAATGGTTGTAGGTTCGATTCCTACTCGGGGAATGAAATATTTTTTTACCAATTCCATAAATAGTGTGGTGGTATATTTCGTAATTAATCCGGTACATTATTTCATAACAAAAATAATAAAATTTAAAATGCAAATTTGTTGTAATAATTTCGACATGCTTTGAAATAACATATGGTATGGTCTCAAATACCGCTACGATCAATTTTTTTTACATTTTATATACAATCTTTCAGGCTCCCAAACAGCCTGCATAGCAGTTGTATGTAGAGCACTTTTAGAAGAAAAGACAGCGGCGGAACTAGTCCAGTACGATGTAGATGAACTAATAGACGCTGGCGATAGATACTATAGACAGTGCATGTTGGCCATGAAATGTTATAAAGGTGGGTTTTTTTTAACTTTTTGCGCCTTCTACCGCTTAGCAAGTTGTGTTCTCTATTGTCTATTAAGTATACCAGTCGAGTGGTCGTTGGGGCCAATCGTGATGAATGGGTACAAGCACGCGACTGAAAAGGCTCGTGGGTTCGATTCCCACTCGAAAAAATAATATATTTAATATTTAGGTACATTTGCTCACCCCGCGTCGTGATAAAGCGGGGCGTTGAGTAGAAATTTCGTAACTTTTTAAAAAAGTGTAATTATTACTTCTTTAATTCTATGTACCTTTCTGATATGGGAATCGAACTCATTATCGTCGCAATTACACTAAGTTATAAACTGCACTATAACAGTTTTGTGATGGTTTCACCAAATATATTATATAGGTATAAATTCCCAATTCAAAGTGTAGAGCAGAGTGGCGCAGTGGAAGCGTGCTGGGCCCATAACCCAGAGGTCCGTGGATCGAAACCACGCTCTGCTAATTGTTTATCATTGCTGTGTATTTTTGTTACTTGTAAACAAATAATTAAAATATTATATTTCTTATTTATATTCAAGTTACATTATTAATTTTTCATATAGTTTTTAATTATTTCTTTACTTATAGTTAGGGAGGAAGCAGCAAACTGTGGAGTCACTCGAGCGTCATTGAGACCTATTGGGTTGCGAAGCTTAGATGATAACAAGAAAAAAATGTCATATAAAAATTTCGTTTGACCGGTGGATTGGGGGGTATAGATTTTCAAAAATGTAAAAAAATCTGTTCCATGGACATACTCGAGCGCGTCGTTGATATCATAAATTGCCTACGTGTTCTTAAACATGAAAGTATGTTAATCTGACAGTTTTCATGGTGGAGGTGGTCGTACGTAAGAGTAAAAAATGACAAAAAAAATTGTCGAGTGCGTCAGATTTTCTAAGGGGGTGTTAAGTGAACTTAAAAAAAGCTCTTATATAATAATCTGACGATTTGGATGTGACGCAAGCTCGTAATCGTTGTTTGAAAATGCAAAAAAAATCGCCATTTTGAAATACTCGAGCACGTCAGATTAAGATATATATGGTTCATCTTCATCCCCTAGACGTGATATCTCAAAATCAGACGATTATCTGAAGGGACTTGCTTAAACTGAGAATTATTAATATTTATAAAACCAATACAATGAACAAGTCAGCTTTACGTTGTATCCCGTACACAGCAGGGTAGGCAGAGGGAAACTAAGGTTAAGACACTCTGATCCCCACTTTCTGCCAAATTTTGAAGGCATTGAGTGTTGAGTAGCAGCACTTAACGTCGATGTTTTGCCTTGACACCAGAGCGAAGAAATGGAAATATAAATTTAAATAAATATTTCATCTCCTGAAATGGAGATTGAACCCACAACCAGTAGGTTTTACAGTCACACTCTGTGCCACTGCGCCACGACTGGCCTCAATTTTTTTATTTATTGAACGTAATCAATAGAAAAGCTCCAGAAATGGAATGTAACTAACTGAATGTATGTATTGTATAAAAAAAAACTACAAAAAAAAAATTTTTTTTCAAGTATTTTTTGAAATTATCATCTTCTTTTTTTTTTCGAACATGTGGATAATGCTGTTAGCCCTATTGGATTTTACAGCGACACCGGTTGGGTAGGGAAGAGGGTACTCTGTCCCTGAAGAAATGCAAGCACTAAGTGGCTGCCTGTGAGGAAGTCGACAACTGTAAGGGCGCCCCCTGCGGGACTCGAACCTCGGCTTGCGGCTGTCGAGCGGACTGGGATTTCACCTATGCTAAGCAAACCAGTCGCGACATGAAGTTGCGACTGCGGACAAATTAGACTACTCTAAGGGAGCTAACGGTCCCTAACCGCTGGGCCCGACCGCGCCGAGACGCGACCGAGCCGTTGAATAAGCTGGACTTCGCGTTGCATTTGTGTCGTGTGTGAGTAGTGTGTTTCCTAGCTACATACGGGGCATTCGCTATAGTAACGGCGTCATCGGGGTCTAAAAGGACGCTTTGCGGTCTACGTCTAGGGAGCGCGTTAGGGATGTAATCACACGCATGATTGGATGATGAGGGGATTCGCGTGCGAGCCTGCGCGCTCAAAGTAGCGCTTCGCTAAGCGTTTGCAGTGCTCGTGAATCGATTCCAGTTCAAAGTCTCTATGTAGGTCGACGTTACGCACGAACCAGGGACAACCTGATGCGAAACGTAAGGATTTATTCTGTACCTTTTGCATGGGATCTAGCTTAATGTGCGCGTACGCTACACAAGCATAAGAGAGGACGGGTCTTATACAAGTTTTGTATAGTGTCAGCTTATTTCTAAGGGACATTTTACTACGCTTGTTTATGAGATAGTATAATCTATTAAGAATGAATTTAGCTTTATTGCAAGCTTTCGTGACGTGGGGTTTAAAGGAGAGTCTAGAGTCTAATGTGACACCTAAATATTTGACCTCTTTTTCCCAGGGAATGGCTTTATCTAATAGATAGATGGTAGAGATTTGCTCTGAACGAGCGTGAGGGAAGAGTATCGCTTTACTCTTCTCTGGATTAACCTCGATTCTCCATTGTTGTAACCACCCACCAAGTAAAGTCGTCGTGTTCTGAAGTCGATCGGCTAATATGCGTGTGTTACGCTTAGTGTACATCCCTGGTACGATGTATGTCTCTTGTGTACAGCGCGTATAACATAGGAGAGAGGGTTGAACCCTGGAAGACGCCTGCGTGGAGGAGGCGGAGGGATGAGAGAGTTCCTTCTACTTTGTAGCGGAAGTATCTATTGGACAGAAAATCCTGCAGGCTGCGCACGAGACAGTCTGGCAAGCCAGAGCGCCGCAGCTTGAAGATCAAGCCGTTATGCCAGACCTTATCAAAGGCTTTCGCTACGTCGAGAAAAATGGCGGCAGTATGTCTGCGGTAGGAAACTTTTACTTTGTATTGAGCTTTGTGCTCTACCACGCGATGGACTTGGTGGATGGCAGAATGTTTCTTTCTGAAACCGAATTGCTCTTTTATGAGCAGAGTTTTGGCCTCTACCACCTCAAAGAGTCTATTGAGAATGATTCTCTTATAAATTTTACCTATACAGCTGAGGAGGCTGATAGGTCTATAGCTAGAGGGCATATTCCGCGGCTTGTTAGGTTTCGGTATATCTATGACAATGGCTTCCTTCCACTCGTCGGGGAAGGAGCACGACATGAGAAGGGAATTATAAATAATGACCAATAGAGATAAGAACTGAGCCGGAAGAGACTTAAGTGTTCTATTAGACAATTTATCGGGCCCCGGGGCCTTCCTATCTTTGAGCGTCAGCGCCCATTCTGCGACCGCGGAATCAACGCGCGCAACGCGTGCTTTTTCGGTGTCATCGCAATTGATAAATCTGACCTAATGAGAGGAGGCATAGTCGAGAGACAATCGACTCTAAAAACAACGCGACAGCGCCCAGAATGCCTGGTGCGATGGAGCGAGCCCCTCGAGCTTTATATCCCACGACTCCCCGCGCAGAAGTTTGGACTCGAATCGAACTCTCCTCTTTAATATCATCTTCATTGATGAGTTAGGGACAAATAAATAAAGAAAGTCCCTCTTTCTTTATATAGATAGATAGGAATAGAAATACGATGAGAGGAATATATGCAATACTTAGGTACATCACAAACTTTATCGATCAATTTCTATTACTTCGGCTTGCGGAATTTTTCAGATTATATATTTTGCGTAATCCTTGAATGATTCCCACCAAAATAAAATAAAAAATTGCCGCGCTCGAGAATGTTCAGATAACGATTTTTTTTACAACCTTGGAGCCCTCTCCTTCCTTTGCGTCATTCTCAAATTGTCAGATTAGTGGAATATACACGATTTAGCATGTAACTAACTTACCCTACCTTAATCTGATGCGCTCGAGAATGTCCGATGATCAATTTTTTTACTAATCTGATCCTTTATCCTAGACGCGCGGCTATACATATAAAGCTCATATTTGGTGGAAGTACGTAACCGAGTACAAGAAATCCCCCGTATCTTAATCTGATCCGCTCGAATGACTCCACATCTTCGCCGCCCCTACTATTACGGGTATATAAAGAAAAATTCAGTCTGCCAGTCAACACGCACTGTATCTAATATGGATGAAATTTGAAGAACGGAGCACCGTAACACTATGTTCTTTCTGCCTACCACGGTATATGCGAGATACAGCGTGCTATAAAGGAAAAAATACTAATATATTGTAATTTCGATAGGTAAACCACAATTGACTCTCGGTCAGCTTCTAACTTCGTTTTTCTTTCACGACAACAAATATACGGTGAAAATGGAGGAACTAGACAGAGGGCTGTTAGCTAAACACCCTGACAATATTCAAACCGAGCCGGATTTGATGGCGTTAGTAAATTTGACTATGTTAATATAATTTAGGGAAATATTTATTTACATTTCTTCGCTTCGTGCCGACAAAGCGCGGCGTTGAAGTCCGCCACTCACTATGCAATGTTTCCAAAGTTCGGTGGAAGGCGAGAAACGGTGTGTTACACTTACTACTGTGGTTACTACGAGGCCAGTCAGGGCCACAAGCGTTCGACATTAATTGCGACAGGTTATGGGTTCTATTTCCACTTGAGGAGTTCCGATACGCAATGTCTCAAAAACATGGCAGAAAGTGAGGAACAAAAGTGTCGTAATGAGGAGGAAGTGTTTTAACACTAGGTTCTTTTTGCCTACCCTATTATGTGCGATATTCAGTGTGAAGCAAAAATATGTAAAAAAGAAAAGTTTGCGGTAGCTTTTTACTAATACTTTATATATTGCATTTTTACTTAAAAAAAAATTATATTGTATTGTAAACATTTATTTTTTCTTTCTTTGCCCTTTTCATTATACTTTTTTTATGTCAGTTTTTTTATACCGCCTTTTTTAAATCTAGTTTAATGGAAAAACGCATTGGCGCTACGTACATGTTGATACTAACAGCAGGCGACAGACACTTCCTCGTCTGGGGTCACGCCCCACCTCCGGAGTCGGGGAGTCAAGTGAAGACAGTCTGTTATATATTTGATCCGCACATGCTGAATGAATATGGGCAGCCTCATAAATTGTAAGTAATTGTTTTCTCTTTTTTTGAGGTTTATAGGATCTCACAAATTATTTGTATATTTAGTGGCTTTTTGTGGGAGAAGTAAAGAAATACTAAGACGTTTCTGGTAAACACAAATATATAGACAAAAAAATTATAAATCATAGACTTATGTTCTTTTCGTTATTTTAGGGCAACCTACAAATTCCTCATTGCCTCGAGTCGGAATCGAACCTACAACTGGCCTCTTTGGCGTGGCCTAAAACTTAATTTAATAAATAATATTATCATCACTAATTAACAAATAACCTCAGATTTGGTGCCGGAGCTTTTCTTAGGTATGCAGGAATTACGTCCTTCGTATTGGACTTCCTTGCTAACTATGGAGACCTTGACACCGCCAAGAAAGGCACACCGAAACCTGCCCTCACGCTGACCAGTATTGAGGTTTTGGAACATTTCTTGTATATTTTTATTTTAGTTTGTAGTTTAAGCTAGTACTCAGGGGTAGTGTTGTGAGTTCAAATCCCACATGAGGCTAGCCCTTATCTGCTCAGACGATGTGAACTCTTCAAAACTCAATCTTACCCTATAGAATAAAAAAAGCTTATGCACATAAAAATTCTGACCAATCATAGCTCTGTATTCTTGACAATTTTAAAATTGCTATATATGAACAAATTTGATATATTTTTTTTAAACATGCAACTGCATTGTGTATGACTTTCATAATGGTACCTTATTTTTATCACTATGGACCCAATTTTTTAAATTTTTTATTTAGGTGGTACAAATAGAACCACTCCTCCGTGAGCCAAATTACGATCTCGATCTGAAAGCCCTGAGGATACACTGTAGGAGTGAGTGGGAGAGTATGAACATAAACGCTCTTATTGAGAAGAAACAAAAAGAAGTAAGTAGAAAAGACTTTAATTAACTTTATAAATAATTATAAAAAAACAAAGAATACGACTACGTAGAGACATAACAATAATAAAATAGATGGGGAGGCCTGGGGTCGCCAGGGTTTCATTGCACACGGGCGCTACACGAGCTAGAGCTGCCCCTGCTCCTCAGTCAGATTAAACTGGAATATAGGTATATAGGTCTCAAAATTTACAAATAAAAAAAAGCTTAAAAATGTCTTATTACATTTTTTTGACTTATTTATCATTCTCCATTTGGCCTATGTTAACGTGTAAATTGATTTATAGGGAAAATACCCACTTGGCTCTCTGAGTGCTGTCAGTTTGGCAACTTCGAGAGCGACTGCTAGAAGAAAAGTGCAGGATTTCTATCAAAAGTCACCTAAAGAAGTAAGTTTTTTTTAAAACTTCACGCTATATCCAGACAAAGCATCGTAGGCAGAGGGAACCTGGAAACCTACTATTAAGACACACCGTTGTCATTAAGACACTTCCATTATCAGCCGAATTCTGGAGGTATTAAAATTATAATAAAAAGGCTTACTATTATTAATATCTAACATATTTTTTAATATTATAAGCATTATTATTTAATTTTAAGCCTCCCCCGCAACTCCCCATACCTCCCGAGAGACCTCCTGCCGGATACACGACAGAACAAATAATGCAATTACGCGGCGAAGATTTCTTTCTGTATTGTCCAAAAACAGATGGACATTCTTATGGCAGGTACGTTCATACATATATAGACACCAGCAGGTATCTATTGGATACATAAAGTTTATGTAAAAATATATTACATTTCCATTGTATGAATATGTTTCTCCTTAATACTAATTCAACAACAATGGTGCGCAACAAAATATGAAACAGTATTATTAGTATTTGAAAAGTTAAAAAATATTACAATAAAAACAAATTACACACAATTTTAAATTTTGTAGAGACGATATGCTCCCCCGTCCGAAATCAGAGACAGTGTTACACAGTATGGTGGAGATAGCCGATAAGAACTTCCACTCACAGTACAAACAGATTGACGTTAGTAAATGGATACTGAGAGGCACCAGACATATGGCTAGTTATAGGTGAGTAAGTAGTGTAAAAGAAACAATTTTTAAAGCCAATTATTTTTTTTTAGTCAAAACTTCTCAGCAGTACCTATCTATATAATAAATGTACTGCTTGTATACTGCATGGGGCAGCGTAGACAGAGGGGAGACACTGTTAAAACACTCCTCTCCACTTCTTTTTCAGTTCTGGAGACCGAAACGTTTTCGATGTTCGAGTTAAAAGTTTAATAAAAAAGTGAAAACATATAAGAATTTATATGTTCTTTAAATATTCAAAACAAAATAAGAAAATTTATAATGTAAATATTTAAAATACCGTTTATACATTAGATATCAAACATTCAAAACGTTTACGGGGGTGTCGTGTTGTGTCGCCGCTCTCGCTATGTTGCTGAGACTGCGCGCCAGAGCCTGGAATGAGGATGTCGTAGACGAGACATTGGATCTAGGATACAACTTGTATAGAGTTAGTTGTATGATGTTAACTCTGTATTTGCTGTGTTGAGTTGCGCCATTCAATACACGATTTCTCGAATTCGAAACGAGTGTTCGAGTGTTTTGATGTTAGGTTCTTATTGAAAATCTTGGTATATGCGGTAAACAGCGTGAAGTTATATAAAAATAAAGCCGAAGAATTCGTTTGGTTGAATTCGCTAATGTCAGGAACTATTGGTTCAGATTGTAAAATTGTGTCTGTGGTTGAATTTCTGTGTGGCTAGTACATTTATCAAGGAAGTCTATAATGACCGTATTTATAAATCGCTCTCTACATTTTTCAATCATTGAAATTACTTCTTAAGATCGCTATCAAGATCGACCTCAGATTCGAGAGCGATTGGTAAATACGCGCTTAAGAAAGGCTAACATCCAATATGTCTACAGGAATCTCTATTAGACCGAGGTGGTCCAATAAGAAGATTAGTGCTAGGAGAAATCAAAGATACGTTCAGAATACGAGATAAGGAATACACTCGCAAAGTATGATAATATTTTAATGCTATTATATAATATAATAATTAAGCACCCTGTCGAAAAGAAGTTTGACATATTTGTGTACGTCAACATGTATGTAAATATGTACGTCTTTCAGTGGTACTGTAGGTCCCCAAAGAATGGATGATTTTTAATTGTCATAAGAGAATGTTCCAACTTACTAAACATGATCATGGACGTAGGATTTAGATGTTTTTATTGAAAAATTGAAACAATGGAATAATATAAATATTGTATGATATTATTTTCCCTGCCCTGCTAATGGGACAAAGCGCGAAGTTCTGCCACTGAACACGCAGTATCTCTATCACGCAATATCTAAAAAAATTAAGGATTGGTTGGGAATGGAGTGCTTTTAACACTAGGGTCTACCCTGCTATTTGCGAAATACAGTATGCAGCTAAAAAATACAAGCGAGGTTAAAGTAATGTATTAAAAAAAATGTTTTAGGACCGAGGCATAGCTGTTTGGGGTAAACTAATATCGAATAGTCCGAAAGTGTTTGACGTGTGTCGTGGACTCGAGGCGTTCTTTAAGGAATCTGATAGTGGGATTTTACAGGTAAAAAATGTCTGCCTGAAATTAATTCATTAAGACCAATCGTGGTGTAGTGACACAAGCATGCGACTGTAAGCTCGACAGCTTATGGGCTCGATTCCCACTCGAGGCAATGAAATTGTTAATATTTTTATTTCCTCTGGTAATGAGGTAAAGTGCGGAGTTGAGTTTCATCATTCAACGCACAGTGTCTCCAGTATTCGGCGGGAAGTGGGAATGAAAGTGGTTTAACACTAAGTTTTTTATTTTACATACCTTATGTGTGGAATTAGAGTGACGCTAAAATGAATATATATTTACGACTTTTATATCATAGATTCCTGGTGAACTAGAAGTGGGTATTTTTCACGAGGGTGGTAAATACTATGTCTATCATCCCTGGCCTGCGGACAGATATGGGTATAAAGTAAGTTAATATATTTTACAAAATAAGTTGAAAAAGTTATGTCATGGTTTGTTACATTTTTATTACATACTACTATTTTTAAAGGAAAAATATGGAAGGTTACTTATTATTCTAAAACTTATTTATTGTTCTTGAATAATATTTTTTTACCTACTATTCCTCCTTGTGGTAAAGCAAAAAGCGACGTTGCTAGTCTTGGAAAATGTCTTGGAAATTCGCTGAGAACGTAGTATCTTATTATTATTTTACATTAACTTCCTTTAGGTTCTCTCTGAATGCACTTGCTATATGCGAGATTAATCATGAAGCTTGGAAAAACATTATTATTTTTACAACTTTTAAGATCACAAATAATAGGAAATAAATTTTAGGTAGGTCTCCGTGAAGGCGGAAAATCTTGCCTCCTCTATTTTGACAGAGTGTCGCGTCTCTGCGAACACTTCCTAGATAGTGTCGCGGATATGAAACGCAAACCGTTCAGTATATCTGATGTATACGTCACTGAGATTGGTGAACTGCCCGAGCCCGTCAATAAGTTGAAACGTTAGTGTTTAATTAATATCTTTAAATGTTAAATGTCAAGTTATGATTTTTATGTTAATGGTAATAATTTTAGTCAATTTATTTGTAACAGTTTTTTTAATTCTATATTTATACAGAACAAAGTGTCTTAACTCTTAACACTATTTCTATAATAGTTCTTTTATCTCAATTTACAGCGGTAGCCCCAAATCGTTGGATAGTCCGAGCTCACTTCCATGAAGCAGATGCTCGTTTTCCAGAAGAACATCGTGGAAAACAAGCGACACCTGCCTCTATTGCAGCTATTGCCATGTCACATGTCTTGGAGCCTTCAGAGTGGACGCCGGATGATATTGATGAAGTAAGACCATCTTTGAATATTATTATTATTTGTTGTTATTTATCTCCTACGTACTCCCATAACTTGACTAGAAGACTGTCAGACTTCTCCAGATGAATATTCTTTTATACTACTAAATGCGTAAAATAAAACATATAATATAAAATTACACATACATGGCAATTTAGTAAAGCAACCACTTTTGTTGGTAACGAAAATACAAGTGTTGAAGTAGGCTTAGGTTTAGATATAAGATTATTTAAACAACCCTGAGTGCGTGTGCACCACGGTGATCTGAAATTTTATTATATCGTTCGACTGCACGCAGTTCGATCACTAAACCTTTATTTTGATTCTCAGTTCAAAAACTCTCCTATGCGTCCATAACCGTATTTTCTATTCAAAAGCTATATTAAATTCAAAAGCTTTTCTTGATGTGGAATAATGTAACCGTAATTAATTTACTTAAAAATCAATTCAATTTTATGGATTTTTTTCTAAAGCTAATTTTCTTACTCTCATAGACCCTAGTCCGAGGCGACATCCTCTATCAGAACACAATGGAGCATCTCGAACGTCTAGGCATCACTCTCGAGTCTCCCAAGGGTGGCGAAGAAGGTGAAGAAGAAGAAACAAGTTCCTCAGGAACCCTCGCAGCAGGGGACGTTCTCAACAGGTTCAGGGTGTCGGAGTACGATTGTATTGAGACTGATGTTATGGACAGTGCTTATAGTGGTCAGTTGGGTTTTGGGTTGATTTTTGGTAGAATGTTGCATAATGTGAAATCTGTGATTTTGATTTAAAGAAATAGTAAAATAGTTCAAATAAAAAGAAAATTGCCAAACGTGAATTGTTCTATGCCATTAATATATACATAAATTACTTTATTACTTTTCCGAATACACATCTTGAACTCCCTTCATTTTATAAAAATTTGAACCGCCAAAAAAATTCTGTACAGTTTAAAACAAAATTAAATCTCATGAAACGTTTCTAGGCCAACTCAACCCAGAACCGGGTTCCGGTGTTCTCTCCCTAAAGGACTCCATCAAACAACTATTTAAGGAAAATACGCACGCAGTGCTAACAGCGCGCGGAGGATCCACGGCGATATGGAAACACGAGAATAGTTATTATTTCTTTGATCCTCACGGGTGTGACGAGTATGGTAAGAAGTTTGTATTATTTTAGATCAAAATGGTAACGGTGTGGGGCGGCGACACAGCTTGTGCGTGTGTAAACACGTTCGTTGAGAGTTCGATTCCCACTCAGGAGTGAATTATTATGTTGCCTTAGTAATTTCAAGTAACATATTTGTGCACTGATTTTAAATCACATTAATTATTAGACTACAAATTTATATTTAACGGAAACTCATGTTCTATTACAGATTAGGCAAAGGGAACCTAATATTTGCGTTTCGTTCAGTAACCAAAGCTTTTAGACAATTTTTGATTCTTTTTCTAGCTCAAGTATTTCGCAAACTAAATCACAATATTATAATTAGTATACTTGTATTTATTTTTGTTATCAGGTCACCCATCAGATGAACCCCGAGCAGCTGCCTGTCTGATAAGGATAAAAGGAACTGAAAAGGACCTAGCAGATATTATATTAGGAAATTTATCCCCCGGCGCTGATGACAGCTTCAATTTATCCCCGGTTTTAGTTAATGCGAGCAAATTGAACGCTATGATTGGCGCTCCTGAGACTAAGTTGGAGGTTAGGAAGGTTTTTTCACGCCGCAATATGCCTGGTGTTGAATGGAATATCCAGTTTTCTAACTTTTACGTGGGGTTAACCTATTATGACGGTTGGTGGGCCTCAAAAATAGTAGAATTGACAAACACTGTATTTACCGTTTCATTTTAATATGGAATTGTAACTGTTTTTCTTAAGTATGCGATTTTTTTGTTTTATGCTTAACTCCACTTTTTTCATTTCACCATTTAACATCCACAGTTGTGATGTATGTTTTGGTTAAATAATTTTTCATAGCCATTATTTTTTGTTATTGGTTTTTAGAGTAAAGCATTCGAATGGGTGTCGAAAGGCACGGCGGCGGTGATGCCGGGGCCTCGAGGAGAGAACACGGCCATCGGGAAAGCTGCTGAGAAAGCCGGTATTGGGGTGAGTAGTTATTGTTCTTGTGAGTTTTCAATTTGCTATTAGAATCTGTATTGTGTAGTGTGACATTTTAAAGTGCCAATATTATTGTCAAATATTCATAGTTAATAACTTTTTCGAATAATATTTTTCATATGTTTTTATATTGAATTCTATAAAATACAAAAAAATAATTATATAAAAATTAAAAAATATATCATGAATCGAAAATTTTTCCTTAAAGAAAAAAAAACTAATTTAGTAATTCTTTTACATATAGCAAGAAGACATGGCAGGTCGCACCTTAGCTCTGCCGGCGGCTGCGGCGTTTACCGCTGCAACTGATTCAGTACCTCCACCGCATATGCATCAGGATCATATGTATAACTTTCTTGGTTGGTGCTTTTTTATTGATGGAGTGAGATAGGTTTTTAAAGAATATTCATGTACAATTTATATAATGAAGGTAGAAGTATATAATTGAAAAATTTTGTGCCATTGATTTTTTTCTTTATTCTTTTGATACATATCGTTCCTACAGTGATAACATTGTGAATTTAATACTACCATTACACCATTATTACTATATATTATACTAATAATGGTATTATGGTATATTATATATGGAATTGTCAGCACCACTTTAAATGAAACCACAGTTTTAAGTACTCTATAAAGACCTAATATAATCATAATTAAAAAATAATTCCCAAAAATGAAAAAGTATCAATCCATATATCTTAAATATATTTTGCAAAATTATTATTTGAGATCATGATCATCCAGATATTTTAAATTGGGATATGACGGCGTCATTTAAGTAAAAAGTAAATCAGTAAAAATAAATTTTACTTCACAATAAATAATATCACTCTAAAATATGCTTTTTTGTTTTATAAAAGATGCCGGAGCAGACTATTACCTAAATCACCTTAAAAAGACCGGACGTAAAGAAATAGAGCCAGAAGACTTAACGGAGAAATTCGAGATGGGTGCAAACACTTTCTCTATAGAACTCGGTGAACCCATACGATTGCCTTTGAGGTTGCCAGATGAACCTGCTGGGGTAAGGGTTGATTGTATTTTGCCTAATTACCTAAAATAAAGATAAATAATCTTTCTTATATTTTCCGTTTCCTTTATAAGCATTTTTTTTAATAAGCGGACTTTCTTAGTTAGTAGTAGTAAAAAACTAAAATAAAATCTGCACAGCAATTTACAGTTAACTTCACGTCTACCATATAAGTTAATATTTTGCAAACTATTTTTTTTTTAATAAAAAATAAATGAGCTATTAAAGATCAATAATTTATTTGGCATATATATGAAAAAATATAATTGGTTACAAATAATATAATAAATTATATACAGGAAGGAGGAGAAGAAGAAACGGCTGAAAAAGAAGAGCTTGGTGAAGAAGAGGAGGAAGTAAAGGAACCGCCCATGAAACGTGAAAAAAATTTTTACTAAGTAGTAAAGTTACGAAATACTTTAAAAAGTTGGACCAAATTGAAGTACATGTCCCTTCCGGAAATATGACCTATATTTCATAAGTTATGATTGAAAAGTAAAATTATAATAAGATTTAGATGAAACTTGGATTTTCTTCTGGTTTAAATAATAATTAGCTTAGCGAAGTTTTTAAAATGGATTATATTTTATTTATGCATATACTTTGCTTACAAGAATCTATCCCCAAAACAAACTTCCAGAAATCAAAGACGCCCTATTCAAGCAGTGGTACGACTCGACCAAGCCCACGTCGGTGTCGCTGCTTGTGGGCGACTACCACCAGCTCGGCGTGTGGATGAGCGCCGGCGGCGTCGTGGTCGCGTTCGATCCCGCGCCCCACATCATGCGGGGACGACTGACCGCGCAGAGGGTTAAAAAGGGTTAGTCATATCTCTTATCGTGACTGCTATCATTATCAATATCGTCATCATCAACATAAGTATAATAAGATTAGCGGAAGCGCGCAGCTTCGCATACTTATTTGCACCGTTAGGGGTGAATTCTAATAAACCATGAAACACGTCTTTAATGAAATATTTTAAGGAGTCTCAATTTCGAATCTTATAAAAAGATGGTGGTGATTTAAAGATTTTTCCATACAAACTTTCAACCCCTTATTTTCACCTCTAGGGGATGAATTAAAATAAACTACGAAATATGTGTTCAATTATATATTTTTATGAGTCTATGTTTCAAATTTTATAAAAATCGGTCGCGATTTAAAGATTTTTCCATACGAACTTTCAACCCCTTATTTCCTCCCCTACAGGATGAATTAAAATAAACCACGAAACATGTGTTCAATCAAATATTTTTAAGAGTCTAAATTTCAAATTTTATAAAAATCGGCGGCAATTTAAAGATTTTTTCATACAAACTTTCAACCCCTTATTGGCACCCTTAGGGGGTGAATTCTAAAAAACCGCGAAACACGGTTTCAATTAAATATTTTTAGGAGTCTGAATTTTCAATTTTATAAAAATCGGTGCCTATTTAAATTTTCTTCCATACAAACTTTCAACCTCTATTTCACCCCTTTAAGGTTAAAATTTTTCAAAATCCCTTCTTAGTGGATGTCCAGATTACGAAAGTAAGCATCTGTCCAAATGCCACGTTTCTATCATTAGCGGTTACGGCTGTGCGTGCGTCTTACCTCAGTCAGTGAGGACAAGCCCTTTTATATTTATAGATTAGGACGTGTTAATAAAGTATATTGATAAGATTTTATCATTTAAAGTTAGGAATTTGGATCACCGTTAATGGTTTACGCTGTAATATTACTTGCCGCATAGGTAATATAAACTAGAAACACTCTGCTCTGATTATTATACAATATTCCATTTTTTTTATTTCAAGGTGATGAACTTAGAATCCAGCGTATCAAAGATGAGATGGCGGGTGAAGGCGGCGGTGGTGATGAAGAAGATGAAGAAGCCGGTGCCGGTGATTACTTGCTTATTTATTCTTTTATTTTACGAGTAATGACACATGTTTCCCTTCAGTTTTAAACGAGTGTTTGGTGTATTTACTTTATAGAATCATTACTTTTGCTACAAACATATATGATATAACGATTATTTCGATAATTACAGAGGGTGAAGCGTTGCCGGAACCGGAGCCAGAGTTCGTACCGCCGGAGTCTGGCCCCGCTTTAATGGTGTTTGCGAGCCCCGGGGAGTTTATTGATAAGCTTAGTGAGTACTTATTATGAATTTTGATTATTAATTTAATAAATTTTATGATAAATAATATGTATTTAGAACTAATACAATATTTTTATTCAACTAGCACTTCAAGGCGGCCTCGATAGAAAACAATGTCTGGCCCCGTACAAATTGTACCCAGTTACAGTGACTAACGAACTGACATCCGTATTAAAAGAACGAAAAGCAACTACTCCTAGAGGTGAAGATGAAGCTGCTGATGAAGAAGGTGATCTGATTTATGTAGTTATTGAAGATTTTGATGTATTAGAATTTAGGTTTGTGGAGAATGGCGTGGCTTAACACTAGGTTCTCTATATAATTTGCTATACATACGCGAGAGAACTCTAAAGATAAACAATGTTCTTATTAAATTATATTGCAAAATTAAAAATACGAAACATAAAGTTGATAGTGCGTCAGTTATATTAGACACTTTAAAATGTTAGAAATGTAAGAAAAATTTACATCTACTTGTGATATTTAATTTTATTTTGAAAAAAATAGTCCAATCCAGGAAATGTATAAGAATGAACGAGTAAGTTGAAACTGTCCCAATGCGCTAATGTGACCTTAAATTAAAACCAGCAGGAAATGGAATAAATAAAAAAAAAGAATAGATTTTCCTTCGCTGATGTTATAATTTTGTCATTCTTTTCCCCATAGAGAGTGAAACTCTAATAGAACCGTTGGACGACGCGGCCTTCGGCAAGTATTTCAACAAGGTGTCTCGGGCGGTAGCATCTGTCAGAGGCAGAGTGGCTCAAAATGAGAATTACTTTTTGGATACACCTAATAGAGATCGTCAGGTTTGTTGGTATTTTGTATAAAAAATTGTGGTTGTTGTTTAATATTTTAACTACAGTAGTTTCTTAAAGATAATTTCTGTAATAATTGCATAATTGGAACATAACAATATAATAATATTCTTATAATATAATAATATTTACAATGGTAAAATAAATACGTAGGTATTTGATCTTGTGACCAAAGTGAGAAAATCTTATCTTATTTTTTATTCTGAGCGCGCACACTATGTGTAAGTTCACACACATAGTGTGTATGTGTAAATTAGTTTCATATTTTTCGAAACAAAATAATAAAAATGTATTTGTTACACATCCTATTCTTTGCTTGAATCCTAATATAATTCGACATAGTCACGATATTCTTTAATACAAATGGCTAAATAATATAAAATATGTCCAGGATGCAGCAAATGCAGCAATGGGCATAGTAGTAGACCACATCGAGCCCTACATATATTGGAAGCCTCAGTTATTGGACGCCATCCTCAAGTACGGTGACAGACTCTACACCCTGTCCCTGCCCAGAGCTGCTGCGCCCCCGAAGTTGACGCCAGGGGAGATACAACCAGATTTCCATGTTACTAGTTTTAATGTAAGTATGGTGTATAATAATACTAGCGGCTCATGCGCAGCTTCTTTGGCTTTAGGATATATTATACAAAATATTTGCATAAATTGTTTATTCTGAGCTGTATTATTGTATTATATCATCTAAATCGGTTCTGCAGTTTTAGGATGAAAATGGAACAAACATCCTTTCTCAAATATATCTTAAACATTTTATATAAATGAGTGGGATAAATCTCGTCGACTTTATAATGGCAATACTCAACGCGGCGCTTTGCCTCGTTATCAGAGCGAGGAAATAAAAATATTAAATCAAGTGGATAAATAATAAGATTGTGGAAACGAACCCAGTTCTTCACATGAACTTAAATTCTGATATTATTATTTATATTCATTTCTTTAAAAAAAAACCCTTAAAGAGTATCGTTCAACTAGACTAATTAGTTAATATCAATTATAGGTTAAACTAGATATAGACAGTAACGTGGTAACGGGCGACATCAAGGCCGCAGACACCGGCTCTGTGCTCAACTTGAAGAGAGGCATATCGAAGTTTTTTGAATCGGTGCGTTATATTTATTTATGTAATATAATCATTATTATATTAGACTATATAATCATTATAATGTTTGATTTTACACGCGCGGTTGGTTTCTTTGATTCACCAAAACTAGTAAACAGAGTGACTCGTTACTGCAATCATCACAAATGATTTGCCGATATTTTTCGCCAAAAACATTAAGTGAAAGAATCTTGGACAACGTTGTGCTAGACAAAATGCGCTTTGGAGTTTTCCCGTAAGGCTTTTTAGGCTAATTTGTTACGTATCTACTGCAATTTAGTGAGATTGTGAAAAATAAATTTAAAATTGAGTAGGAAACATATTTATTTGATAAGCTGCCATTAAACAAATAAATGCATGTAATAAAAAAAAATAAACCCAATTATGATAGAAAAAGAATAGTATAGAAAAAAACTTTATTGCACACAATTATAACATACTAGCGACCCCCTCGCGGCTTCGCCCTCTTTAACTACTAAATTATTCATATAATATATGTTTGCAAGATAATGTGAAAATTAATTAAACCCTAATGCTACTCGCGTTTTGGTAATTCCAATAAGGATTTCCCAATTGTTTTAAAATAAACACAAATAAATAACACAAACAACGGAAAACTTAAACGAAAGAAATTATAAACAACAGACTACCTACTATTCTCTTACCCAAAAATACTTAAACGGAAGATGTAACCAACTATTTCGCGTGGAAATACATTATAATTATTGGATAACTCTAAAGTACGTGCAATCACTTCTAAATTTACTTTGCCAAGCGCAGAATTGAAGCATTCTCTCGGCCATCTCCGTTGTAGCTCCGAACAACATCAGAGCCTTGGTTCTCTGACGGTTAATGCTGTTAGCCCTATTGGCTTTTACAGCGACACCGGTTGGGTAGGGAAGACGGTACTCTGTCCCTGATGAAAAGCAAGCACTACGTGGCTGCCTGTGAGGAAAATTAAATAGAATGCATCGGCCGGGAATCGAACCCGTGCCGGCCGTGTGGCAGCCGAGCATTTTACCACTGAACCACCGATGCGTGTAAGGTAGGCGGGCGCGGCGGACGCAAAACGTCGCGGGGGGAGGAGGGACGAATGGCGAGTTGCGAGCCGTTTCGCAGCAAGGATTTTTTGGATTCAGCAAGGATATTGTAACAACTTCTAAAGTACTTATTAAAATGAAAAACAGTAAAAGACAGTTTTGATCTACATTAAATGGCCAACGTAACTAATATAATTATTTATATGCTGAGAGTAAAAGATAAGTAAAACTTGACTCGATACAGCTGAGTTGTTAACGGCGTGATGTGTCAACAATTAATTGCGTTTTTCTCTAAAACTATTCGCAATTTCAAAATAGTGTAAAAAGCAATTTTTATCTTCGTTTAACGTAAAAAATTAATTAAGTATTTTAAACGATAAGGATTAATACCATTATGGAAAAATATCCCTCACAATAAAAAATANATAACATTATGGAAAAATATCCCTCACATTAAAAAATATATTGAAATTATTAATTTTTAGACAGAAAAATGATCACTACGCGTTATTCTTAAAAGATACGAATATACTGTCGCTGACCTTTTTGTAGATCTTATTAAGACGAACAATACTTCAGCACATTATTTTCATGTAGTACTTACCATTAAAGCAGCGCATGCGCGAAAGTGTATCAACGGGTAGGACTTTATACACATTTATCGTATTTATGTTAATTTACATAAGAATGTACAAATAATAAACTATATATAAACCTTCCCTGAGAAATACTCGACATAATGGTGAAAACCGCATCAAAATCCGTTGGGTGGTTTAGAAGAAGAAGAGTTAGAAAGTTCAGGCAGACACGAAAAGCGACTTTGTTTTATAAGATATAGGATAACAGAAAAAGAAACAATATATTATTATAAAATAGTATGCAAATGAATGATATTGTTTAATTAAAAATAAAATTTAATAATAACTATCCTAATAGAACAAGTACGGAATACTCTGCTCGAAAGACTATTGCGTTGGTATCTGGCAAGGAGCCGTTGACAAATCCTTCTGTCTGTGGGAGCCCCATGGGGTGGGACCCTCGGGAGTAGTGGCTTCCCCTGGAGGGGCAGCGGCCCTAGTAGTAGTAACTACTGCTGATATCTTGGCAGATACGTTTAAGGCAAGCTTGGAGAAATTGGCCAGGCTTGGATCTAATAGGTTAGATATATTTTTTGTATGTGTAGTTTTGGAAGTTGTAAATTGTTATAATATAGCCAAATTATATAAAATCTTTCTCCTCCTCTGTATAAGTAACGTTATTGTAAAGTTGCGTTTAAACCTGTTTAGTAGTATTTGTGTGAAGTAGAATTAGGAAAATTTTGTAGTAGATTAAAAGAAATCATATTTTTCTATATCATCTTCCTAATAAGAACTTTAAAAAATCCTTTTTTTTAGCAGTAACTACTAATATCTTAAATTTTGCAGATATTGTATATCTTCAATTAAAGTGACTTGGGAGTTATCTAAAACTCCGGCGTCTGTTACTCCTCAAGCCGCTGTTCCTGATGAAGGATATGAGTGCAAGGTTTGTATCTTATATATTTTTAAAATTTAAAAAGAATTATAAATCGTATAATTATTTTTCCTAATTAGATTACTTGCTATTTCTAAAGTAAGCCTTTTAATAAATATTTATCATTTATTTGTTAAATTAAATCTATTAAAATTAATATATTATTTTTGTAGTTTCACGATGTGTAAATATAAGGGTAGGTAGGAAACTGGGAACCTAGTGTTAAGACACTCCGTTCTCATTAGGACGGTTCCGTTCCTCACTTTTCGGCCAAATTCTGGAATCAGTGAGTAGTGGATCTTAATGCCGCGATCTTAATACAAATCCTTATTAATAAAGTACAAGTTAAATCACTAAATAATTTCGTTTATTAAAAGGTACTGACAGCTTATGTTGAAATGGGAAAAGGCAGAACCATCCTCAGAGGATCAAGACCAGCAGATTTAGTAAAGTATGTTATTAAGCCATTTTTTTCCTCGCTTATTGCAGATACTTGTTTTGAAATATTTTTTAAGTTTAAGCTTTTGACTGACTGGTTCCTCCTTACTTAATGTTTTATGAATTATTAAATAAATTATTCAATTTTTAAACAAAAAAGCACTTTCTTTGTTTGAATTTATCTTATAGTAGCAATTTGTCTAATAATAACTGACAAGTTAATAATCAAAACGAACAGATTTACCCGCGACGCTCTCCTCCAATCATCATGCGGTGCGATAGTGGGTGTATGCATGTCCCACATTAGGAAACCACATCTATGGACAAGGAACACTATAGATGACATCATGGCGAGTGCCGGCCACCTGTTCTCAGCTTCATTGGGATCTTTAGGATATGAGTTTAGACCGGGAGAGGATGTTCTGTTGCCTTTGCAGGTAAGAATATTGTGTGAGATATATATATATACTTCAATCAATTAAAGCCAATTCCAGTAAATAACACAAAAATGTAATTAATGTAACATTTAAACAAAGTTGTGATTGTATTGTGTCAGGTCTTAAAGAGATTCGTGCTGGGAGTGAATTATGTGCGATACGACTTACAGCAAATATACAGCGGAAAACTGGAACAGAAGGAACCTACTGAGATGACAGTCAGGTTAGTTTAATTTAAGTGAATTGTGTTTTTAATGAAATATAATTTTTATGTTATACCTTAATAATAGTAAAATAAATTTAGAATTTATTTAGTATAACATTCAAGGAGGGCTTATTATTAAAAGCGTACCTAAACGTTTTTCCTCTCATGTATGGTATAATTTTATTTATCTAATCGAACTCTATGTATAAAGGTGTATGGGTTCAAGATCATTTGAATTTATAAGTGTTGAGATCCACCTCACAACACACATGACACAATGCTTTAGAATTTGACAAAGTGGGGAACGGAAGTGCTTTCCAGGTTCCCTCTCCGTATCCTGTTATATGCGGAATACAACACTAAACTACACTAAACTACACTAAACATTGTACTGTACCAGATGCGCTCTAGAGCGTTTCTTCAGCCGCCACTCGCACGGCATCCTGTGGTCGGCGCCCCACGCGGTGGCGGTGTGGCGCTACGGCAACCCGCCCTTCTACATGCTGGAGCCGCACTCCTGCGGCGCCACAGGACTGAGGATCGACGCTCAGGTTTGATTTGTGGGGGTTCTTGGGGATTTTCGGAGATTTGGGTGTGATTTAAGATAAATGAACACACATTTTCTTAAGAATATGTAACAAAAATGTTGGTTTTATAATTTACAGACAGAGAATTGCAATTGCTAGTTCTTAAATTCTTATCATTTTGTCACCAGGACGATGGTGCCCCGTGTGTCCTGACGTTCACATCTGCCAAAATGATGGCTTTTGCGTAAGTTGTTGTTATTTTTGTTTATTTTTATTGAATTTTAATAGTAATAAATTTTTTTGTATTTGATTCAGTGTTTCACTAACAAATTTACGTTTGGATTGGACAATAATATTTTTTTTATGTATCCAAATTGAAAGTTCGATCTTTTTAAAGGTACCTACCTACACCTTTTAAAAAGATCGAACTTTCAAACATAAAAAATACACATTATATTCATTATGGTAATAAAATAAATTAAAATCACTTTTTACCCTCAGATATCTTCAAAACATACCAGTAACAGAACGGCCAAAGCATGACTTTCAACTATATGCCATATCGGTGACAGTACAACCTATTAAGAAGTTGGGTGGAGTTGAGCCTCCACTAGTGCGAGCTCCGCCAGGAGTTAAATTAGTACCTGCTACTAGTAAGGTTAGTTTAATTGGAACCAGGGGAATTTGTTTTGGACTTTATGGATGACATATTTTAGGATGTCTCATTTGTTGGCTTTTTTGTTTGCTAGAATAATTACTGCTAGTAAGATCAGCTTATTTGAAATTAGAAAAAGTATTACTCGTACATTATCGATGAGATACTTTGGAACGTAGGTTATTTGTAGATTAAGTATTTGTTGATAAAATTATCAAAATAATAACAATAAACATATACCACCATATAATATTTAAGAAATAGAATAATTACTTCAGAAATTAGATATTAGAATATTATGAGTGAGATCTTTTCGTACGTGCATTTTTAAGATTTTATCCTATTTTCTTTTTATGTTGTACGAGTAAATTGCAAATTATTTTTCATGTATAGAGCCTATATATATATATATATATATATGTATGTATATACCTAACATAGAGCCCATTGGGCTTTCTCGAAATATTTTTATTCTTGAAATATTTTAATTTTATATTTTTGGGAGAACCGGTGTACATTTCCCACCGTATGCATATCTTATATACATTTAATAACAAGTCTTTCCTTTATATATATTTTAATATAATCTCCATTAACAAACAAACAGGTAGCGATAGATGGTAAAAAGCGTCGCGCCTCAGAAGGCGATAGAAAACATCCTCCAGGAAGTGCAACATGCGTAGATGCGGTACGAGCTTCCGAGATGAGAGACAAGGAAGAAGGAAAATTAAAAGGCAAGTGCTTTAATCACTTCAGAGACAGGCTAAAGCGCGGGGTTGAGTTCATTCCTCGTATTGCAAAATGATGAGAAAAACGTATAATAAAAATAGAAATTTGCATAATCGCTTGTTAACAGGACAAAGAAACACAAGTGGATGGCTGGTACTTCATGACGGTAGCCAGTTTCTTTCTGCGCAGCATTCCATGTGTTGTAGAAAGTTCCCCTACGCTTCAAGAGGGAATCAGGTATCCATATATTCACTTCATTGTGCAATTTTGGAGATATCATATATAATATATATTGTAATAGTCAAAACTAGGATATTCTTAAAGTTTTTAGTGTAATTTGACACTTAGGAAAGAAAATTACATATTTAGAAAACGTATCAAATTTTAAGCGGGATTTACCCACCGCGGCTCCTGGAAACCGTCCAAGTAATCCATACTTCAAGCGACGTTGAAATTCTTTTACTCTAATAACATACTCTTTTTTATGTTGTTAGCATCTAGGATTTTTTTTACAATTTTCCGCTACCCAACGATATAATTGCTTAGAATTTTGGCTAGTTAAACATAATATTTACTAAATAGATATTTTTTACATTTTTAAAGTTTTGCTTCACACTTAGGAAAGAAAAATATTATTTAGTAATTGTGATGTCCAAATAAAAAATAAATTAATTAACTAACAAATAAACTATTTTACAGGCGTTAGCATGTTCAATAATGGCGGTGGCGATGTCCCGCGTGGAGGACGTGTGTCGCTGGTGCTCCTCCACTCTAGACCAGGTGCTCGACAGCGGAGACCAGCTCTACCAAGACAGCTACCTGCATTACAGGCCTGGTGGCAAGATATTAAGTATTGTACAGGTGAGACTACTTGATTGTGGTTAGCGTTATTTAATTTTTTAGCTTCACGCGCATAGTAGGGTAGGCAGAGGGAACCTGGGAAACTAGTACTTATAAAGACACTCCGTTCCTATAATTATGATACTATACTACTATGAAGTGTGAATTTGTAATGTAGATGTATTTATTCAATAATATAATAAAAACTTTAAAATAAAAGTGTGTTAATTTCAGGTTCTACGTAAGTTCTACACGCCGGGCAACTGCGTGTGTCGCGTGGTTGTATACCGTCCGCGACATACGGGGGTCGTGGATACGGATCTTGAGAACCAGGTTAGATGTTTTAGTTATATTATTTATTACTATATTTTTATTTATAATAAATTAATTTAGATATCTTTGTCTTTAATAAATTTAATCTTTACCTTTTGAATAAATGAATACTTACTCATTTACAAAAAAATACAGCCATTTAGGCCAATCATGGCACAGGTGTTGCGCTTGTACCCAGCATACAATTTTGAACGTGGGAAATTGTGTATTAATTTCCCACTCGCTTTGGTAAGAGGTGGCAAAGCTCGGCGTTGAGTTCAACACGCACTACATTCCAGGATTAAGAAAGTGGGTAACGGAAACGTCTTAATCCAGATTCCCTTCTGCCGATTCGGATTATGAGCGGAATACATCGTGAAGCTAATAAAAAATATTGTATCGAGTAGTGTAGATTTTAACAAAATAATGATTTTATTATAGGTTACGGAATTCTTCCGTGAAGAGCGTGTCGGTGTGTTAGAGACTAATGGTGGTTTTGCTGTAGCGTTGTTCAGGACGCCTAGAGGTAAGGAAACTTTTGGTTAAAACTCCAAAACTGTTTAGATAAGCGGTGCATATTCTTATTTACTTTACAAACGTTGAATAATTTAACGGGTTGTTCGAGTCTATGCTGTGTTCAAATGTATATGTATTTGATACGACAGGCTACTACATGTTCGACCCGGACGACCGCGACCGCTACGGGCGCGCCGTCGCGCCGCCGTGCCGGGGACGTGCCAGGGCGTGCTTCTCGCAGTATCCTAATGTTAGTCTTATGTGTCTTCTATTTATTATATATATATATATATATATATATATATATATATATATATATATGTATATATATGTATATATATATTTGCATATTTGTGTTAATTATTATTTAAAGTATTGATTTCATTTTTTGGCGCTTGTGTTGAGGCAACGCGCGGCGTTGAGTTAAGCCACTCAACAACACTCAACGCTATGCCTCCAGATTCCGCGGAAGCGTGGGAATGGAGTGTCAAACCGAGTTTTTGTGAATACGGAAGCAAAGATATAAATGTAAACCATATAAATTTGTTTTTACAACAAATTTATATTATAAAAATTAGAAAATTTCTAAGTATAATAATATATGTATTGGCTTCCTTATTTATAAAAACTTTTATTTGACTTACCCTGTTAGGATGTGCGTTTGCGAATGTGAACATTTGTAAGCTCATCTTGACCAGTGTTCGATTTGGGTGAAGCTTGGATTACCACTTCAGTTCTGATGACAATGAAATAAAAAAAATATTAATATTGTTGTTAATCCAATATGGCAGCAACAAAATACCGAATTATATTTTGTTTACGGGCAGCTAATACCTATGGATATAAAATGAAAGGGCTTGATTTCTAAAATATAGTACATCAAATACTTTTGAATAATATTTTATTTTAGGTCAGAACTTTAGTTGAAAAACTAGGACCAAATATACCGCCGGTTGTAAAGGAAAGTGCAGAACCTGAGGATCCCAAAGAGGTGAAGAGTTTATGACTTTCATTTACTAACTAGTTACTAACCATGGGCGTGGACCAGGTGGTCCGTGCCCACCCCAGAAATTTTACTAACAAGTAAGTTGTTGAAACTTTAAGACATCTTTGACTTATACGTGTGCTTGTGACATGCACATGTCTAATTTATTTGTTTATATTAAGTCAGTACTTCATTTTAATTGGAAATAAGAAGTGCTTCATTTACTGTATGTCATCTGACTTATATCATACCTTTGTAGATCACCGTCATCGCTGACAAGTCAAACGGGGAAGCGCAGAAAGACACGGAAGAAGCCAAGGAGGTGACTCTTTTGTTAAATTTACATTTAAACTGAAAATAACATTTACATTTTTTCAAATACTCGACTCCGAATTCTCAATGCATTGCGCTTTTCTTGGTTACCAGGGTGAAATGAAAGTATTAAATATTTCATTCACTCAAGTTACTAAGAACGCATAACGTTCTAACTACATATTAGACAAATCCTTAAATTTTCAGCTTTGTTAAAATAATGTAGGTAAGAACGTAGGCCCTGGGATCTTAGGCTATTTGCATGTGTTTGTGAGATCAGTTTTACAGTAGGTGGTCTATTAATTTGTAATACACATAATATTTCGTTACATATTAACTCTAATATCTTAAAAAACTATTACAGCTATTTTATTTTTACAAAAATATCAGTTTATAATTAATATTTAAAAAAATTATACTCTATAATTATTATTCTAAAATAATCTAGGTACATTTCGAAGAACCTGCGACATTCTCCATTTACGGAATGGATGTGACAAGCTTGAGAAGACTTAATCAACACGAAAGATAAAATATTAAAATAAGGTTTGATAAAAATGCTTTGGAAAGGCTTCCTCTATAGTGATCTATGTGACGTTTTTAAGTGAAGTCGCTGCTTTTCTAATATAATACTCTTTTTTATTTTGTAACGTTTCTAAAAAATTGTAGTAAATGCTAATCTTGTAACGTGCTTTTAATAAGTTTGGCTATTTGTGAATGCAGTTAATAAAAAAATAAATAAATTGTTTTTCTTTTATTTTATAAGGATTTCTTGGTGTTTAGTCAAATCTTTGGTATTTTAGTAAGTTTATAAATTATGAATTTATAGTAACTTTAAATTCATCCAATTTCTTTCAAATGCTTACACTCATTTTTGATTTTCCTCTTTTATCTTACATTTTGTTTTAGCTTAGAATGTAAGAACGCTTAGAATAAGCGAAGGATACCCATTTAAAAGCAAAACAAACATCTTGTTGCATTTCGCATTTCGAGGTTTCTATTTGAAGTAAAGTACCTAATAAGTATTTACTATTTGTGTGCTTGTAACGACTATATTATATAATCTCGAGTTTCGCTGCAAAATGATTGATTGTTTATTAATTCAATCAACTAATATACTTACCTATCAACTAATAGTCCAAAATGTTTTTAGTTGTCTATTTAATACTGTAATATAAGTTATTCTGAATATTTTGAAACATTATTATTAAATACCTACATATAATATAATCTATATATAAAAAAAGGACTTGTCCTCACTGACTGAGGTAAGACGCACGCACAGACGTAACCGCTGTGCGTAGAAACGTTAAATTTAAACAAAAGTTTACTTTCGTAATCTGGACATCCCCTAAGAAGGGATTTTGAAAAATTTTAACCCTAAAGAGGTGAAATAGGCGTCCAAAGTATGTATGGAAAAAATTTTTAAATCGGCACCGATTTTTATAAAATTTGAAATTTTGATTTTTAAAAGTATTTAATTGAATACGTGTTTCATCGTTTTCTAGAATTCACCCCCTAAGGGTGCAAATAAGGGGTTGAAAGTTTGTATGGAAAAATCTTTAAATCGCCACCGATTGTTATAAAATTTGAAATTTAGACTCTTCAAAATATTTCATTGAACACATGTTTCATGGGTTATTAGAATTCATCCTTAAATACGCAAGCGAAGCTGCGCGCGTCCGCTAGTCTATCTATAAGGAAATAAAAAAGGTACACGAAAAATGTCAAATTTGACAACAAAAAATAACCAAATCAATCGCAAAATCAGGCCATTGAAAAAACTAAATCAATAAAATAAATGTAATCGCCATTAACAAAGAACACAAAAAACACATCAATATGTATCGTAACATTCAGACTATAAGAATTACAGGTTGTTTTCAAAATAAGAAGAATTTTCGTACAATAACGGAACTGGTTACAAGAAATGCTATGATAAAGTAACACACTGTATATTTGATATGGATGGGACGATTTTGGGTAACTATAATTAAATAATTAGTTTCTTTGTATCGATAAGATTTTGTACTCTTATTCTCATGAGTACAATTTTCAATTTGAAGTAAGTAATTACTACACTAAACCACGAAATATTCATACATAAAATCAGCTTCACGCTGTATCCCACACAGAGTAGGGTAGGCAGAGGGAACCTAGTATTAAGACACTCCGTTCCCCATTTTCTGCCGAATTCTGAAGACATGGCGTGTTGAGTGGTAGAACTCAACTCCGCGTTTTGCCTCGACACCAGAGCGAAGAAATAGAAATATAAACGTAAATAAATATTTCACTTCCTCGAGTGGGGATCGAACCCACGACCGTCGCGTTACAGTCACACCCTTGTGCCGCTCCGCCACGACGGCCTCAAATTATTATTCAATTATTATTATTTCAATATCAATAAATATTTCAAATAATTATTCATACTTAAGTGTAAAATGTTCGATATTTGAATGTTTAATACATTTATTAAACCTTTAAATACCGATTATTTATAACCAACAACGCTTCTAGTGCGTAGAAGATAAGAGTTAATTAAGTAGTAGGTAATTTAGGTCCTATCAGGTAAAAGTTTTTCTAAACCAGATTCAGGCTGTATCGTACACAACAGGGTAGTCTATTATATTATAATAACTAAAACTCTATTTTAATCAAATTGTATTCACATCAGTATAATGAATAAATACTCAGTAGATATATAATATACAAATTTTAATATGAATTCAGTAGGCAATAACTTCATATTAATTATATTTACTTCATAGATTCTGAAGTTATATATCACAAAATAATAGAGAAAATTTGTGAAAAATACAGCAAGATATATACTAAAGATTTACAAGCTAAAGTAAGTTTTCTTAAATCTTAATTTATTTAGCATATGGCGATCTTTACAATATAAGAATATTTGGCAATGTCATCTTGGTGGATTAGATAGCGTCTGATTGTAAACGCAATAAGTAGTTCACATTAACATGCACATACATACATAGCTTCACGCTTTATCCCTAGCGGGGTAGTCAGAGAACGGAGCGCCAAACGCTACGGTCTACATACCTCTTTCGCCTCGTCCACTGTCATCAACCTCTTCATACATGCCCTCCGGGGGGGGGGGGGGGNGGGGGGGGGGGGGGGGGGGGTCCTCATGCTTTTTTACGTGACCTTCCTCCAGTATCTCGGAGTCTCCACGCGTGAGTCTGAATCGCACTTAGCCGCTTTTTATCCAAACAATCATAGAGTAGAAACATAGAGTAGAAATTTCCTTAAAATCTCACTTCTTCTAGGTTTATGGAGCAACCGATAGAGATATATGTATGAAAGTTGTAGATGAACTTAAAATGCCAATATCAGTGGACGAGTTCGAGACACAATTAACTGATTTGTGTCAAAAGTTGTTACCGAGTGCACCGCTACAGAGAGGTACTAAATTTATTGAAATTTTCTCAAATTTAGCATAATGTAATATGACCGTCGATCCATAGTTTATTTGTCTTCTATGTCTTGTACTTACCAGGAGCTGAACGCTTACTAACCCATCTTCACGACTACAATATACCGATGGCCCTCGCAACTAACTCAACAAAGCAAGCCGTCAGACTTCACGCCACTGCACGCCCCAAGCTATTTGGATTGTTTAAACATAAAGTTCGTTTTTGTGAAATAAGTCGTCCATTATTTTATAAATTGTTCTTAAAATTTCAAATAACTTAAAATAATGCTATGACTGATTTATATAATCCTATTTCATGGAGAAATGTTCATATTTATCAGCTTCACGCTGTATCCTGCACACAGCAGGGAAGGCTAGAGGGTACCTGTGTTACGACACTCCGTTCCCCACTTTATGCCGAATTCTCGAGGTATTCCGCGCTTTTGCCTCGACACCAGAGCGAAGAAATGAAAATATAAAGGTAAATAAATATTTCACTTCCTCGAATGGAGATCGAACCCAGAACCGCCGCGTTACAGCCACACTCTTGTGCCGCAGCGCCACGATTGATTCATATTTATTTAATCTGTTAATATGAAATTGGTAGAGATGTACAGGTATGCAATTTTTATTTCAATCTTATTTATTGTAGGTCTGTGCCACTGACCCTGATGTTCTCAAAGGGAAACCACACCCAGATATTTTTCTCGTTGCGGCGTCCCGATTTTCAGACAAACCAAAACCAAAGCAAGTATGAAGGGTCAATTTATAATTTTGATATATCTTAAATGTTTTCTAATAACGATGGGTCATAATAGATGTATTGTTTTAGTGTCTCGTATTCGAAGATTCAGCAGTCGGTGTGATAGCTGCCAAAAATGCTGGAATGCAGGTTGTAATGCAACGAGAACTGTAGAATATAAAATATCCTGCTTCACCTATATCCTGGACACAGTTGGGTAGGGGCAAAGCGGAGAACGGTACTTAGTAGGTTTCTATCCGAACTCGAGACATCGAGTGCCACCAGCTATGTGCGGGATACAGCGTAAACTTAAAAACAACCTTTTTAATTGAGGATAATAGAAAAACACCTACTTGGGCTTATAATCTTTCCAATGTTGAAAATTTCACTCCGCATTTTACTTTACATGAATATATCTGACCATAAGTATAATAAATCTATTGTTTATAGGTAGTAATGACACCTCATCCTCGTATTGATCGCGAGCAAACACGTCAAGCAACACTAGTCTTACGATCCCTAATGGACTTTCGACCAGAAATGTTTGGACTCCCGCCTTTCGATGATATTCCAAAGAGAAGAAGTTCGATTGAATGTTCATGACAGGAATTTTTTTACACATTGTATTTTCAGTTTTTGAACTGGTTTGTAAATTAAACTATATAAAAGTTTTATAATACATAATATAATAAACATATTTTATTTTAGATTATTACACCATATTACATCAGTACGAGTATAACTTTTTATAATTTCTAATTCAGTGATAGAATAGCAGCACCACACGCGCACGCACTTTCAATTTATTTTATTTTGCATAATGGTAGTTTCGTTTATCACCTGTAAATGATAGCAGGGAAATAAAAACGGTTTATTCCGTCGAACGGATCTAACCAACAACGATTGCGTTTATTTTTAGGATTACGTACAAAAAGAAAAAAACTATCCATATCTATCAGTCATGGACAATCATCTCGAGATTGCGTGGATTCATCAATCTGAAATTAATATTAAATATTCAGATCCTTTGGAACACAGATAAAATCAAACTTCTAAGTCAAAGCAATCAAAAGATACGAGCGTTTATGCATCGTTTTTGCTGTATCTTGTATGAAATTTGCCGCCTAATCAACCAAAAGCTATGAAATTGGCATGAAGTGAAGACTTGTATAACAAAGAAAAAAATAAAAACTCAAAATTTATGAATATTTAATAAAAAAATAATAATAATAATAACTTATATTTGTAGTTTCAAGTACGAGTAATATGAGTACATAAGTACGCAAGTCTAAATTTGTCAACCTTTATAAATTGTACTTCCTAAAATTGATACGGAACCCTCTGTCCTCGAGACCGACTCACAATCGAACAGTTTTTTAAACTAATGAGAACCTTAATTGGAAAGAAAACATTGTTAGAAAACATAAAGAAATATAATAAGTAGAGTCTGGCCAACAAAAGCTGAACCCCGTTATTTATTAAGCAGCAACACTGTTACATGATAGTCAATCCAACAGCTCTGAAGAATCGAATATGGGTGTGGAGATTTAGAATTAGATTTTGACTACGATTCATAAATAAACAGTTTTATACTAAAGTAGTGTTTTTTTTCCCTTTATACATATTATTATCATGCCATCATACGCAAAAAACGGTATACCTAGAGCGTGTGAAAATTTCATCCCCACTTTGGAATCCTTAATTTAGAGGGTTCTTTAATAAATTACAAAACTAGTGGTCCCGTGGACAGTATACCTCACTAAAAATATTTTAAAATTTCCCACCACCGTTCCTCATTTTCCCCCCCCCCAATCAAAAATTGTTTAATGTAATCTTTGTTTTACTAAAAGAGACGCGTCTTTTGAGGTCACTCGACGTTACGGGAAAAGGGGAGGGGGTTCCCCTCTTCTACTCCCCCCATTTTTCCCCCCAATCGAAAACAATCATTGACCATGACATTCGCTAAGTTTTTATAAAAGGAACACGTGTGCCAATTTTCGTGCAAATCCCTTGAAAACTGTGGTCTCTAGATCAAAACAAACAAACGAAATCTTGTCGGATCGGAGACCTCGCTTCGCTCGGTCAATAAGATTAATATCTACACCATGGGTTATATAAATTCATCAGGAATATAAAGAAATTAAATTAATAGTATCAAAACTTAAAATTCCTAGTATGCATTGTATTACCAGCATAAGTTTATTTAAATTTACCGCGCTTTGCCGCAAATGCTGAACATTTGTTGGCCAGGCTCTAACACGGTAATTTAATCATGTTAAAAACCTTAGGCAGGTAATTTTATTTGGTAAGTTTAAAGTCAACAACACGTACCTGCTGTACCATAACGATAAAGAGCATTGCTGTCATAACATGTTTTCTTTACGTATACATTTTGATAAGCTATGACAGATGAATTTTTACATATGTGTCTTTTTAATTTTTACAATTTTTTATGGAAATAGAAGTGAAAAGAATTCTGATTTTGTCATTTCTGAGGAATTAGTTGCTCCTGAGCCGTCATCTATTGGATTAATATTTCTAATTAAGATCAATAATACTTCCGGAAGAAACGATTATGATGTGGAAATCACACCATACAAATGTTGTCTCTATCAAGATGAAGATGTGGACTGCGATTCAGTTAATATTTTAGGCGGCTGTTCGGCTTCTGTATCTAAAGGTATAATTTCATAAGGGATTTTTTTACTACATGTTTTATTTGGTGAGGCTTAGATACCTCTTAGTTTCGTTCTTTTGATTTTGCTTAAATTGTTCTATAAATTTTGCGGATAGTAAATAATTATTTATCCAATCGTCCTTGGTAACTTAAGATGCGCTTAATAGACTTTCCAGTATCAATAGTAAGATAAAAATAAATTTAATTTATTTACCATTTTATTAGGTACATTAAAAATATTGAAACTCGTCGCACCTCTACTAGATGTGTATGATCGAAAAGGAAAATGCATTGTGTATGTCGATTCCAAATCAGACAGGCAATCAAGACAAGAAATCAAGCGAAATGTATTAAAATTTAGTTTTGATACTACTCAAGAGAAAAATTATAATTTTCCAAGTTACTATAGGCATTGTACAAATGTAGACGAAGACCCATTTAACGAATGCAAACCAGTAAACTGTGAAATACACTACAATGGGAAGAAATCATATTTCAGTAGAAAATTTAAAAGATGCGTCGACGTACCTGCTTGTATTTCTGACTCAGATTATCCCTCAGTCGTATACAATGCTATCACAAATACCTGTTTGGAAGAATCTATAACTGAAGACGATGTAAATTCTTTAAAAAACTTGGATAATAGCAGAAAACATAGGACGGGCAAAGATATATTCATTATAGGAAAATTTGAACCTAACGTAACGGAATTTATTGATACTGTACAACTTCTTGATGAATATTCATTAGCTTCAAAAGCCAAAGCGTTTCAAACCAAAACTTACTCAAAAGCCAATAAGATCAAAAATATTTTAACACGACATTTTACAAATAGTAAATGGACATTAATAATTTTAAGCATCGTCATCGCCGTACAATGTATTTTGATTTGTACAATGATTTATTGCTTATCCAGAACTTGTAATTGCTTAGAAGATAAGAAGGTTGTTAGGAAATTCTTTAATTATAGACAAGACGTTTCTATCACCACTCCTCTGATAGGCACTAGTAATATTGATACTGAAATGGACTACCAATATATGAATGAATCTAATACAGATCACAAACTTAAATCTTATAAAGCATGTACTAAAGACAATAGCCAACTAAAAATGGCAATGTCAGATGATATTCTATCTAAATGCTTAAATAGACGAGATTGGAAGAGAATAAAATCTGAAGTAACGAATGATTACAATTTTGATAATAAAATATTGCTACAAGATATCCAAAACAACGTATACAAAGAGCCTGCTAAAATTAATGAAACTAAAGTAGCGTTTGAGGATGAAGTTAAAGATTCAAATAAAAATAGATCAAAAGCTGTTAATATTGTTAAGGCTGAAGATAAAAATAAAAATAATTGTGAAGATGATAACGCAGACATTGATATTTCTTCTGAAAAGGAAATTAAATGTCACAGTTATAATTATACAAACGGCACAAATTACCCAAATTCTAGAGAGTTTTTCAACACTGAGGTAACTAAAAACGTCGTTAAAACACATTCTACAGAAAAAGGTGCCCAAGCATATTTTTCGAACGATTCTATCGACGACTTCTTGTCGGAGAGGGGCGTTATTTATATGGCTGGTGAGAATGTATCAAAATACACCTTTTCAAATGATTCAAACGACGTGAAACCGTCTTCGAGTAAAACATCTAAAAGTTTTATCAAAAATGTTTTATCTCTTCTACATAAGAAGTCTAAGCCAGGTCCATCCTCTGATCCTGGCCAAAATAAAGAAGTCCATTTAATCCACATGTCTAAAGCTTCTGTGTATTCTTCTAGTAATGACTCCACTTGTATGAAAACACTAAAAAGAAGTGAGTCTAGAACTTCGTTTTAATTTTTAAGTTTTTTATTTTGTTTTGTAATAGGTAATATATAATTTTAAATATTCTTTAATACTGCTTTTTTAATATTTACTAGTTCTTGCCCTCGTAGCCAAATGAGACTAACTAAAGCTGTGTACGCTCATCATGGGCCTTAGCGTAGTAAGACGAGTAATTTTGGAGAGTGTGCTCAACAAAAAAATTTGTTCAGCTTTATAATTTTAATAGATATAGATATATTAAAACATTAAAACATTTCAATACAAAATCAGGCTATTCCTGAATATCATACTGATAAAATCAATAGTTGTGCATCGCACACTCCTTGGCGTCGTGCAGTTAAGTATAATTTGTATGCCCAAAGCTATGTTTTTAACTAAAATGAATTTAAATAGATGCAGAGATTTTATATTTTCTAAAATTAGGAAAAAAAAAAACAAAAGTCAAAGTGAAACTCAAGAATATTTATAATATTCAAAACAAATCATTTTGGGAAGGGCAAGCGGGGCATTCGCAAGGTGGACACACCGTGGAGCTGGGCTCTGTGGGTACAGTCACGTACCTCTCTGGTGTCACCTGTAAACAAGAAATAGGATAAAATATACCAAAAAATATTTTTATTCAACTTCACGCTTTTTCCCGTATACCATATTAAGTACGGAGAAACTAGCGTTAAAACAGGATTTTGAGTGGCCATCGGCATAGGAAATCAGGGTGGCTGGGTGGTCCACCCCAGATAAGTCTTGTGCCCACCCTAAAAATGTTATTAATCCTAAATAAGTCCTGTAAAAATTAAAAAAACCTATACACGAACGAATCTGTTTCATGTAATTCAAAGGTGGTTTAATGCGCTTCATTTACGGAGGTGGTGGAGGCGAACCTAAAAGGGGCAATGTCACAAAGAGACGATGGGGTGATAGAGGCACTGATCCAAAAACTTAAGGAAGGCGTTCTGCATAAGCCAGGCCAAATCTAAAATTCCACACCTATATACATGTATAAAATAATTATATAAAAGACAATTATATATGTAATGTTCTATAATAATATATGTTTAAAAAAAAAAAAAAAGACTGTCGGTAGGGGTCTCACCCAACCCCTCTAGTATAAGCTCTAGATATAAGTACAGTTTAAATTGTCCCAAAATTAAGTACGCCACATTAAAAGAACTTTCTTAAAATAAAAAAAGGCACGGGCAACTATGCGCCCGTGGATGTAGCTTTCAAAATAAAAAAAAAAAATTCAAAGGTAAATTTGCTGACTATAAACGCATCAGATTGTGGGCTCAATCCCTTCGCGTTGTAATAATACTTTCATATCTTAAAACTTTAAGTTTTGTTTAAGCAACAATAACCAATCTTGGAGTGTATTTAAACGGTTTCTCCACCGGAACTTTCTTTCTGTCTCTCTCTCTGCCCCCTCTGTTTTAAGCCGAGGATATGGGAATATTTATAATTAATTAGGAAAAAAGTTAAACTTACCTTAATCTTTGGAAAGTGAATATTTCCATATAACTTGAACTTTGATATTGGACCTCTTGTTACGCAGTGACACTGTGGTAAAGTTAAAGTTTTTTTATTAGCTTCACACCGTATCCCGCTTATAGCAAAGTAGGTAGAGTAGGTTCCCAATAAGGTTCCCGTCCCTCCGTTCCCATTAAGATATTTACGTTTCCGAATTCCGAAGAAATGAAAATAGTTGTAAATAATTGATTCCGCTTAATGGGAATCGGAACCCCACGCTTGCGACTACTGAGCCACGACGGTGATACGGCCGGAAATTAATTATTAATTATTTTAATTTTATATAATGATTTTCAAAAATCGATTTTGTGTATCAGGTACAGTAGCTATTTAACAAAAATAATACTCACACCAGGCTGTAATGTGAAATGAAGTACCGTCAGTTATGTTTAGTACCTAGTATTTGTAACTAGCTGTTAGGACACACCTTAAACAACTAGCAATAATTATTAAAAAAAACATTAAAAATATATATTTTAACAATTATAGTTATTTTGAAGATATGCTGAGTGGCGTAACTCAACGCCGAGCTTTGTCATGTCTCCAGAGTGGGAATCAAACCTACGACCGTCAATTAAACTTAAAGATACTCAGATAGGTATTTGTTTCTTGAAGACCTCGAATTCTATTATGTAGCGAAATTATTTGTTCAAGGAAATACATATTGCTTCCCAGCTGTATACATATGTATACGTCAAGCAGAAAAAATCTAGTGGCAAGACACTCCGCTCTCTACGTGTAGCCCAAATTTGAAACAATAGCAGCACACACTGTGTTTTGTTTTACAACTGCTGCTGCGGCTGCGATGCCGTGAAATTAAGAAAATAATAATTATCATAAAATACTTACAATCTGAAAAAAAAAACTTTTATTTATTTTCATGATATTAGTTTGATATAGTTATGTAATTTGTTGATTACTTAAAGATTAAGGATTAATTCCAGGGATTTCTCATAGTTAAGTACCTTTTATTAAGATTTGTGCATAAATAAATAAAATAGAAATAAAAAAGCATATTCAAGTTTGAGAAACAGGATTGCTTTGTTTACATTTTGTCTCATGCCATAGTGAATAGAGTATAGTTACATGTATTGTAATAATAACTTTTTATGTTTATGCATAGGACATGAATAAGTTTATATTTTTATGCACAGGGATGGAAAAAGGAACAAGTACTTATTCTAAGTTCTTACCGGAATTCTTGTAATATATTCTGTGGGACCCACGGAAAATTCAATTGTCTGTGAATGTGAAAACAAACATTAGATATGTTTTAAATAAAATTGAGCGGGAAAGTGGAATACAGAGTGTTTGAACACTAATATCCCTCTGCCTACCCTGCTATATGCGGGAAGTAGCGTGAAGTTAAAAATATATATAATTTAAAACACACAAAATGAAGGTAACATTATAGTAAAATAAATCTATGAGTAGTGTTAAAGCACTACGGTTACACACCGCCCAATTCTCGAAACAAAGTGTGTAGAGTGGCGAAACTCAACGCCGCGCTTTGTCTTTTAACCAGAGCGAAGATATGACAATAACTCATTACCCCGAATGAGCATCGAACCCAAAAACAACAACTATATATATGTATAATTTAATACTTACCACACCACTTTTTGTGGTATTTGTCTATAAAAACCATAAAATGCCATAAATATTTTAGGATTCTGCACGAACTTAATGAAAGTGGAAAATATATATTATTATATAATTACTGAATGACTGACAGACCACACACAGACGAAACTAATAGACTTAGAAATTTGGCAATTCAAATATCTTGAACCTCTGTTAGGAATGAAATACCTAGTTCTAGTAATGTCTAGTTCAAATAGCATATACGAAAGAAAACACATTTTAAATAGCTTATAATTTTGGCTCGAAGATAATTCTGAGATTAGTTCTCGTTATTATAATTTCATATATTAAAAGTAATGAAAAATAATTTATTTGTACTAGCATATTGCTTTAAAGCTTAAAAGAATGTCTTAAGGTTACTAATATTTTTAACTGTCTAATATTGAGAAAATTTAAATTTGTCAAAAGGGTTTTAATTTAAACAATAAATAAATTTAACTATTTTAATTTTATGGTTTTTCTAAATGTTTTTAATTTATTTTGCTTAGAAAAGTTATATGAGATTCTTAAATACTAGAGATTGCTATTGAATTGGACTGGCGTTATAAAATTAATTATATATTTTTATATACATACACCATTTACAGATGTCGTTTGTGTCTGTAAAAATAAATAGATATTTTTATTGTCATATGTCATAGTAGCCAATAGTTGCCAAGAGGTGCGGATTCGAATCTTGCTGTAGTTAAATTTTGTATACGTTCTTTATTATATAATATAATGAAGGTTTTAAAGAAGATTATGAATTTCAGCTTTCCGAAAAAATATTCAATTCTCATGTTTTCAATTTAAAAGTAGGCACTTACATCATTTGTTGCTGTCTCCTTCTGTAAAATATAAATTGTATTATTTTATATGCTTGTAATTTCTACCTTTTGAAAAAAAGTATTATGGTTTTAATTTTTTTCCTTTCCTTTATCCCACAAACAGCAGGATGGGTGGATAGAACCTAGTGTCAAGACACTCTGTTTTCCACACTCCAATGTAATGTGGCGGAACTCAACGCTGCACTTTGTCTTACTACAGTGGGGAAATGAAAAAAATATATTCCCAAGAGTGTGTACAGAAAACAAAAACATCATGTTTAAAGCCGGTTTCCACTGCACCGGGACAACAAGGACTACGTTGAATTCTCAAGAACTGCATACTTATATTTCCACCAATAGACGAGCGGAAAAGACTGAGCAAACAGAAATAGATGAAATTAGCTTGCTCATTTCTAGGAAGCGGAACGAATAAATACAAGAATATAAATTGAAAAAATACAAGCCATGAAGTTAACAAACTCTTGTTTGGTGGAAATATTAACCTATTTTATTTAAAAGGAATCTATTTCGCCTGAGCCCGATTTCCACCGCTCAATTGTCTGTCAAATCGGGCTTTATATTTAGATGCTACTACCCCTGTACCACGAATGAATGAATACTTATTTAAATGTTATCAATTATTTTATATAATAATTATGATGAAATACTTACACCATTTGTTGCCGCCTGTGAAATTAATTATTAATTTAATTAAAAAAATACTATTTTTAATATGGTCAAATTTAATTGTTAAGATGACTATTTTCTACATTCCAGAAAAAGTTAAATTTATATGTATAGGTATAATGCTATACATACATCAGTTTTAGTCTGTAAAAAAATTGATTAAAAAATATGAGATGTATTAATAATAAAACTAATATTATAAATATGCATTAAGGGCAGTCTATAAACGACTGCGAGTGCGACTATAAACGCGACTGATCATGGGTTCGATCCTCACTCGAGGAAATAAAATATTAAATATTTTGGTGTGGAGGCAAAGCGCGGCGAATTCCGCCACCCAACGCGCAATGCCACCAGAATGGGGATCGGAGTGTCTATACACTAGATTTCTTGTGCTTGCCCTGCTGAGTGAAGGATACAGTTTCTGATTAAATATGCATTAAATAAAATAGAACAATATTATACATACATCATTATTTTTTGGCGTTTCTGTCTGTAAAAAAAATATTAATATAAAAAATATATAAAAAATATTGGCATGAGCGAAACCTAACTTGTCGCTAGTGAATTTAATCAAACATCTAACGCTAGGCTATTAAAGCTACACAGACGAATCGTTCATACAAAAGGAAAGCAATAATCAACACTTAAATTGACCAAAAACCAGAATAGAAATGATACAGGTGCCAGAGGGAACCTGTGTCATTTCTATTCTAGAAGGTTAAGTAGGAAGAGCCTACTCTGCTTTATTCTGAATAAACAAATGAACGTATCGAATACCGAAATATAAACCTTCTATACATATATAACTTACCTCACCATCTTTTACCGCTTCTGTTGTCTGTAGAAATAATTGTTATTAAAAAAATATTAATTTTGGAATTTTTGCACATTTAAAAAATTTATCGATTTAAGCGAACTGAAACATATTTCGAATACTAGGTTATTAGAACTGCGAAAGCCATTTATTTTTATTGGAAATCTAAATATCTATCTGTTAAGATTTTGCCGCTTCGCTTCTCATTTCAATCATAAAATTCATACAAAGTATGGGCGGAGAAAGATAATAAAAGATATGTAAAATTGTGAGTTTCAACACTTTTATTTTAAATACTTAGTAGTTTCTGAGATAAGCGTATTCAAACGGAGAATACAATATTAATCGATTATAATACGTACCACATCACTTTCTTTGTCCTGCAATTTTTTCTGTAAAAAAAAAATTGTTATCTATAGTATAAGAAACTAGTAAATATGTATATATCTGTACATTGAATATTTTAACATAAAAGTTGTCCATTACAATAAAATAATTAACAAAATAAATTTTTTAAAAAAATCCGACCAAAAATCTTGGCTAAGTGTTTGTAGCTCTTAAACTACTAATCCGGTTTACGTAATACATAACTAAGAATCACCGCAATTAACAAGGTTTTTGATTGTAAAAACCGAACTCAAGTCGATTCATTAATTAAGGAGCTACGGTGCTACAGACATACTGACAGATAGATAGATATGTTAAACTCATATACCACTCTTTCTGGGTTTGGGGTTAAAAATAGGGAAAAACCACCAATTCTTTTCCAGTTCTGCTTTGAGGCCAATCGTGGCTCAGGGGCATACTGTGACTGTAAACGCGAGTCATTGTGCGTTCGATCCCCACTCGAGAAAATAAATATTTATTTAGATTTACATTTTCATATCTTCGCTCTGGTGTTGAGCTCCGCCACTCAACACGCAATGTTTCCGGAAGTCGTTGGAAAGTGGAGAAAGGAGTGTCTTAACACTAGGTGTGCTCTGCCTACCCAGCTGTGTGCGGGTGCAGCGTTTTGATGTAAATTATTAGTTTCCAAGACTAGCGAGTTCAGACGAAAAAAAATTTCAGCTTTTTAATATTAGCCTCGACTATAATAGTTTTATACATACCACATTAGCTTCCGGCACTTTTTTCTGTTCTGTTTCTGTTATCTATAGTATAAGAAACTAGTAAAAAATGTAATAATAACAAAATTTAAAAACAAACCAAGGGGTAATAATCTAAACAAAGATAGGTACAACACTGCCACTCGGATCAATAAGTAATTGCCAATTTAAAAAAAAACACACCTAATATAAACTACAACTGGGATTCATGGCAATTTTGAGGTTCCCAAAAAAAAATACCTACAATTATTTTTTTATCTTATACATACCGCAGCGTTTTCTTCCGTTTCCTGTGAATATAAATTGTTATTTAAAATATACATATTACATGATATTTTTTAAGTCTTTTAAACGTTATTGTATTATGTAGCGGAACCAAACGCCGCTTTATCTTACCAGAGCGAGGAAGAATAAATTCTCCAGTTTTATTTGCACATAATATTATAATAAAATAAAGAGACTGCGATCTAATATTAGAAATTGAAATACTAAATGTTTCAAAGAACGTTTAGTGATCAGACACTATCTTCTTAACTTAGTATACCTATCTATTGCACAGCTTCACGCTTTATCCCGTAGAGCAGGATAATTTGAGAAAACCTATTAACAACATACTCCTTACTACTTTCCATCTGATTCTAAAATAGTAAGTATTATGTGGCGGAACTAAACGCGGTGCTTTGTCTTAACTCAGTATATTTAAAAGGAAAATAAAACTTACGGGTGTTGGCTGTGATGTACTGTAGTGCAATAAGCATACAACTGTTAGAATTAAAATATTGCGATGCATTCTGAAAATATAACATTTTTGTAATACTCAGATATTATAATTATTAGTTTCACGCATTCCGCATATAGCAGGATGGGCAGAGGGAACCTTTTCAACGGCTCGGTCGCTTCCCTACCCAACCGGTGTCGCTGTAAAAGCCAATACGGCTAACAGCATTATCCACATGTTCGAAAAAAAAAGAGGGAAAAGGAGGCAGTTGGGTGGCGGAACTTAATTCTGCGTTTTATCTTATGTACTAGAGCAAGAAAATTAAATGTTTTATTGGGACGTTGTGCCGTTGTAGTTTGCACTCTCTATGGTTATTTGTATATTATCGCTTTAGCCTAGCGGAGCAGTCCAGAGGAACTGAGTGCCAAACGCTACGCTACATTTTTTTTCCTGCTTACCTTCCCGGCATTGTAGTGTGGGGCAAAAGAAACTAATACATTAGTTTTTACAAAAACAATATTTTCTTCGTGTTGAGTGGCGGAACTCAACGCTACGCTTTGTCTTACTAAAGCCGGGAAATTATAATAATGTACTTATCGAAGTAGAAATCGAAACAATAACTGCGTTAGCCACGTTGCACGGCGCCACGTAAATATTTTTTCCAAATATTGTAAGATTTTTTTCGTTATAAAATCAACATATACCTGTGAAATATATTGTGCACAATAGTAAGAATATATAAGTTACTAGCCATTTTTATGATACAATAAATTTGAATTGAATATATATGAAACTAGCCGTCACTCCCAACTTTATTTGCGTGAAATAGAAATTCAAGCTATTCTCTCAGTGCTCCTCAGCCCAATCTACCTTTTTTATCATCCTCACGCTGTTTCCCGTATATTCAAGAATAGACGGAGAGAACCTAGATATAAAACAATCCGTTCTCCACTTTCCGCCGAATTTTCTAAGCTAGTTTAAAGCTTATATATATATATAAAAAAAATGACTTGTCCCCACTGACTTAGGTAAGACGCGCGCACAGCCGTAACCGCTTATGGTAGAAACGTGAAATTAGGATAGATGTTTACTTTCGTAATCTGGACAACCACTAAAAAGGAATTTTAACCCTAAAGGAGTGACATAGGGGTACATACAAGTTTGTATGGAAAAAATTTAAATCGGCACCGATTTTTATAAAATTTAAAATTTTAAAAGTATTTAATTAAACACATGTTTCATGGTTTTCTAGAATTCTCCCCCTAAGGGTGCAAATAAGGGGTTGAAACTTGTATGGAAAAATCTTTGAATCGCCACCGATTTTTATAAAATTTGAAATTTAGACTCTTAAAAATATTTAATTGAACACATTTTTCATGGTTTATTAGAATTTACCCCTAAATAAGCAATCGCGCGCGTTCGCTATTAATATAAGATCTATAGCTATTAATACAACATCTTCACCCTACGTGACTTAAGAGTTATTAAATATTAATTCAGAAAGCGCTATCTAAACGGACCTAAACATTGTGCACTAAAATAATCTGATATATGCACAGTTTACTAAACTGATTGAGTCACCCATCCATTCATTCTTCCACTCATTTTGATTATTTTAACAAAATATTTTGCTATTTTGTTAAAATAATCAAAATGAGTGGAAGAATAGTAGTCAAAACTTTAAAAAATGTAGTTATAGTTAAAAGAAAACATTAAATAAAAACAGCACATAAAACATATAATATACATTTATTATTTACAAAATTACAAAAAGGCTTCACTTTGCTTCATCAGATTTTTCTTGATACTTGACAACACCTCGCTCTATGAGCTCTGGTATTTCTACTGCAAGCCATGGACCAAGCTGAAAAAATAACAAAAATATTAATTTAAATAAAATATTAAGGCGGTCGTGTCATAACGGATGTGGGACCGATACTCAATTGGGTAATGAATTATTTAATACTTTCATTTCCTTGCACTGGTAATAGGGAAGGCCGACCCTGGTAATAGCCGGGATTAATGCCAGGAAGAAGAAGATTTCCTTGCACTGGTAAAAGAAAATGTGGTGTTTGAAATGAAACAAACACTAAATTTTAAGGGAAGTTTAGTTTTTAAATTTTAAGTACAATAGTGAAAGCTGCGTATAGTTCGGTTAAGCCTTTCTGAGATTAGCATATACAAACGCACAGACAAACAGACAAGAATTTCAAAAATATTATTAGTACTAATAGTATTGTTAGTATTGTCAGCAAATAGCAAAAATAATACTTACTCCCAAAGCCATAGCGTGTGCAATACCAAATCTCGGTACATTCCTCGCCCATAAGGGTTTAAAATGATCAGTTAAACATATTTTACCACCTCTATACATTTTCGCAGTTTTACCATCAAGACCAGGTAAAGCCAATTCGGGTGCAGTAGTTGGATATGTAATAGGTATCTAAAAAATAGATAGAATAGTAAAATAAAATTTAATTTAGTCAGTAATTCAAGTAAATATCACCTATTTAATTTGTACATATTATGTTTGAATTTGCAGAAATATTTTAGCTCTATATTATAAGAAAATAAGGCCCAGGGGCATAAAGTTTGAATGTAAATGCAACTGATTGTAGGTTCAATTCCACTTGAGGAATTATAATATTTGTTTATTTATATTCTCATTTTTTTCGATCTAGTGGCAAGCTAAGGGCACGGCATTGAGTTCCGCCACTCAACTCGCGCCTCCACCCTTTAGAATTCGGTGGAATGCCTGTGTCGGCAGAACCTCTGCATACCCGGTTGTGTGCGGGATACAGTGTGAGGAGATAGTTTAATATACTTACATCAAATTCCAAATCAAACTCATACTTCAGCAGATTATGCACATACCAACATTTGCCAAACCATTTTGTGCCAGTTTTGTCTGACTCTAACCTGAACCAGTCATTGTCAGCTTCTTTATTATTTTGTACATACTGTAATAATATTATTATTTTTTTAATTTATATAGTATTGTATTTAAAAATGTACAAGGTTAGTTTCAAAGACATACAGTTTGTTCTGTATTTATATACACATAAAAATATCATTAGAATAAAATTAACATTTTATTATCTAAAGCTTTAAAATGTAAAATATCTTTTTTTGCAATAAGACTAGACTAGATGTCTTATTGAAAAAGTAGTTTAAATTTTTGATAGAAATTCTTGAATTTTTTTAGAAAAATAATAATTATGTATACAATTACAAAATACAGGAAGTGAAAGTTTAGATTTTTGATTGGTTCTTGTAGAATTTCGACATTTTACATATATATACAAGTAAATTAAAACTAGATTTTATATACATTTTTACACAAAAACAATTAAAATAAATACTCAATATACCTTAATTAAAGCTTGATATTCTTCTTTGAGACGTGTCGTCCATAATTCCTTGTCTCTGGGCCCAGCTTTAGTTTTTAACAAGGGTATACTACTTAAAGTCTTCCGTGTGCCCTCATCTACCATTTTTAATATATTTATTATTAAACATAAGAATATTTTAGTTTTAAATATACAATTCCGTGGGGAATGTTCGCGTACACAAACTAAATGTCATAATTTCATAAATTATGACAAAAGTGACATCAGACGTCATGTTACGTGTCATGTTTTACATTTTATTTAATTATTTATTAGTATAGATACTAGGATATTAATCTCTTTGTAAACTTATTGAAGAAAACAAAAGATAAATATTAATAAAAATTGTTAAATATATAACTATTGTTTTTTTTATTATTTATTTAGACATTCTTGTGATATTTAGTGGCAAAAGTAATAACTTATATATGTTATGGTAAATATATTTCTAGGCGTTTTCGAAAATATCAATACTTGTCATTGTAGAAGGGGTAGGAGGAGATTGTCAATCTAACAATCTTATGTATACGAAAACGGAAAAATAAGCGACTAGAAAATCTTATAAAATAATAATTTCTTGAGTCAACTTATAAACGTTACAGCGTATAATTATAAATTAAAAATATTAAATTTGTAAACTACACAAAATAATTCAAATAATTTTTCGCTGTGTAAGTATAGTAAACATAGATATTTTTCTTATACAGAACATTTGTTTTGCTTAATATAATTTTAATTTACTGTGACCAGTTAATAATTTCATTGGACGTTCAAACAAATGAGATAGTAAGCATTAAACATTTAATTGTTTATTTATCTCTATTCCTGTCTCGCAATTTGCGGTATACGGAGAAAATCTCATGTTAAATTATTCCGTTCTATCCATTCGTTCCCTCATAGTTTTCTTAAAAGAGCATTACCCACCGGTTATGGAATATTTACCATAATAATACCCATTGGAATTATTTGTATTAATGACACCTCATTAATACAAATAATTCCAATAGGATGATTCGATATAAAGCTTTTATTTATTGAAATTTTATGCTTTATGTTAATCAATTAACTTATACTATAGACTGAAATAATCAAACCTTAATAATGGGTTCCGAACAATCTATGCCTCCTAAGAAACAACCTCAAAGAGCTCCACCAGTACGAAGAGGTCACACCATAGCTACATCCAGTTTTCCAGGTAATTTCTATAAAATGTTTGCTGGACTACTTTAACTTGTACTTGTACATTAATGTATATATTTTAAATTTATATAATTATATATATATATATATATATATATAATATTTACATATTTATATAAAACTCCTCTTTAAAACTCATTGCATGTTGAGTGGCAGAATCAGCTCTGCTTTATCTTATCTGAACTAATATAATCCTAACAGAATTTGAACCTAAAATCCCATCTAACAATCAATTCTCTAATTATCCATTATGTTGGTCACAAAACCTACATTTATATATTATTATTACAATATTTAATTAGAAACAAGAAGGCAGGATCCAACACCAAGTGGCAATAATTCACCGGGAGCAAGCATGTGTTCTGATTCTGAACTGCCATACATATCTTATACAGTGGATAGGCCTATTGGAGGTAATATTTTTATTTCAGTATAGATTTACTTTACTTTATTATGTTACTACTTTTTTTTAGTTTCAAGCTGTCCACATATAGCAGAGTAGGCAGAGGGAAATACCACAATTTTCTTACTAGAACAATTTTTTTTTTATAATTAATCAATCAAACCAACAACTACTATTACAGGTTGTTTTACTATGGCTACATTATTTCCATTTGAATTTTCATTTATCTCCCACACTATATATTATTATGTGAATTTTTTTATATTAATCAGAGATGCAATGGAATATATAAATAAACTTTACAGGAATAGTTTAAAATGTGAATTTTACTTTAATTATTAATAAATACTATACATATTTTTAACTATAATTTTGTTTCTCAATACAGATTCACCAAAACATTCAGCGAAACAGCAAAGGAATGATAAAAAATCTCTATTACAAAAAAGGCAACTTAGCCTCCAAGCGAGAAGGAACAAAAGGGCAAGAGACATAATTGTAGTGAAACACGCGACTGATACGCAATTAGACGAGGATATAAGAAGATTACAGGTGAATATAGTATGCAGAAGGTCCCAGGTTCAATATACTTTTGTGTGAATCCATATTAATTTTATAAAAAGGCTGTTGCGGCTCAGGGGCATGGCGGGAACTAACTATTAAGAGATGTTTCTGTTGCACTTTTTGCCGTATTATTGAAGCATTAGGTATTGAGTAGCTGAACTTAACGCTGCACTTTGCCTTGTTACCATAGTGACGAAATGAAAATATTAAATAGGAAAACGAAACCACACACATGGGTTTTTTTACCGCACGCTTGCACCCCTGCGATATGACGGCCTCAAATATTATAATATATTGATTTAATATAAAATATTAATAAAACAAAACTTTATTTTGCAGGAAATACCAACATTTTTGCCAATAATGCGCGGAACTTTAGGTCTTCCAGGTGCAAGAGATCCAGAAGTATCGGAAGGTAATAGATGAGTAAAGAAATTAATGTTTGGACACTCAGTTCGGACATTTTTCAATCAAATACTCTTTTTAATACAATTAATTAAAATTTTAATTAACTGCTTGGGTGTTTTAAATGTACTTACGTTCATGCTTTAAGGGCACGGCGGAACATATTACCTACGTACTAGTTCGCAACGGATGTTATAATGTTTTTATTATATGTCAAAATATATATTAATATTTTGCACTTATTTATGTCAAAATTTTGAATTAAGATTCAATTTCGGTCTAATTACAGGTCTAGACCCAAAACCATGGATCAGAATGACGTCACGCATACAAGCGCACTTAGCCGCCTGCGCTCAACCTCTGGCCGCTGAAGAAATATATTTGGCTAATAAGATTAAAGAGGTATTTATCTTTAATTCTTTGATATTTGTGTTTCTTGTCTGTCTAATTTAATTGAGAAAGCAAGTGTGAGTACCACTCATTAATTTATTTATTATTTAAATTAAATAATTTTATTTATATTAAGGCTGTGCAACTGTGACAGGTCAGGTTGTTGGTCCGATTCCCATTCGTAGAAATGAAGAATTTGACTTTCATTTCCAAATAATAATAATTTATATTGCAGGCTGACACGGAGGTATCCCGCTTATACACAATAACAGTGGAAAAACAGAGAAGTAACGCAAAAAACGCAGAGAGATTCTCGAGAGTGAGAGAGATTGCCCACCAATTGTCAAGATGCAATTCTTTATTAAATCATGTAAATTTTTTTTAATATAAAAAAATGATAAACTAAGTAATAGTTTCGCCCTCGCCCTAACCTCACATATAGTGTGGAAGGAGGGAACGTAGTGTTAAGAGACTCTGTTCTTAATCTTAATCCATGCGCTTTAACAAAAGTCAAAATGTAAATAATATAAGTAAAAATCCTTAATTAAAATAAAAAAAATAAAGCCAAATGTAATAGTTGGCAGAACTGAACGCCGTACTCTGTGTACCTAATAAAAATTAATACAAAATTTTTTTTTGCAGGCACTACAAGATATTGATGAACTAAATCAATTACTGCCTGAAGATAAAAGATTAGAGAAATTTGTATGGAATGAAGTTAAATGTACATAAAAATGTTACTCGCTAAGTTAACTGTTATTATAAATGTTACTAAAAAAATTGTAGCAAATGTATTACAATTCGAAATATATATTGTATCTTTTTTTGCAAGTAATATCGATGTCGATATAGTGTTAACATATCGATATTATGATATATTGATTTTTACCATAAATTAAGTAGGGAATAAACTTAAAAAATAATCAGCTTCACGCTGTATCCCGCACACAGCAAGGTAGGCAGGGGGAACCTAGTGTTAAGACACTCCGTTCCCCACTTTCTGCCGAATTTTGGAGGCATTGCGTGTTGAGCAGCAGAACTCAACACCGCTCTTTGGCCTTGATACCAGAGCGAAGAAATGGAAATATAAATATAAATAAATATTTCACTTCCCCGAGTGGGGATCGAACCCATAACCGTCGCGTAACAGTCACGGCCTCAATTAACTAAAAATTGTCACAATATTTATCTATAATAAAATATAAAAAAAACTAAATGTCAAAACTAATATTTGTAAAAGATTGATTATTAATAGTTATAAGTGTGACTAGCAGCACTCTTAATATTAAAAAAGGGTCAGTAGTATTTTTTTTCTAGTATTAATTAGGGTCAAATAGATTATGTAAAAAATAAATTAATAAAGTTATTATTTGTTTTTTTACGGTTCCGTACCCAAACCGGGCCCTATTACTGAGACTGTCCGTCTATCACTATCACCGCTATAAAATAAATATTTGAGGGTATTCTGTATATACGTATGTTATTCTGTATATACGTAAAGTAAAGATAACGAATATTGTGAATAAAATATTTAATACATTTAGGTACTCTAAATGTCCTATCGCCTAACCTATCGCCTGAACTACGACGAAAATATTACGTAAAGACCTTATTTTTTATAATCACATATAGTAAGTAGAATAGGCAGAGATAACTTAGCCTTAAAACACACACACCGCCAAATTTTCGAGACATTACGTGTCGAGTGGCGTAAATCAACGCCAAGTGTAAAAAAATAAATTAATGCATTTCCTCTGGTGGGAATCGAATCCACGGTCGTAACATTTAATGTCAGACGGCGTATAGACCCTATATGGCTTAATTAATAAGTTTCTTTCCTTTAATAAATGTACCTACTTAAATATTTAATAATAATAATTAACAAAATAGTGCTTTATTTATTTAAATTTTTGAAACATTGTTGAAACAAAATTTTTAAAGTAATATTTTTATTAAAAAATAATTTCAAGAGATCGTCTTGTCGCAGTAGGATAATGTCCGCCCTGTAAACGCTACGATCGTGGGTTCGACCCCCACCCGAAAGAAATAAATCATTTACGTTTCTTTGCTCTGTTAATAAAAAAAACGCTGCGTTGAGTTCCGTAACACTGGGTTCCTATTACTGGCTAATGCTAAATGTGACATATATTTAGACAAAATCAAACATAAAATCTAGTACAAATTTGTCATATCTTAGTGTACTTTACTTATAGCACAGAGTGTTAAGAAACAATCATTGCGAAGTAGAATTGCAACGATCATTTTACTTCAGTGTAGTTTTCCTCGAGCTGTAAGTAACACGCGTTTAGTTTCCCGAATACCGAGTAATATTTTTAAAGGTAAGTTTTATATTATTTACCCTATTTTTAAATTACTCGGCAAGTAATATTTTTTAAAGGTAAATTTTACAATATTTACCATTTTTTTTTATTACCGAGTAATATTTTTGTAGGTAGAGGTAGGTTTTAATTGTTTTTTATTTATTATCAATTACTACGTAGTATTTTAAAAGGACAACGTAATTTTAATTGTTTTTCGTTTTTAGTGTTAAGAGACTGCGAGATTCAGTTTTTTGTACTATGCTCGTACATTGTTTATACTTTCAATTGATTTCCAAAGGATTTTTATTAATTTAATATAATATTTAATATTATATTGTTAATGAAAATTATATATCATTTATTCAATAATATCTTATATATAACATCTAATATTATCTATTCATTTTTAACTGACGGGAAATTAAGAAAGATGCGTTTAGTTTCCAAAAATACAATAATTTTATACGTATTTTTCTATTTTCTAGCCATTCAAAACGCTATGTCTGGAAAATTCGGCGATGCATAGGGAAATATCTTAGCACTAGATTCCCTTTGCCTAAACATCAGTTCTCTGGCATTTTATGTTAATCAGTGTGAATGTACAATTGTACATTATATGTATTGCAATAGTTTCTCATGTTAAATTTAGTTTAACTAATATAAAACATTATTAAATTAGCATAAGTTATAAATATAAAGCATAATTTAATTGTTCATATGTAAGTATACGAATAAATTTAGATTTGCATAAAATTCTCATAATAACTAAACGTTTATTAGTAAAAATTAACCTAACATACAGGGGTCATTGTAGCGCAGTGGGTTAGTGTTTAATTGTAAATGAGACGATAGTGGGTTCAATTCTTAGTCGTGGGGAATTAATTATTTACACTTATCCGCTCTAGCAAGATAAAATATGACATTGAGTTCCGCCACTATAATACGCAATGTCTCTGATTAAGGTGAAAAGAGGAGAGCGGAGTGTCTTTGGTTATTTTGTTATAAACGAAATATCGAGTAAAACTAAAAAAATATATTCCATACAAAATACATCCCCAGAATATTTTTTTTATTATTTATATATATTGTTGTACACATTCTGAGAAGGAAGTCAATTCACGTCACGTACAAATCTACATACGAATATAATTTGTTTTATAAATTATATAGTATATTGTCATCGTTGTTTTAGTTACATTATGTCTCAAAAATAATGCGAAAAAACACTGGGTTTTCGTTGAATAAAATGATACATGCGGTATATAGCGTAAATTTTTGATAATAATATTTTTGGTATGTTCATTTTTTCTTTATTTTAAGAACTATTCGCACTATATTCGTTTTCTACATCAGGGTAGAATTAAGTGTCAAGACACTCTTTACTTTTTACATAAATTCGAGGTCACAAACACACGCAATGTGCGTGCTGGGTAGTGGTGGCGAACTGAACTTCCCACTATATCACAATTGCCTCATAACCATTTTATTAATATAACGAATTTAATATTGAAAAAATTGGTAATTTGTCCTTCTTATCCTACTTTTAAAGACAAGTTAAACAATTTTATGATTAAATTTTACACGATAATCATATGCCATGAAATTAAATGTAATAACACAAATTCTAATCTTATTTACATTAAAATATTCTGTTAGGCAGAATATTTTAATGTAAATATAATAGCAATCTATATAAAAGATTACATAAAAAGGTACTTAAAAAATAAATAATATATTTTTTAATTACTAGGATCACAAACGTGGCTTCGCCTGCTTAGCCAAATTATACAAAATCTTTACCTGTTTTATGGCTTACAATTTATTCTTATTTAGGAGCCTACCAACACACGCGGATTCGCTCGCTTTTATATTATAGAAAAAATATACATAGCCTTTATATTCCATTCCATTTTGTCATATTGATCTTTCATCTATGTTACTGTAAAGTTTCATCTAAATTCGTTCAGTAGTTTTTGCTTGAAAATGGAACAAATATCCTTACAAATTTTCACACTTATAATATTAGTAGGGTTTTGTAAGTAAAGTAAGGGTAAGTACTAAGTTAGTATTAAGTAAGCCAGTTAACCGACCGGCACAGTGTTAGTGTTGTTTTTGCAACTTATCCAAGATATGAAGTAACGATACGCTTGAATAAGTTTTTAGCTCAGCTACTGAAATGGACACTTGTAAAATAATTCTTTGTTTTATATGACGAATGTCACGGGTTCGATTTTTGTTTACATATGGTACAAAGCAGCTTTATATTTTTTTCGTATCGCAGGGTTTGGTGAAGGGAACCTAGTGTTACACTCCTTTCCTTACTTTCCATATAATTTTAAAAACATTTGGTCAGTATCGGTATGCAATGCAACACTTTGCCTACTTTGTCTATTCCCCCCAAAAAATCCCTCAAAAATCCAGGAAATAAAATATTTAAAATTAAAAATGAAATCAGCTTCACGCTGTATCCCGCAACACAGCAGGGTAGGCAGAGGGAACCTAGCTCCTCACTTTCTCGAGTAGGGATCGAACCCACAATCAGTCGGCTTTACAGTTACACTCTGTGCCCCTGCGCCACGACTGGCGTCAATTTTAATGAATTATTATAATTTTATATTATTAAAATAGAAATATCTTTATGTGGGATTTGAATTCATAATCTTTTCAGATTAATTTTATATACAATTCTTATTAATCGTAATAGAAATAATCCATTTTCCATCCATCTTATTATATATATATATATATATATATATATATATATGTGTGTATGTAGGTGTGTTTGTATGTATGTATATGTGTATATATTTGCCCATTTATATATTTTATTTAGTACTCAGATTTATTTAGTACACCCCGCCTAATTTAATTAATGCTCTCCTCTATCCAAAGGTTGCCTGGGAGAGATTGCTGGCTTAGCAATAAGGCCGCCTATTGTGCTGTTTTTTGTATCATTATAAACACATTTGTAATTAATTATTTGGTGTGCAATAAAGAATATTTTACATTTTACATTTGACCGCGCCAGCTAAGCCTCAGGTAAAAGATACTAGATATTAGATATATTTGGTATTGTACGTCTTATTCATACGTTTAATAATTTTGAACCCGCGACCTCCGACCTGTCACACAACTCCACATCCGAGCCTTTGCCACGAGCCACGTTACTTGCGCTATTGAAAAATGTAATATTTTCCTCGAAGTGACCTCATTATAAATAACTAACATCCTGTTAGCTGTAACGTACCGAGAGTTGTGTAAAATCAACGCTATTAAGTTTTTTTGTGGTAAAGGGACCACGCAATGTTATTAAAATTGATAGAGAGTTGGGAAACGGAGTGTCTTGACACTATGGTTTCTCAACTTACTCGGCTATAAGTTGTAAAAGGAGTGGAGCTACATTATAACTTTCAAATTTTATAGAAAAATAAAATTAATTAATTTATTGATATTTTTTTAACTACCTTTAAATAATAATAAATATGTCTCACACTTACATACATACATATAAAAATATTAATGGAACTGAGCCTATGCAACATGCCCGAATTCGTGACAATGAGTTTTGATTGATTAATAATCTCTTGCCACAGAGGGGGAAAGAATCGAACCCCCAATTATAATACCACCATATTCGATGTTGGTTCATTTCAGGCCTTTCTTTGTCTAATAAGACCCGGACGAACTACTACTTTAATAATAATTATTAGACAACCAACGCGACATAATATTCAGAAGTTTTTGTTTTGGTCCCAATTTTGATTTTGTGGACTTTAGTAGGTAAAATTATGAATTACGTTTTTTCCGTTCCCATAGAAGTTACTCCTTAACCTACGTTCATGACAAATTTCAATCTGTCACTCAGTAACGGAAGAGCCAGAATACATACAAAATATATTTATAAATATAGATAGCTTAAAACATAAGAATTAAATTCGGAACACGTACAAGAAGTGTACTGAGGTTATTCATTCATTACAATTTACCACTTGGAGTTGTTTTTACATAATGGGTCGGTGGTGACATGATATAGTAGATTTAAATAAAGTACGAATGAAACTAATATTTTATATATATTTGTTTAGCTTCACGCTATATACTGCATATATCGGACTAGTCAAAGGAAACTTAGATGTAGGAGAACTTAACTGAGAGCCAGAGCTCAAATTTTCGACAATAATCAAGTTGTGTTGAGTGGCAGAAATCAAAGCCTTTTTATGTCTTGTTACTCTCATCAAAGTAAGGTAATGAAAAAATTAAAATCAGCTTCACGCTGTATCCCGCACACAGCAGGATAGGCAGAAGGAACCTAGTGTTAAGACACTCCGTTCCCCACTTTCTGCCGAAATGAATAAAATCTGGTAAAATAAAAATGGTAATCGATGGCTTATGAAATTATATTTTATTGTAACAAATAAAATAAGTTATTTTATTTGTATAAAATAAATATTAATAAAAATATAAATAAAAGTAAAAAACATTTTTACATAAAGGGTTGACATAGAGATTGTAGAGGCGGTATTATTGCATCAAACAATCTTTTACAGACAACTTTTGGTAAAAAAAGAGAATTCATAATAAAGTTACGTAGTTTCATCGGTGTTAGTACTCATATATAAATAAGTAAGTCGTCGTGTTATACATCGTGTATGGACACTCAGGAATATACATATATCCGGAGATTATATTGAAGACTAGCCACGCCCTCGCAGCTTCGCCGGCTTAAACTACACAATTATTTATTAGCTAATTTGCATACTCTAAAGACTACACAGACTACACGTACATAGAAAACTAAAGAAAATATTTTTTTAATTCGAGCCAATAGCCTTATATTGGCGCAATAACCCAACACCCTTCAGCTGATTAAATGATATATATTTTTAATATAAATATGGGTAATACAATCGCTTCCTCAATAGGATTCGAACCGACGTTCATTGAAACGGTGTCGATATTATCAACAAATAAAAACGGTCAAGGCTATTTCAACACAACTTGTCAAATCGATAAAGCAAGGTGTTACAATAGGTTTAATAATAGAAATTACTGTTACTTTAATTATGTAATTATTGTATTTTATAGCACAGTAAGCATTGTTTGTTATCATGTAAGGTCGTAGTGGGTTCAGTTCCACCTTTAATACGAAGCGTCTTAGTAAGAGAATAATTTCTTAATAGATAGATCTAAATCGCATAAAACAAGTGATATTCTGCACTTCACATTATACCCATATAAAATATATAAAACTGTCGTAACCTAACGCCGTACTTTTAATGTATTTAGAGTTAAGACATTCATTGAATTTAAAGAGCGGAGTTCATTTCTACTGCTTAACCGATATGTCTTGAAATTGGACGAAAAGTCAAAAAGAGAAATTCTCAAATTTTTATTAAATTTCAAGACATATCGCTTAAGCGGCATAAATCAACATTGCTTCTTCCTATTATCAAAAGAAATGAAAATATTAAGAGGTATAAATACAAGCATTCTTCTAAACGGGAATCCAACTAACAACCGTCGCCCTTAAAGTCATTCTCTCACTCATATGAAAAAAACCGTAAAAAAAACGTAAATTTAATAAGCGTCAATATTGACAAATTAAATTAGCACTTACGTGTTATTCGAGTTTGCGTTAGAGAAAGCTTCGGGACGCGCGGATGATGACATGTCCAAGGTAACTTTACATATTGGGCGCAGGATTTACTAATTCTTAAGACATTCATTGATAATTAGATACCTTTGTTCAAATAGTTGGTATATTGCCTTGCTCTTACTTATCGTACTGTCGAAAGAACGTATATTTCTACGCTTATTATTATCTTTTTAACTTTTTTTTAGCTTCACGCTGTATCACGCATATAGCAGGGTAGGTGGAGGGATCCTGGAAACCCTGGTGTTACAAACTCCGTCTCCCACTTTCCTCCAAATTCTGGACGTATTAATGGAGCGCTTTGCCTCATAATCATTGCGAAAAAATGAAAATATGAAATATTTCACTTTCCCCAGTGAAATTCGAACCCACAACCCGCGTTATTTATTATTATATATTATTAACAATATACTAGCTTCTAGGCTTGGTCTGCGTGGTCTCACGTTAATAATTAAGAGTGGTGTGTATGGTACATTCTAAGTACATGAGGTAACTCAGACCACATGTACAGTGGGTTAGAAGGAAACCATTAATGTAATACAGCGATCTCTATAAATGGATTTGAACCAGTAGTTATATACTTACTTAGCCAGTAGTTATTTACTTACTATAGTAGTAGCTTTATAGGTAGCGCGTACAACCAAATACGTTGTTAAGCTTTATAGATACTAAACAGACAAAATAGACTGACCTATTTCTTCTTATATCAAATTCACCTAAGTTAGATGACAGATAAACTTCTTATAATTCTAAATATTTTTTTGTCTTTTTATTTGCAAAATAGAGAGAATTGAGTTTATTGAAACTCCACCAAGTTGACAAATTATTCTGTTCACGAAACTACTGATGTGCCACAGATGGGTCTACATACATTTCTTTTAGAAATTAATTATTTTTTTGTTAAAGAGTCAATAAGGCAAACTAGCCTAGCTAGATATATTTTTTGAAATATAGATCTTTCCTCATTTTATCTATGAAAATTGCTTTAAAATCATCCCTATAAAAACAATACAGCTAATATAAAATTTCATTATTTTTTTAAAAATTCCAACACAAAATATGAACTGAAAACTATCATCCTGAGTACCACTAAGCTACAAACAACCAAAGTATGTCGCAGACAATCCTTACGTAACGACTCTACATGCCCTATACGTGTGTAACGACACGGTGTTACCTAACTGTATGTACTCTATACTCTAGGTATATAAATATCCTTGACTTTTCGCAACTAAAAGCATAAATTACGAACTGTGGATAAATAGATAGATAAATGAATGAATATAGAAATACTTTATTGCACAAAAAAAGGAAACTTTGAATGTAAGGCTGTCACTATCAGGGCATATCAGTGTGACCATAAACACGATGGTTATGAATTCGATTCTCATTCTGGAGAAAGAATTATTTCCATATCTTTACTTTCGTAGCAAGACTCGTACTTGGACTCAACTCAAAGTGAGTTACGAGAACTCAAAGTGCCCATTTAGCACGCAATGTCTCGAAAGTGGGGAAGGAAGTGTCTTAAATCTAGGTTCTAACAACTAAATAAATATTTCTCAAAGTGGGCCACAAATCCACAATAATGCCTAAATGAAAACACGACTCTACTATGTATACAAGAAGTTATCTTCAAAAATTATCTTTCAACATTTAGATAAGCATATTTGCTAAGTGGTACAATAGTCATTATTGTTGTAATAAGACACCTTTTACACGGCAAGCGTAATAATGAGATTAATGATACTATAATGGTTATAGCTGCCGTCGTTGACAGTGTCTTACTGTTAACGCGACGGTCGAAGTTCGATTCCCACTGGAGGGAATGAATTGATTATCTCGATTTGGTAATATTAAAAGGCGTGGTGAGGTCCGCCACTCAACTAGCTATGTTACCAAAAAATATTTAAGGAAAAATATTCGCGGTACTGAGTTCGATGCCAAATTAGTAAAATAGTAATAATTATCAAATATTTTAGTTTTCTCGGTCTCTAAAACTATCACAAATGTGGAGAATATGGTAATTTCAAGTCTTTAGATTAGAGGAAAAGAATGGAAATATTTTTTTTCTGTTATTAAAACGACCTGGCGACTTATTTAGAAACATAACAATAAACAATGACGTTATCTTCATTTATTACAAACGTATCATGTTTTATAATGATTGTAATCGAGGTGATTTGATTCGTTTATACAGTGGCTGGTTGGTGTTAAAGGAATACTTAGATATTTTTTATTTCCCGCTTTATACCCCATATAGCAGGATAGGTAGAGAACCTTATGTTAAAACAATTCGTTTAAACATTTTCATCTAATTTGCCAAATATTGCGTACCGAGTGGCACAATTTTTACATTTAAACACCATTGAAATTTTTAAAACATAATTAAAACTACACATGTTACTAGTACAAAAGAGCAATAAATAGATTCGCAATTTTTCACTTTCCATACTTTACCTGGGACCATCAATGCTCTTATAGAACAGAGGAAATTAAAACTTTTGAACTCTCCTCGAGTGGAGTTATAACTCTGGAACCATGGTACATACGGTTAGGCTTGTTACAATTGCGCCACTCCAGTTTCGCCTTGACATATAATAATTATATGAAGGAAAACCATCATTGATTTGATCGAAAAAACGAGTTTAACTTTTAATCATGACAGCCTTTGTCCAATGCTGGATACAGGCTTCTCCAATGGCACACCACTGAGATCGATGTTAGGAAATCAACCGTTGCCAGTCATTTTTATTTTGTTAAAAAATTAGAAAGGTAATGATTATAAAGACTTACATGCTTTATTTTTATATCATTAAAAGATTCGTAATTTAGTACTCTGCTATATACAGGAGATGTATGAAAAATAAAATAAAAGAGTCAAGGTGAAATATAATGTAAAAGTGCTTACATAATATTTGCATTGTTCTATAGAATTGAGTTCATTGTTGTCTTTTTTCTTTTTCTATATAATTATGCAGTAATAGAAAAATATGTCAAGTGTGAGAGGTTTTTTTTACGTGGATTTCGTATTAGTGTACAATTTTGGAAGTAATATAATAATCTGTGATGTCTAATTTTATAAACAAAATTGGGTATAATTTTTTCAATTTCGTAAGCCAAAACGTAGTTGAGCCAAGCGTAATGTCTGCAAAATTGAAGTGAAATTGAGGAGAAAAGTGAAAAAACATATTTGTCTTAATAGCGTTAAGAAACTGTCCACTGAATTTTCGAGACATTGTGTGCTTAGTATCGGAATTCAACGCCGCGTGTTATCTGTCAAAGCCTGCAGACGATAATAAATGAAATACTGAGGAAACACCCGTCGCATTTACAGAAACAACCGTCTAACAACGGTTTATATTAAGCAACATTTATTTCGGTCAGATGCAAGATGGGTTTGCAGGTGACCTTGTCCATGCTTCGGAAGGCATGAAGTCATGTTTACCGCATCGCTGTGGTCATCGTCACTATGTAGACTCTTTCCATTCATGTCTCTTCCTTAACAAATGTTAGAGGTAGAGAAAACGTAGAGCCACTTTAATATTTTACTTTGTTTTAGTTATAGGATAGCTTCCTGCAGGACAGATTTTTTGTTTTAATACTATGAATGAACTTGGATTTGGGCTGTTAAATTATTTTATTGTAAAATTATTAACGAGTGCCATTTTATATATATATATATGTACGTCGTTGGACGTCGTCTGATTGTAAATGTAGATGAGTATTCAATTACCATTCGGTAGAATAAATTTAAAATAAGTAAAAAAGTTTTAAATAGCATTCAACACACAATGTCCAGAATTAGGGTTAAGCGGAAAAAGACGAGGAGTGGAAGCCCTCCACTCCACCTTTCTCATCTTTTTCCCGTTACACTATTTGACTTGACAAGGTTTTTTCTGACTATTACATATTGCCAAAATTTTCTATGTGAGTTTTTACATTTATAAGCATATCTATGACATACACTTAACATATTTAGTATCTACATATGCTTATGAAAAAGTTTAAAGCAACTGGTTGATAGAACTAACTGTTGCCTAACATTAGTTAATTTAACAAAATCTACGCTAAGGATAATAAAATACAGTAACGCGCACTTTCTGTTCCTTCATTTCACTTCTCAAGGACGGTAGCCTTAGATATACAGAGATTACTGTTTAACTTTGTAAGAACCTGGTGACCCATATTTCTGATATCCATTACAGAGTGGGTTTAGTTTCAAAACACTGCGTTCTCTTTTTTTCTACCTAATTTAAAACGTTTTATATCATCAGCGTCATTAAATATAAATAATTAATTCCTTCGGATGGAGTTGAACTCATGACCATTTTGTTTACACTCTGACGCTGTCCCTCTGCGCTACGATGACCTGCTACGAATCTTTTTTTAAATACATTTTAAATACGTAGAGTTGTGGCCTTCATGAGGAATTTCAATTCACAATTACAAATGTACAGTTACAACCTTCTCAAATGACCTGCAAGGAGAACTAAAAATAGTTTTTGTTTATTTCAAATAAGAGACACGTTTAGTTTAAAGGAAAACATAACAAAATAATTAAACAAATAAGCCATATGGGTTTGAACTCGCGACCCCTGTCTGCTTACGCATCGCTACCTCCAGACGTTCATCAGAATTAAATTACACGTGAAACAATGTACTGTCGTCACAATATTGTTTACAATAACAGACTGAGTGACGCAATTAAAATACTTCTTAATGATTTTGTAATAAAGTGAATGATTCACAACTCAATGGTTCGATTTTCCATTCGGCAGAAAAAGCAATTTTCATTGTTCTCGTTTTTCATTTGGAAAAACAAAATTCACTTTGGACTATATACACATGACTTATTTGTTGTTGTAAAAGACTTCAACGCGTGTAAAGCTTTCAAGATTTTATTAACATAATAGTATGAAAATGTATGAATTGATATTTTTTTTTAAAATTTAAATTAAAAGCCTCGCTTTGTCTTGTTACCAGATTGAGAAAGAGAGAATAGAAAGAGAGACAGAATTAAATTAATTCATTTCCTTCAGCGGAAATTGAAGCCAAAACCAACAATCAGTATTTTTTATCATGAATTTTCTTTCTTCTTCTGGCTAGGACAACACGAATAATAACAAAATAATTTAAGTTTCTTTTTAGTTCATCGTGTAATATTTTTTCTTCTTTCAGAATCCACGATGGCCTCAGAAGGGTATTCGTCCAGCGAGCTGGAGTCGATGCCTGACCGTATAGCTGAGACGTTCACCGGCTTGCACTTGTTAGTGACTGGTGGTACTGGGTTTATGGGCAAAGTGCTGGTCGAAAAGCTGTTGAGGTATATTATAATAAAATTCTCGTCACATTTATATAAATATTTAAATATTAAAAAAAATAAACACCGACATGCCGTAGAAAAATAAGAGTTCGAAAATATATAAATTAATTAAAACGCTTGAGACCGTTATTACGCAAGGGCACAAGCGTCCGGCTTTAAACAAGACGAGTGTAGGATCATTTCTAACTCACAGAAATGAAATATGTATTATTTTAATTTCCTCTGGTAAAGAGGTAAACACTCGGTATTGATTTCCGCCACTCAACATGCAGCAACATACTCTTTAGGATTCGATGGAAAATTGAGAAAGGATTGGGCTTGATAGGAACGGAGAATTTTATCACTAGGTTCCTAGGTCCCTATGCCTATTTTGCTATATGCGACATACAGTGTGAAGCTTGATGAATAATAAAAACTTTAAAAATAATCATAAAAACGTTTTTCTCAAAAAAAAAAATATTTTACAGGAAATGTCCAGATATCGGAAAAATAATGTTGCTCGTTCGGCCGAAAAAAGGTAAAACTCCTAAACAGCGTCTCGAAGAAATGCTCAATGATGAGGTAATTAGTGTATTTGTATATCTAATTATTATAGTAGAGGGGGGAGGGGGGGGGGTGCGTCGTGGTGTAATAGTACAGCGTGTGATTATAAATGGGGGTTCGATTCTTACTATGGAGAATTAGTTATATTTATCTCTACGCTAGTAACAACACAAAATGCTTAGAGTTTCACCAGCATCCGTGCAATGATTTGAAAAAACAAATTAGGCAAATAGTTCGGAATGGAGTTTCCTCATGTCTACTCATCGGACTGTCTTAATATTAGGTAGTATACAGACACCCCGTTTTACACGCCACGAAAATTTCGTGATTGTATGTTAACGTGAAACATAATGTATTTATTATATAAATCTATGATCATCTATGAATGTATAAAACCACAAATGCCGCAATATAATGCCAAAAGTCCAGAGGTTTCCTAAACGTGCTGGTAAAGTGCTCTCGACTAGTTATTTCACTATGTCACAACTTCACTTACAACAGAGCACTAATGTTTGTATGACTCAGAAATGTTACTACGAAATTTTCACTTAACACGACTTTTTTGTATGGAGTTGTCAAACATTTTAGAGTTAGAGTGTAAATGCAGCGTTTGTGGGTTCGATTTCCACTCGGGGAAATTATTTTACAGTCTTCGCTCTAGTCAAAAGTTCTGTTGAAAAAAATAAGAAATAAAGGTAACATAAAAAATAATCAAAATACAGAAATAGTTAACGCATTCTAGGAATCTAACGCAATAGCGACGTTCAAGCATTTAGGTCATTTCGTGATCGTTTGTTAGCTAGAATTGGAAATGCTTTATTAAGATTGCTTGCATATTTTTATGGGAACATATTTCTATAGATAGAGGGAGTCGTGGTGGCATAGCATCTGACTGCCAGTTATGCGTTTGATTCCTACTTTAGGTAATAAATTATTTTCGCTTATTCGCTCTGGAGTCGGTCAGGAGTTGCGTCATATCGAAAGCAAGTAATTGGCTTTCGTCATTTACACGTTGTTCATCAAAGTTGGTGAAAAAATGTATTGACTTTATATTGGTATAGATAGCTATTCAAAATAGAATAGTGTTTTTTTTATAATTTGTGTCTTTCCTTTCCTACTTTTTCGTAAAGATACGAATGTATGCGTAATCAGTTTAGCTAACAAAATTCGATACCCAAAATGGTACTAGCAGGCAAAAGTATTAGTGGCAAAGAATGGCAAAAAAGATTTACGGAGCAAGAATGAGTGATAAGAGAGGCAGGGTTTAGATATTATTGATTTTCGTGAACACTGTGTTGATCATAGTGGTATGTCAACGTAAAAAGTGGATCTCCTGAAGGGCCTTTTTTTTTGGGGGGAGGGGGGGATGATAGTGAACGAGGCGAAAGAGAAAATGTACCGTAGCTATTGGTGCTGTTTTTCTGGCTATCCTACTAGGGAAAAAACGAATGCTTTAAAAAATCTAATTTATTCTGTAAATTACAGTTATTTGGAAAACTCAGAGCTCTTAGAGGTGGTGTAGAACCTTTACTGGAGAAATTGGAGATCGTAAACGGAGATGCATCTGCACCAGATCTCGCTATCAGTGAAGCAGACAGACAGACGATCGTTGATAACGTCAATATTATAATACACGCTGCTGCTACTATCAGGTAGGAGTCGTTTTCTTTATTAGAAGATAGAGTGAAGTCATTCTTTTCTCCACTTTTCACCCGTATAATGAAAAATATATGAAGTATCATGATATTAAATAGAATTCCAAGTAGCTAATGCTATAGTTTACAAAATAAATTGGCATTTTCAAACAAACTATTCAGCTTTATTATATTATAAAAAGATATAATCAATGAAAATTACAATTAAATGTCAAAAAAAATAATTTAATTTTACTCATAACCCTCTATCGTGATGCAGTCATATTATTCAAAGAGAATAGTGTTTTACGATGAGCTATCAAAATTTGGCAGCAACGTGAGAAAAACAATTTAAAGTTAATATGTTATTTTATTTGATAACTTCCCGTGTTTTATTTAAATTGTTATAAAAATGGTAAGCTTAGCCTAAAAAAACAAATTTAATATTTGTAAATTACTAATGGTATTTTCGCGTGTTCATAGATTATATGTTTGTCATTGAGTAACCTATTGCTGTGAGATATGGAGAATTATTATAAAGTTAATAACCGATTGTAAAACAAAGATTTTTGATATCTAGAATATTCTCTTAATAAATTTATTTCAACTACTATCTGCGTATTTAAGGACATGGCTTATCTATTCCTATGTTGGGCATATAGAAGGGTAAGCAGAGAGAACCTACAGTTAAGTTAAGTTACAGTTAAGTTTCCCACTCTTTACCCAATTTGGAGAGACATTGCGTCTTGGCGGAAATTAACACCGCGTAATACTTTGTTTTCAACTTCACGATTTCCAGGTTCCCTCGCCCATCATGCTATGGGTAGGCGAGGGAACCTGGAAACCTAGAGTTAAGACACCCATTAAGACACTTCGTTCCCCACATTCCTGTATGCGGGACATAGCGTAAAGCTAAATCTTGTTTATTTATACATAAATTACATATATTACACTCTTATTACAGATTCGACGAGGAACTTAAAAAGGCAGTGTTACTCAATGTACGTGGTACGAAACTCGTTTTTGAGTTAGGGAAGAAGTGTAAAAACCTTCAGGTGAATGTGGTTTTTATATATATTTTATTATTATTATTTTTCTGAGAATCTTGGGTTCAAATTTAAATAAAATAAATTTAAATGAAATGTTATCAGTTTTGCTACTGCTATTTTTCTCTCTGAAATGTCTAAGCCATACGTTGTCATCAAGTGACGTCGTTATTTATGCTGTAAACGACGTTGTTTATAAGGCTCAGTTGTCAGAGCGTTTGGACGACATCCAAGAGGTGCAGCTTAAATCCCGTTCAAAATATTATACGTTATCCAAAAACTTTTTATGCCCTATTAATTTAATTTTTATTATATTTTTAATTGTTTACAGTTATTCATCCACATATCCACTGCCTACTGTCATTTGCATGAAAAGCTTCTAGAAGAACGCCCGTACCCACCGCCAGCAGACCCACATAAGATAATCGACGCTATGGAGTGGATGGATGAGGAGACTATAGCTACTATTACTCCTAAGTAAGTTTAAATTTCTAAATCCATCTAAATTCTACAAGATCTATGATTAGTAAGTTCTGTGTTCACTCTCTAAGCTCAAGATTTTACTATTTTTTACCACCAAATTAAATATAGCTAAGAATATAAGTCCAATACAAGCTGGAACTCTGGTCCAGTGACAGTAGGCGGGGGAAACCTGGAAATCCAGTTTTAAGACATTCTGTTTCTATTAAAACACTTCCGTTTTACATTTTCCGTCGAGCTCCGGCTGAAGTCAACGTCGCGTTTTGCTCCTTACCGGGGCAAAGAAAGGAAAATTTTAAATATTTAATTCCCTTGACTAGAAATCGGATGCAAAATATACGACACGAATGGCTTCTATATGAAAACATGATTATTTATATTACTAATTTTCTCAGATTACTAAGTAAGCTGCCAAATTCCTATGCTTTTACGAAGGCTTTAGGAGAAGCCCTGGCGGTGGAAGCAATGGAACATATACCAGTAATTATTTTACGGCCGTCTATAGGTAAGTTACTATATTCCAATGTAGTTAAACGCCGTTTAGTTTTTATAAGGGTAGACTTGTTGGAAGTTTCTGACACTAGCGAATTCAAACACACGAATTCTTTTTTTTGTTATTATTTCTCGCATATAGCAGAGTAGGCAGAGGAAACTTAGTGTTAAGATATTCCGTTCTTCACTTTCCGCTGAGCTTTTTAAGCCATACAATAATAAAAGGAGAGTAATAAAATTAAAATACTAAATATTTTATTCCCTCGAATAGGAATCGAAACCACATCGGTCTGCATGCTGCATGCATACAATGTTTTTGTGTTTAATGTCACCATTTAGCATTCAATCCGTTAAAATTACATATTATTTAAATTTTAATGTCAGTTTAATAATAATTGTCATTTTTGCGTGCGAATACGAGTATGAAGATTTAATTAATAATTGAATTTTCAGTGATACCCATCTGGCAAGAACCGTTACCAGGTTGGACTGACAATATAAACGGACCAACTGGATTATTAATTGGTATGTACTACGAAGTGATAGCTACGGCTTCAAATACTCAGTTTCTTGGTGGTGCTCAACGCCGCGAATTGACTTCTATGTTCATAATCTAGCTATTCCGCACTTTCTGCCAAATCCTGGAGGCACCGCGCCTTGCTAAAATATTTCATTTCCTCGAATGGGAACAACTCACATCTGCATGACAGACCTGAATATGAAATGTTTTAAAGGTTATTGTACCAAATATTAAAAATATATATATAATTTTCCAGGTGCTGGTAAAGGAGTTATAAGGACGATGTATTGCAAAAGCAACAGCTACGCCGACTACTTGCCAGTGGATGTTTTTATAAACGGCATTATGATATGCACTTGGAATTATATTAAGAATGGGTAAATTACTATATTAACTACTGATTAGGATATCTTTTTATTTACACTTCGTAATTTTCCCTCAGTGTAAATAGAGGGAACGTAGAATGCAGAATAATCTAAAAATTTGAACATAGTGGGATTTGAATCTGTGACTGATGGAAACTACCCAAGCGCTCCTACGACTAAGCCATATGTTATTATCAAGCTTCGTCACAATTCTTATACGTATGCTAAAAGGCCAGGCTTGTTCTTAAGATATTTCAAATAATATTAAATATAGAATAATTTACTTTGAATAATCCGATGGCAAGAGAGGTTCTATATGTTAAATATTATTTAAAAACGTAATCTCAGAAACCTTTATAAGTGTGAATATCATTTATTTTTTTCTATACAAGCATTTTTTAAAAAAGTCACAGGTTCAATACCCGGTAAGTTAAAATTCTTTTTACCTATGTATGTTGTACAATTTCAGAGACACACAAAGAACTGTAGTGAATTTCACCTCATCCGCCGAAATCAAAGTGACATGGCTCGAGATGATTGATGCTGGGCGAGAGATCATTATGAAGAGAGTGCCTCTAAACGGTGTTGTTTGGTAAGTTTGTCCTCACATTTTTTGTTGAATTTAACTTTCTGCTTACATTCTTTATGTTTATCTATATCTATTAAATAAGAAATTAAATTGAAAAGTAAAAAAGAATGACTGTGTGAGTGAGTAAAGTCGCCTGGTTGTGGATTGGATGACGAGGAAATGAAGTATTTATGACGAGGAAATGAAGTATTTATTTAAACTTATATTTTCACTTCTTCACTCTTGGTCTTGGTATCTCGTATCTCTAATTAAGATTAGAAAAGTAAATATTAATTTGTTCTACATATTTTATAACAAATCCGATTATACATTATATAGTAAAAAGTATATGCATTTCATGTGCATCAGCATCAGTGTTGAATGTAGTAAGTAGGACACGGCCGTGAAACCGTGAATTGTTTTTACAAAAAACTTGCTTATATATTAATGATTTTATCCATATTTCACAAAAAAATATTTCCAGGTATCCAGGCGGTTCAATGAAACATTCCAGGTTGTACCACAACATCTGCGCGTTGTTCTTCCACTGGATCCCAGCTATACTTATTGACACCCTACTATTTTGTTTAGGTTATAAGCCAGTGTAAGTGTTCATTTTAAAAGAAAACAACTTCTTGATCTCCCAAGTCTACTGTTAAGACAGACCGTTCCCAATCGTACCGCCCTGTGTGATTGTATTTAATTTAGTTTCATTTCTATGCTGTGGTAGACCTAGGGTGAGGTTGAGCTCAGCCACTCAATGTCAGTGTCTCGAAAATTAGCTATGCCCACTTTAGAGTAGTGTGGCGTAAAAAAGTCTAAAATAAAAGAGAGAGGCCAAGTTGCCTGGTATTGCCTAGATACGCCATGCATATTACTATTTTTCTGTATAAACTAAAAGTGCAAAAAAAGAGAGCTAAGTAAGAAAAAACTCTGTAGTTATTTTATTTTATTTTATTTTATTTTATTTTATTTTATTTTATTTTATTTTATTTTATTTTATTTTATTTTATTTTATTTTATTTTATTTTATTTTATTTTATTTTATTTTATTTTATTTTATTTTATTTTATTTTATTTTATTTTATTTTATTTTATTTTATTTTATTTTATTTTATTTTATTTTATTTTATTTTATTTTATTTTATTTTATTTTATTTTATTTTATTTTATTTTATTTTATTTTATTTTATTTTATTTTATTTTATTTTATTTTATTTTATTTTATTTTATTTTATTTTATTTTATTTTATTTTATTTTATTTTATTTTATTTTATTTTATTTTATTTTATTTTATTTTATTTTATTTTATTTTATTTTATTTTATTTTATTTTATTTTATTTTATTTTATTTTATTTTATTTTATTTTATTTTATTTTATTTTATTTTATTTTATTTTATTTTATTTTATTTTATTTTATTTTATTTTATTTTATTTTATTTTATTTTATTTTATTTTATTTTATTTTATTTTATTTTATTTTATTTTATTTTATTTTATTTTATTTTATTTTATTTTATTTTATTTTATTTTATTTTATTTTATTTTATTTTATTTTATTTTATTTTATTTTATTTTATTTTACAGACTAATGCGTGTACACCGTCGTATAAGCAAAGGCTTCGACGTATTCGAATATTACACGAACAACCAATGGGATTTCAAATCGGACATCGCTCAGACTGTTAGAAAAAGTTTAAATCCCAAAGAAAGGAGAGACTACAAAGTTGATGCCATTGGTAAACTTTCATTATAAAAGACCTTTCGAGATCGCCTAATTTTAATATTTATGCGTCAAAAAAATATATTCAAAGTTTTCAACATTTTTAAAGCGTTATTAACACAATATTAACTGATGACAATTTTTAACCCACACAAATAATTTTAATGTGGTTTTCACTAATTTAAATTCAAATAGTGATTCATTCTCTATTTTTAGTTTAAAAGTATAAAATTGTTTTTTGAGGTTTGGACATATTGAAATATTTCGAGGACTGCATCAAAGCTGCCCGTATATATATTCTTAAGGAGACCGATGACACTTTGCCGGCAGCTAGAAGACATATGCAAATGTAAGCAAATAGGTTAAAATCTTTAAATTTCACAATTTTTCAAAAAAGATTTTTTTTAAAATAATACAAAAAACATACTACATTAATAATTATTAAATTGGATTTTAATGTGTTAATCAGTAACTATTATATATAGTTATTGTTTAATACGTTCTTAAGTCTGTCGGTCCACCTTGATCCTGGTTCGATCCCGACATGGAAGAATCTATATATTATATTTAAATTATTTTCATTTCTTTTTCAGCATGTGGTTTGTAGACTTAGCAACCAGATTTATATTTTGGGCTCTCATCTTCTACTGGCTCAGTGGATGGATCTCAGCGTTCTACACTTTTTTAGTTGGTTCGAGCGAAATAACTCATAAACCCATGGTGGAATAAATAAACATATTTTTTTTTATTTTAGACTTTTGGTTCAGATATAAGAGAATGCGTATTTCGTAACCATTGGTAACATTTTTTAATTTTTTTCTCCTGTACCAAAATAGTTCCAGTAATTCTTCAGGGGCCTATAAGCTTTATATGTCAATAAAAGTTTATATATAAGTGTATGTACGAATGTTCAGTGAATTAAGACTACAAATAGCTATAATATATAGAAAACACTTTTAGTTTAATGAGAAAGCACATTTTGATAACTGATGAAATGTAATTACTCATGTCATGATTATTTTATGCTATTAATGTAACTTTGAGGTCGTTGTGTGTACAGCATCAAATTGTAAACACGTCTGTTGTGAGTTCGATTCCTATTCAGGGGTATAAATTATTCCATTTCCTGCCCTTGGTACAAGCCCGACATTGACAAGACAAGATTCAACACGCAGTGTTTCTAGAATAAGCCGGACAATGTGAAACGGAGTGGTCTTAGCATTATGGTCTAGTAGGTTCCCTGGTTCCGACAGTTTATCCTGATGTACGCGGGATACACAATGAAGCTAAAAGTCGCAATTATATACTAAGTAGTGTAATAACACTACTTTCACCACTTTCCGTCTATGATAAAATTTAGCTTCCTACATAAGATTTCTTTTAACTTCACGCTGTATCCTACACAGCACAGTAGGCAGACGGAACCTGGGCATCTACCGTTAAGATTTTCCGCCAAATTCTGGAGGCATTGCATGTTGAAGTTGAATGACGTATGGGGATCGACTTCGCAACCTGTTGGCTTACAGCACGCTTGTGCCCCTGCACCACGACCGGCACTATGACCCTTTAATTAATTTAATTTTAAATATAAACAGTATTATGTGTTTTTTTTTTAAATAAAAAATATATTAAATCAAAATGGAGAAATGGCTCTACTTATATTTTGTTCTCATAATTTTTTGAAAATATAAAGAATATTAATTGTATATAAATAAACTAACTATTAAATTTAAATTCGCGCCTCTTGGGAAACGTCCACGGTTTTCTAGTGTGGAATGACATTTAAAAGATGTAAAAGATTGTTATAGGTGTATTTTTGTACGAAGCTTTGTATGTTATTGTAAATTGTCGTAATGGATGTAGCTTTAACTTTTTATATTTTATATTAAGTTTATAATAAAATATTTTTCTCAACTTTTGTTTTTTTTAGGGTTCCGTATCCAAAGGGTAAAACGGGACCTAATTACTAAGATCCCGCTGTCCATCCCTCTGTCTATCTGTACGTCCGTTAGTTAGGATCCCTCTGCCTACCTATGTAATAATTTTGATTTAATTTTATATACATTTTGTTTACTACCACTCAATCTTCGAGACAACTCGGCGCACTATGGGACGCTTTCTATAAAAGCGTGCCAAAAATGGTCGAAACAAAAGTCGTAATTTCAACGTTCTGTTAATTGTTCTATATACTAGAATAGACTATCTTATCAATACAATAAGATTTTTATTTTTGATAGCAGTTTAAAGTATCCAAAATGATCTTCAAGCAATACACTTCGATATTTCCCTATTTTCCATACTGCATATAGCGATATTTAAGCGTTAGTCTATACTTATAATAAATCTGTAGAAAAGTCATTTCTGTACATTGAAAATATTTAAAAAAAAATAGCTAGGGTGTTAAAGGACAATTAACAGAATCCATTTTCAGCATTTTTGGAATTTTTGTCTGTGTGTCTGTTTATGTGAACAAGTATCGCGTAAAAAGTACGCAACAAATTTAAGTAACTTTTATATATAAAAATTACAAGTAAGTCAGAGTAGGTTTTAGTTTTTATTTCATTGTAATCGCTTCACTCTATCAAAAGATAAAAGTATTTAATGTTTTCAAGAAGTTAATATTGGATATCTATTGACAACAAATAGTAAGTAGGGGAGAGCGGGGCTAAAAGTTACCGAGGTAAGTTGTTCCGATGGAAATAATTTCGCGGAGAAAAGTGATAGGAATATTTAGTAAACATATAGTGAAATGCAATGTGATAGCGCACCCATGGCCAGCATATTAAACAATCCAGTGGCACCCGAAACCAATGGAATAGCACACGGGTATCGTTGGTGCACGATTGTAAATATTTTCGAATTTCATATTTTTGGTCTATCTCACAAATTTTAACGATTAGCTTCGAGTATGTTAGTGTTTTTTTTACATTATATTACTTACTATTTCGGAACACTATTTGTAAATTATTTATGTTTTCTATATCTTATTTATATTTAATTGTTTTTCAACCCGTGTTTTTGGGGCTAGATGTTTCCTTTTTCTGGGGCATGTTTTGACCTCGGATAAACTTTCGCCAATTCATTTGTACCAATAATGGGATGTAAATATAGTAATTTTTCATACTAAAAAATATTGTAATTTAGAAACATTTATGTTACTAAATTACTTATGCTCGGAAATCAACTAGAGGTTATGTGTCATATGAGTTGATGCAAAAAGCAGCGGATGTAGTTTTCAAAGATTGCAGGAATAAGATAAAAACTGTTACCAAAGAATTACATATACATATGGAGCGCGAAAAGCTAAAGCTATATAATATTTGTTTATTATTTTGGTTTAACAAAATCAAAAATAGTTTTATTTTATGTAAAATTACCTTTTACTTTTTAGTTCCGTTGTTTTTCGGTTCGGTTTTTTTTTGTTCAAAGTTAATTCTTTTTACGATTTTAAGTAATAAGTAACCTTAAAAGGATACTTCTTAAATGATTGTTGGTTGTGGTGGTAGTGGTTGTTAACGAGTGGCATCTGTTGTGATATGTAAAACTTGACTCAATTAGGTATTATTTTTGTGGAAACTAACATTTTGGTATATTAACTAGAAAATACATAAAAAATATTCGGGCGAATTGGGAACCTCTACCTTTTTTGAAGTCGGTTGAAAATGAAAACTTCTTTTTTTAGGTTGATTGAAAAGAAATGCAACGATGTCCCCATCGTGGGCACATGGGGACACACAAGGATGGGGAATCTTACTTCTGACAATAATTTTCACAAAGTTTTCCCTTGTAACTATTCCAGTATAATTAATATTTATTAAAATAAAAACAAATTTTCTCAATTTTGACCGGATTTTATATTCGGAACCTAACCAAACTTTCATCAAACTATCCTTGAAGTGTATCCTTTCAAATAAGAAAAGAATCATTAAAATCGCTTGGCGTGATATTGAGTTATTCGTCATTTTGCCGCACACCATACCATAATAGATACCATTGTCAAAAATAGACCAAAAAAAAATTGGTTTCCACATGGGAAGCACTACCTTTCAAATAAAAAAAATCATCAAAATCGGTTCACCTAATCAAAAGTTATGAAGTAACATACATAAAAAAAGAAACAGTCAAATTGATAATCTTCTGTAAGAAAACAGAAGTCGGTTAAAAAAGATTTGCTTTTGCGCCTGGTAATTATTATGATACTGTTGATTATTCATTAAATAAACAGGCTTTGTTCGATTATTTATTGTTTTTTATTTTGCAAATAATAGCTTAATTATGTACGGTGGCAGCGTAGGATCCAAAAAAAACCGATTTTACTTAAAAATACTTTATTAAGAATTAACTTATGGTTACAAAGGTGAGACTTGCTCAAAGTCGGAGACAAGAATGATTTTATATTCTACGTTTAATTCTAATTTTAATTATAACAGCAGGTGCGGGGATTCAAATAACAATTCCAAGATTTAAGAGAATTGTGCAATGTATTAATTGGAAATGAAATTATGGGTAATGTTGTGGGACATGTTCTGGGTGGTCCTAGGTCAGCGATTCCCGGGTTGTGTGGGAACGTAACACCTCCCTCCTGAAGAACAGCACCTATTCGGTGTCCTTGGATTTCGAATAGTGCTGGAGAATGTGCTCTAGCGGATCTCGAGCGCTGGCCTCTTCCTTTGAAGAATTCCCTTGACTCGGTGGCTTAGGCTTTTTATTTTTCTCAAACTTTTTGGCAATCATAAAAATTACACACAGTATAATTGCCACTATAATAATTCCATAGAATGGGACTGTTGTATGGTAAAGACTATTAGATTCCGTAGATATTTTCGAAATAGGTTGCTGTGCGGAAAATTTTTTATTTGCCTCGAAAATTTCAGTTAATTTTATTGAATTTAATTTTAATGTTACTTCAGAATTTCCGCCCTTTGTCATATTAATATTACTTAGGTCAATAATTTCCAATGCTTGTCCTTTTATATAATCCTGGCTGTTAATTATAGTAAATGACGAAGTTTTTATTGAACATCCTCGTGGTACAGTTACGAGATGACTTCCGTGTATCTTCAAATATTTTTGCTGTTCACATAACAATTCTATTTTAGTAGGTTTCGGAATGGTGATAATATAATGTCGGTCATCTAGCTGTTCCATCGCTTCTGTACTAAGGATAACTGATGCGTATACACAGGTACTTTGCAGCTGCTGAGTTGTAATAAGACGCTCTATACAATCCGGCTGTTTTCCTTGTAGATAATTCACATTAGGATCACATAGGTATGATTCACCGATCTTCGGGCATTCAGCCTCTATGTACATAAAATCTTTTTCGTGAATTGCTAGGAATGGGTGAGGGGGAATAAGGATGTTACGATTTATATTTGGTACAGAGTATAAATGATACAGGGTATAATTCTTAGGAAAAACAATTGGAAACTTGAAAACTAAAATAATATCTTTAACATTATAATAATAACCTACCTTTATTACGTCAAAATAGTCTCTAAAACTAATATCTAAAAACTCATTTTTCTTATATAATGTATTTAATTTGCTTAACATATCTTGATACATACTAAAAGTGAACATAGAATGATGATTACTTTTTGCACGAATGAATGCAAGTATATTTTCTAATCGAATTAATTCATCAAAAATTGTTTCTATGTTATCTCCTAAAATTAAAAATACTTGAGTTATATGCGTAAACGTTATAAAATTGGCTTCCAATTCCGTATTAATGTTCGTTAAATTATTCATTAATTTTTCTAATTCCCTCTGATTATTTACTATTTTATTTATAATGTCAGTATTTTGAGACATCCAATTTTTACTCAAGCTAACGTGGTTATTAATTTCGTTAATTATTTTATCATTACTTTTTTCTAGTAAGTTAATGGCTCTATCATACTTTATGGCGTCCGTGTAGTCGAGATTTCCCGAAATACTTTTTATTACAGACCCTAATCCATCAATGAGTCCTCTCTTAACACGGTTAAACTCAAAAGTTTTCAGCTGCTGCGAAGCGGTTTCTAATTTTACTCTAAGATACTGAACATGCATTTGGAAAAGGGAAAGCGTTTTATTCTTTAAAATCGGCTCAATATTATTTATTTGTAATTTAACGGAGTCTAAACTATTACGAATTTTACTTAAGTCTACACGTTGAACGAAGGAATGGTAATGGGATATGATTTGGGCAGATCCCAGCTTAAATGGTAAAATTCCGGGTCCATTGTCCAAATTACTAAAGTTAATTTCCTCCGCTCGGGTCAAGGTCGTCAATAGGGTCGTCAGTCTGTAACAATCGAGCACTATTAGGTACTCTTTTCAGCCTCGTTTTTGCAATAGGTAATCGTTTTTTCTTTGTATAAATGTGTATTGGTAAATCAGCTAAAACATTATCGCGAGTAAAACGAGTGGCTAGTTTTTGTCGAGATGATTTAGGGTTTCGTATGAATATCTGTTGGTCGGGTAAGTAAATAGTCTCGGGTTCCCTATTTTTATTAAAATTTTCAATAATTTGGGTTCGTTGGTGTAAAGAAGATTCGTTAATAATGTCATAAACCTTTTTCATTCGGTCACGATGATCGCTTATATATAATTGTAATAATTGTTCTGTCAGGTCAATGTCTACGGGATCACGGGGGTCGAAATGTCCAGTTATTATATCTAAAGGTCGACATTTTGTGAAACTATGAATAGAACTATTGTAAGCTAGGAGAGCATAAGGCATGAGATTAATAACTGATTCTCCATTTTGATTTAATTTTAATATTCTTAAATGTTCCAATAATGTGGAATGGAGCCGTTCCACTATTCCATTTTCATTAGGCGAACAAGGTAAAATCTTATGGTGAATAATTTTATGTAGTCTAAGGAACTCTAAAAATAATTGGTTTGAAAATTCAGGACCTCTATCGGTTACGACCGTCAAGGGCACACCG